>JAWDGP010002960.1:0-114892 GCA_033675545.1 Elysia crispata | reverse complement strand
GAAGCTAGAATCGCGCGAATAACGGGTGAACACTGAAGCTAGAATCGAGCGAATAACGGGTGAACACTGAAGCTAGAATCGCGCTAATAACGGGTGAACACTGAAGCTAAAATCTGGGGAATCACCGGTGATTATTAAACTCTCCTCCTATATGAAGAAACCCGCAGTTGGAAGAGCTTCAGAAAAAAAAAAAATGGTTTTGAGTTAAATATTGCTTCTTTTTTTTCTAATCTATATTAAGATTGCAAACCTTGGTTTTGCGTTTAAAACTGGAAATTACATTGACCTGGGGATAAAAGAAATACCTTTTCCAACGATTTTGAAAAAAGAAAAATTCTTCTTCAAAGTAAACTGTTTCATTTAAAAAACGTAACGAAAAGAAAAATGACTTTGCCCTGAAAGGTTTCTGGACACTGCAACTAATCAAGTCCATCGGGTAAGATTCTAGATAAACCGGTGAAAAAAATCCAAACATGTTTGCAATTATTATCATTTGCCCTCTATAGAGAGTTTTGCCAAAGTGGGGTACTTTTTAATTATAACAACAGCATTACCTTTTAAAGAAATGACAAATCTATGTTGTTTTTGCTCAGTTTTTCAGTTAATCTCACCAGTAGAATGGCTGGAATTAGTCGCAATAGAAAAAAAAAACCAGTGCTAAAATGCACCTTAATTGGCGATGTCGTTGCCCTTCCTATTTAAGAATTGGGCTTGACTGGTTTTTTATTTCATACTTTTTTAATAAATAATCTTAAAATGTATATTAGTAGGTGATGACTTTACAATCCTCATTAGGACTTGAGCTTGACTTTTTTATTTCATAATTTTTTTTGATAGATCAAGAACAATCAATATCTTTGTTTTCAAACCTATTAGAGATAATATATTATGATTATCAAAGCTTGTTTTGCTCTGTTAATCTTTCAGGAAAGTATAAAATTATTTTTCGGTCAGTAAAATGTTTTGAAGAATGCTTTTTCCTTTTCCCGTTAGGACCTTCGACTTTTAGTTAACACCACAG
This sequence comes from Elysia crispata, assembly GCA_033675545.1. NCBI lineage: Eukaryota > Metazoa > Mollusca > Gastropoda > Plakobranchidae > Elysia > Elysia crispata. The sequence continues at coordinate 113,871 of JAWDGP010002960.1, read as the reverse complement.
GGAATGTTCCTGAATTCATGTGAGAAACTTTTCGGCAATCAAAGGTTTAAACTTTTATAAGAAAATAAACCACTGGTCACCATCCTATAATATTTCAATTTCATCAGCCAAAGTCTGGTTTCGATTCTCTTCAGTATCTAACTGAGTGGTGAATATGGGAGAACATAGATGACTTGAATATCTAGTGCATCTTTAGAAGTCGACAAAACAACAGTTCTTACAAAACTTTTTCAGGCCTATAACAATTTAAGGGTTTTCCTTTCTCTAGATTTTAAATGTACCTGGAAGCAACATCGTCGATTTTTTGACATTCCTCGACGACGACCAAAAAAATTTGAAAAAGACGTTTTGTATCTTTCTATTTTTTTTTTTTTTTTTTTGGTGGCTTCTTATTTATATATATATATATTCACTCTGAAATGTTGGCCTATGAAGAAGTTATTTTTCAGTGTTGTACTTCAAGTGATTACCGACCAATTGAAACTTATCAGAACAAAATCACATTGAAACATTCCATTCTTTTCACAGCACATAGTGGACTAGACATAGTAAGAAATGTTCACTTTTAATTCCATATTGAAGGAAACAATGGTTTCTATACGTTGAATTCAGAACTCACCATGCACCGGCGACGTTAACAGGACCTGAAACGAAAGAGAGAGCAACTTTAATGAAATCTCATTACGTCTTTACTCGATGATTCAAAAACTAAAGACGCAAGGCCTCAAAATGTAACACTACTTGTGCGATTTGATCTAGAGTGTTGCTGCTATTCGTCTTTTATTTGCCATTTATCTTAGACGTGAGTTTAGAATCCAACCAGAATCAACTTTTCTCCAAAGGTGAGTGGAAGAAGAGTCTTGATGCGCGAAAAGATGGGGGAAAAGGTGGGGAAGTGGCCAAAAATATTATTGCTAGGTTCGAACCCTTTACCAACTAGTGAGTGAGTTTGGAAGCTCACCTTGGTAGCTGCTGCTATTACCATTGGAAGATAACATTAGTTTGATCAGTTTGAGATTTCTTGTGGCAGATACAAGAAGAACAAGTCTCAGTGGCACAAATTAAAGTTGTCTTATGCCAATGAAAACCTCGGCTAGACCTAACCCTCTGACTTGTTTGTGTCCACTTATATTCATTCCCATCTACGCAAGCCTTTATAACAAGGATTAGGTTCGAACCATCGTCTCCCACTTTTCACGCTGTTTGAATCTTGTCTATAGAAGACGCATCGTTTTTCTTGAATCTTAATTCCTGTAGCAAAAAGAAAACTGGAAAAGGGAGGAGGTTGGAGGCAAGTAACAGTGACTTATAAATTATTTACTCTGATGAAAAAGCACAATGGACTGAAGTTGTTTCCAGTCATCCAGAAGTAACAGATTTATGTTACTTGCGTGTATAGAGTGAGTTGAGTGAGTGAAACAAAGGCGTCTCGAGTTTTTTTTATTCGTACAGAATAGCTTTTGATAATATAACAGTCAAAGAAAACACAGGCTTTCAATGGCTGTCAACATGGCAGGTCCCAATAGAAACTTTGAACAATCAATGGATGTTTGGCAAAAAAAACAACAAAAAACCCGAAAGTTGACATCAAAGTATAAAAATAAAAGAGACTGGAAAACAACGAAACCTGTTGTTTCGGTTGGAAGTCATTGTGCCGCTTCTTAGGAGCTGCAAAAAAATTGCAATGAGCGTCTAGCACAAAAGGAATTACAAAGACTATGGATTAAAATGGCGATAGAATGGCTGGTGCTCGCATTGTGAACTATTTGTGTTGGTCCATTACTTGCAAAACTTTTTTTTAAGTTGTTAATGGCTTAGATTTCACCTTAATTTATTTTTCTACCATCTTGTTCAAAATGGAATTTCTAATATCTGTTTTACAATTTAGATATATTGATACTGAAATTTAGTGGAGAAATTAAAACAGGACAGAATGGCGGAGATCACGGCTGGTGTAAGCCCAGGCTTAGGAAACTTTCGAATCAAATCATAAGAACAGCAGAAATATGGGAAACCATATCTTACTTTCCTGGTCCATGTTAAGACCCATGTACACTGCCTTGCGGAATTTCATAGCCGTGCATAGATTAAACCTTACGTGATAATAAGTTTTGAAAATGATCTATATATAGACTTATATTTGTTTTTAGTCGTTCTTTTTTGCCAGTCCTTTTGCATACATGAAACAAAACAAAAGCAAACTTAAAAAAAAAAAAATCAAAATTGATAAAGTAAAACTATAAAATAAAAAAAAAATTGGGGGGATATAATTTTTGTGTCTCGTAATAACTCTTAAAAATTTTGAAATCTGCAACTTACAACAAACAACAGAAAAAATCCAAGTATTTGACTCATTGCAACTTCAGCATCCTAGGTTGACGGTCCTCTGAAGAAATCGTTACAGTACGGACCCCGTAATTTGAATAAGTTTTGAAGTTCCACTCTAGTGTTGTATATGAAGTTACTGATGGTTTCGCTCCTATAAACAGATCGACGAATGGACCACGTCTACCGCTGCTGGATGTGTGAGGTTTCCAGCGCAAAGTTTGCATTATATGCTCTCCCTCCCTTCACCCCCCACAACCTCTCTCTCTCTCTCTCTCTCTCTCTCTCTCTACATTACTCAGGTGATGGCACATTTGTCACTTTACATTCGATTGGTTAACTCGGAGCACGTGATCGCATTGCTAGAAAGGAAATCGAGAACCAGGCGAGAACTGTGCTTTATGGTTAACGCGGGACAAGCAGAAGCACCAAATGGCGTGCACAGGCCAACTTGACCGATAAAAGTAGAGAGGATGGAAGCTATGTTAAAGGGGAAAAAACTGTTTGATAATGACTTATAGCGTTAAAAAGGCTTGGTGGAGGGAGGAGGGCGACGAACGATTACATTGGATTTTACACACACTTGCATCGATTTCTTTGATTCGCCGCGAGAATTCTGTCGGTCGCGGACGGTATGTCATGGAATCGACCTAACAACATTCTTTTGTTACAAAACTGGCACTTGCATTAACATCATCTAGTTGTTGACGTCATGACTAACTTTTTCTCTTTTCTTCCTACTCTCTTCCTCTCTCTCTCTCTCTCTCTCTCTCTCTCTCTCTCTCTCTCTCTCTCTCTCTCTCTCTCTCTCTCTCTCTCTCTCTCTCTCTCTCTCTCCCCCTCTCTCTCTCTCAACTTCACTGAGTCTCAATAACCAATTTTGTCTCTTTCTCTTTTCCCTCTCCTCTTTTCTTCTCTCATACTTCCTCTATTTCTCCTTTTTTGTTTTCAACCCTGAGATCGCCGTCAATAGTGGGCTAGGCGTATAAAATTCCTCATTGAAACAATGTGCATGAGTCGCTAGTTTCCCTTGGTTTGTGACCTACAGGTGAGAGACCGAACCAGCATCATGCGCTTACCTGTCTTCTTCTCCCCCCTAATTTGAGATTTTCTCGGTTTAGTATCATGTACATGGTGCTAGGTATGAGAATGTTTGGAACTGTATGTCTTTCTGAAACTACCTGATGAAGAACACACAGTTATGTCGACACTGAAAAGGGTTCGGAAATTAACAAACGATACATAATTTTGCGTGAGAATGAAAAATCCAACATCTATAAATTAATTGCTCTGTTATCAAAGACGATGCAATTTAAACCTAAGAGCAGGATCTGTGGAATTGTTCATAGAATTGTTCAAATATAAGTTCAATCGAGGGACTGTGCGAGTTTTTCGAATTGGATCTAGACCTATTCCAGCAGGTGACAAACCTGATACAGGAACCGGAATCTGCCGTCACGTTTCCTGCAAAGAGGCTGCGGATTTCAAGCGTATTGGATTCGCTGCAGCAAAACATTCTCAGACTGCTCAGTTCAGATCGAAGAGGCAATGGGTCGCGACGTAGGCCGAGATAATCAAGCTCTTGTCTAGCCTATCTTTTTCATTTTGTGTTCATATTCATGTCTACGGAATTTAGTTTTAAGAGAATTCAATTTTTTTTCAGTTTCCCTTTCACCTGCCAAATTCCATGATGCCTCTGTTCACAGCTCACCTGGTTTCTGAATTTAAAAATCAATGTAAGAACATGGCACAAAAGTTTGATGCTGCGACCAAGAGCAAAGAAACACGAAGAGCTGTTGCTTTTTTCTAAGTTTTTCTGTTAACACAAATGCGGGGTTTCTTAAAGAGGAAAGCAAGCAGAAAGCCGCTATAGTCGCAGATCACAATGCTCTGTGGCTATTTCAGTCTTGCTTGATGTCGCTTTCAGGTAGATGCCATGTTTGATCACAAGCAGAAAACCGCTATAGTCGCAGATCACAATGCTCTGTGGCTATTTCAGTCTTGCTTGATGTCGCTTTCAGGTAGATGCCATGTTTGATCACAAGCAGAAAGCCGCTATAGTCGCAGATCACAATGCTCTGTGGCTATTTCAGTCTTGCTTGATGTCGCTTTCAGGTAGATGCCATGTTGATCTTGATCGTCTGATGATCATATTCAGGGAAGGAATTCGTCTGTCGTCTATAGTGGCTTTTCTGGTTGTACACACACACACACACACATATATATATATATATATATATATATATATATATATTTGTTTTTCCCTTGCTGCATCTTTTCCCGCCCGTGCATTTTATCTCTGTCAATAGGTCACGATGTGTAGAAATTCTTGTTATATTGTATTTTTTGCAGAAAGTAAAACGGAATAATTTAAAGAAATCTAACGAAGGGGTCTGTATTGAGACTTAATTTACATGCACCGGTTTTTAAGGAGATGAGTGATCAGGTACAAAAGTTTGTTTCATTCCTTTACAATGCCATGATATCTCTGGGTTGCTTGTTTTTAAACTCAATCTTTCTTTAGTTCTCTATGACCTTAGGTCTCACTGATCAAATATAATTAGAAAAAGTTGAAATAATAAAAAGAAAAAGTGACTCTCGCCAAAGATACACTGCCAACCAAAGAGGAAAGGAATTGATCTAAGGAGATAAGACAAAAACGATGCAATATAACTAAACCGCTATTTCCCATTGAAAACAAAATTCTGTTTGAAGAACTCCGATGCATTAACTTTCAATAAACATAAGAAATCTTTTTTTCTTTCTACGGCAACATTCCCTATCTGCAATTCAACATTTCTTATATATGTCTATGATAAATGTTATACAACATTGTATACTGCATTGAGCAGTCATTTATAAAGAACCTCGTGCTTCATCTCGACATGTCTGGCATTATGAACCAGCACAAACTCTTCAGACTATATTCAGTTTATTTTGTGTTTAGCCCTGCTTTATCTCGACATGTCTGGCATTATGAACCAGCACAAACCCTTCAGACTATATTCAGTTTATTTTGTGTTTAGCCCTGCTTTATCTCAACATGTCTGGCATTATGAACCAGCACAAACTCTTCAGACTATATTCAGTTTATTTTGTGTTTAGCCCTGCTTTATCTCGACATGTCTGGCATTATGAACCAGCACAAACTCTTCAGACTATATTCAGTTTATTTTGTGTTTAGCCCTGCTTTATCTCGACATGTCTGGCATTATGAACCAGCACAAACTCTTCAGACTATATTCAGTTTATTTTGAGTTTAGCACTGCTTTATCTCGACATGTCTGGCATTATGAACCAGCACAAACTCTTCAGACTATATTCAGTTTATTTTGAGTTTAGCACTGCTTTATCTCGACATGTCTGGCATTATGAACCAGCACAAACTCTTCAGACTATATTCAGTTTATTTTGTGTTTAGCCCTGCTTTATCTCGACATGTCTGGCATTATGAACCAGCACAAACTCTTCAGACTATATTCAGTTTATTTTGTGTTTAGCCCTGCTTTATCTCGACATGTCTGGCATTATGAACCAGCACAAACTCTTCAGACTATATTCAGTTTATTTTGTGTTTAGCCCTGCTTTATCTCAACATGTCTGGCATTATGAACCAAGACAAACTCTTCACACAATCTTCAGATTATTTTGTATTTATCCCTGCCTCATCTGGACATTTCTGGCATTATGAACCAGCACAAACTCTTCAGACTATATTCAGTTTATTTTGCGTTTAGCCCTGCTTTATCTCGACATGTCTGGCACTATGAACCAGCACAAACTCTTCAGACTATATTCAGTTTATTTTGTATTTAGCCCTGCTTTATCTCGACATGTCTGGCGTTATGAACCAGCACAAACTCTTCAGACTATATTCAGTTTATTTTGTGTTTAGCACTGCTGTATCTCAACATGTCTGGCATTATAAACCAACACAAACTCTTCAGACTATATTCAGTTTATTTTGAGTTTAGCCCTGCTTTATCTCAACATGTCTGGCATTATGAACCAAGACAAACTCTTCACACTATCTTCAGATTATTTTGTATCTATCCCTGCCTCATCTGGATATCACTGGAATTATAAACCAACACAAACTCTTCAGACTATTTTCAGTGTCTTACTGGTTTCAGACGGCCGGGTTAACTCATCCCCTGATATGTAGGTCCACGATGAGAGACTGGGCCTAGAATGATGATTTACATAAAAAGACATGCAGAGGTTTGATATATAGGTCCACGATGAGAGACTGCGCCTAGAATGATGATTTACATAAAAAAGACATGCAGAGGTTTGATATATAGGTCCACGGTGAGAGACAGGGCCTAGAATGATGATTTACATAAAAAAGACATGCAGAAGTCTTTAAACTTTCTGTTTCATATTGTTTATTAAGCTTAACTCAATCTTTAAAAACATGATTTACTCTGAACAACTGATCAGTCCTTTCTCTTGACATTAATCCAGAAAGATTAACCATCGAAAGAGTCTGTTCACAACGTATATGCTACTGGTTCTATGTCTTTGTAATTTCTTGTTTTTGTTATTGTTGTTCCTGCTGCTGCCGTTGTTGTTGTTGCTGTTGTTGTTGTTGTTGTTGTTGTTGTTGTTGTTGTTGCTGTTGTTCTTGTTGTTGTTGTTGTCCTTGTTGTTGTTGTTGTTGTTGTTGTTGTTGTTGTTGTTTGTCTGTTTTAATTTTTTAATACCCCTGCAAAACATTGTGATTGTTTAGTTTCTTCTGAGTTTTCCAGAAACAGAAAGATGCATGGATAGATAGAGAGGTAGCTAGATAAATAGATAGGGAGAAAAGGTGACAGAGAGACAGAGACAGAGAAAGAACGAGAAAGAGAGAGAGAGAGAGAGAGAGAGAGAGAGAGAGAGAGAGAGAGAGAGAGAGAGAGAGAGAGAGAGAGAGAGAGAGATAAACAGAGCTCTGCTGCACTCAATTCTTTCGCTTTGTGTTAATATTGAACCTTGATCAACTGTTGCCCCAAAAAGGCGGAATTGATATCTTTTGAACTATTCACAACCCACTCGTTAGATAAAACATCTCTCTATACTTTGTTCTGAGAGACAAGTTAAAATAATAACATGCTTGACAGTTCATTGAATGTCCGCCTCAAGTAAAATATTGGCAAAAGTTTCGAGAATCGATTAAAGCATTATTGATGAAGACAACTAGAAATACAAACAGGCGTTTATTTATGAGGAGTCCGTCCCTCACAAGGCGCTACTGTGTACCGCGGCACTAACATTCCTGTAAAGATCTCATTATGAAATCTTTTGGATAGTTCTGCTCACAAATGTGGTAGGCAGGGCGGAGACTAGTTTGCTTTGTTCCATGCATTTTGATTATCTTGCCTTTATATTTGCTTTAAAGAGAAAAAGACAAGGTTACGACTATTGATTTATAATTGCATTATCTCAAGAAAAAAACCACAAAGCAATTATGAAACATTGTTCTGTCTTCGATCAAAAGTCTTTGAAAACAGGAATTAGCAATGGCAAGGGCATATGAAATTGTTCAGGTTCGATATTCTCGTCGTCATCTCTTATTTTTTTTTTCTCTCTTTGAAATCTTCTACTCATTTCCTGTGTGGCGTAACAAAAAACAAAACAAACTTAGCAAGCATGTCGGAACGTACTGAAGACAGGAGGCCAGGAAGCATTTCGTGAGAAATACAAGAAAGCTCCATTCAATAAAGGTTACTTCAGGTCATCACTGATTACTGCCGACTATAAATCGAAAACTATGCTTACACATTTTTAAAAAGAAAAAAAAATCAATAAGAGGCAGATCAATCAATCTATCCCCAATAGCTATAAAGGCTTCCTGCAGAGGGAAGTTTGGAAAGATTCGACCTCTAGGTGGAAGCGTTTCTCTGCTGGTGACAGTTGAACTCAGGTGGTCACAAAGCAACGTGTCCATGTACCAGAGACGGACTTTTTGAAAATCATGTCTGCTGACCGAGTCGATCTGCTATTCGTCTTGGTACAAGAGTGAAATAGATAGTTGCTCACCTCACAAGTCCAAAATATTTCAAAAAATTATCTCAAGACTTAAAAGTTGTAAAGTTTATCCAAGCCGCTATATTAATAGACATTTCAGACGTTCTGATACATATTTAAAAGTTTTCACCTTGTAATTTATCTTATCGTAATATGTTTATTGTAATTAATATCTATAATTTAAATCGACTTTAATTCTTAGGTGAGAATTTTTTTCGGGCAGAAGTTTACAGTTTCAAAACTTAAACTCTGAAAGCTTGAATGTTGAAATATGGGTCTGTGAAGGCCCGTTCATCTAACCCTGGAAGAGTCAAACAATACAAAGTTGTTTCAGGAGCCACTCAAAGTAATTTGATTCATCTTTTCTTCCATCAATTCTAGTTGGTCTTATTGATTTAATTATTTGTCAGTTGCAAATAATTATTTCGTGCTTTGTTTTAGGCATGATACATGTCGGACATTTTCTTGGTCACTTTGAGTCAGTCATACAGACCTCCCATCGTGGGTACAAGATAGGAAGAAATGTAACATGCAACTCTTCTTCCTGCTGACAATCATAACAGTAAAAATTGTTCAGAAGGTTTTAATCAAATCTTTGTCTCTGCTATAAAGTGTTAATGATCTCAAGATGTCGTGGGTGAGCCAGCTGTCTCAGGTGTGGAATGTAAGTGGGAGGGGAAAGGGTGGGAGTTTAATGCAGAATGATCCTGATTGAGTGCTATGGTGGATGTAAAGATTTGTCATTTAATTGAGGTATTGATTGATTGATTGATTGAAAAGTTTTACAAGCTCAGTTCAGCTTTAACGGGGATCTAAGGACTTCCGTCGCTGTGGTAACTTATCCTTTAATCTTTATGAAGGACGTCAAAAAGTTTGCTGTAGCTTCACGTTCGCTTTGTAATCACTCATCCCTTGCCTTAACTAATTCTCTCACACTCAAAAGAATCGCTCACAAATTAATCCAGTTTGCTATTTAAAAGTGTTCATTAATGTTTCATACTGCTTTCTATGACATGGTTTTGTATACTTGTTACTTTTTTTTAATTCTATCTAGAGTGCATCAGCTTAAAAATCCATTGCATGTTGAATGGCAAAATCATCGACAGATCAGTTTCCTGAGCGTTTTTTTTTTCCTGCTTCCAACGCAACTTGCTTAAAATTTGAAAAGCTGATTCGGGACTAGAGATCGCGTCAATTTTACAAGTCGTCGTTGGAATTGCCTGGTCATTTGTGTTAGAGAAATATCCTTCTAATCCGATCATCTCTTACATCAGCATACATCAAATCCAGGATTGCTCTTATCGAAAAAAATGTTTATGTTCCGCATCCAAACTTGATTGAAGTTTTTGATGCTGAGATATTTGGTTTAAGGCAGAGCCAATGAGGAAAGTAAATGGTGTCTCAAAGTGGGGTGGTGTAAGAGACCTGCGATATCGTGTGGAGACGTCACGCGCCCCATCATCGTGTGCTGTACAGTTCGGGGCCGCACTAGCACCATCTCAAGTAGCCTCTGACGTCACTGAGGTGGGCTCTGTGGTAGTGGACACTTGCCCAGCTTGCATTGCAGTTGCTGATTACAGAATCCATGTTATTTGCATCCTGTCAGTTTTAGCTGATCTACGAGTCTCCCATTTGATAACCGCCCCTTACGCCACGCAGTCTCGCACAGACTAACCATAATTTTATTTTCATAGATCAAGTTAGCCTAGGTTTCTGGGCAAATCTTATTTTCCTCTCTTTTCTTTATTAGAGCTGGTTTTACAAGCTAGCCTACATTCCTACTACTACTACTACAACAACTACTACTACTACTACTACTACTACTACTACTACTACTACTACTACTACTACTACTACTACTACTACCACCCCTGCTACTGCTACTGCTACTGCTACTACTACTACTACTACTACTACTACTACTACTACTACTACTACTACTACTACTACTACTACTGCTACTACTACTCCTACTCCTGCTACTGCTACTGCTACTGCTACTTCTACTACTACTACTACTACTACTACTACTACTACTACTACTACTACTACTACTACTACTACTACTACTACTTCTACTACTACTAGCACTACTGCTACTGCTACTCCTACTCCTGCTACTGCTACTGCTACTCCTACTGCTACTGCTACTGCTACTACTAATCCTACTACTACTACTACTACTACTACTACTACTACTACTACTACTACTACTACTACTACTACTACTACTACTACTACTACTACTACTACTACTACTACTACTACTACTACTACTACTACTACTACTACTAATCCTGCTACTGCTACTGCTACTACTACTACTACTACTACTACTACCACTACCTACTACCGCTACTTACTACCACTTACTAACCGGCCGCTGGCCGCTGCTGCTCACCGCTACCGCTACCCTCCAGCACTACACCGTTACTTACCACCGCTACTGGGCACCGGTACTGGCACCGTTACTCACTACTACCACTACTACCAGCTACTACTACTGACTACTACTACCACTACTTACTACCCCTCACTACTACTACTACTTCACTACTACTACCACCACCACCACTACTACCATTACTACTACTCTACCACTACTACAGTTACTACTACTACTACTACTACTACTACTACTACTACTACTACTACTACTACTACCACTACAACTACTACTACTACTACTACTACTACTACTACTACTACTACTACTACTACTACTACTACTACTACTACTACTACTACTACTACTGCTACTACTACTGCTACTACTACTGCTACTACTACTACTTATTATAATAAATAACAATAATAATAATAATAATAATAATAATAATAATAATAATAATAATAATAATAATAATAATAATAATAATAATAATAATAATAATAATAATAATTATAATAATAATATTCCCGTCATATTTATCATCAGTATTATAATTTTTACAAAAAAAAATTTTTGTTATTGTTGTTATCATTATCATTGTTCTTGTTGCTGTTGTTAGTCTTATTCCTACTTTTTTTTACTAACATCAAACTAAATTTGTGTACGATGCACATTTCATTTGCAACTCAAAGTTTCATGATCAAGCTTATTTGGTGGAATGAAAAGTTCAAACACTTTGATATCAGGTTGTTACCTGTCGACTCCCATTCTGAACAATTCTGCACTGTTGGACCACAATGGCGGTGCTGCCACTTAGTGGTATTATCAAGGGGAATAAAAAGAAAGTAGCACTTTAGACATACCCACAACTTGTTTTACAAACAGAATAATCAGATTATTATTTTTTGCTTTATATATGTTTAAACATAAATTTAGCATTACATTATTTTTTCATAAAAATTAAAAACTATTCCACGCTGTCACTAAAGTAAAGGAGAGCGATTGTTACTTTTTACTATTTATCGAATACTCTTTTCATGAAAAATCGATTCCATCTCATATTCAAACAAAAATAAAGTACATACTAGCATTTATGGTTATGGGTTCCAGTCTCTTGTTGTACGTGGGGGGAAACAATAAAGAAAACTTTTTGTGAAGTTACCATTCTCTTTCGAATATTTTTTTTTTTAAAACACACACACACAGGGGTTTCTATGTTTTTTCGTTGCTCTTTCTTTAGTTCGTGAAGGCAACTGAAATCTGCCAGTTGTAGAGACTGTGTTAATGATTTTTTTTTTATCTTACTCTTGGATAACTGCACGATGTCCTTGTCATTAGTGTATCGATTCTAGGATCGTCAATAATACACGACATTCACTCTAATAAAAACCAAGTCATTGATTGAAGCAGCTCATATCTGCTGATAAATGTGCATTGTCTTTGTTTGCTCTGGAGAGGTTGATTATCATCATAAAGATATTGACCTGGGTTTTATCAATATAATGCTCTTCTGCGTCTGCAGATATTTGAAAAAAAAAAAAACTATTTCAATTATTGAGCCACAAGAGAACAGTGGTTCCGACACATGATGGGTTGGCTGATTTGTTTTGAAAAAAAAATTTGTTAAACTAATTCGATTTATGTTTGTGTGAACAATTTTTATAGATTAATTTTCAATTAGATCACAAAGGTAATGGCTTCATTTTGTTGCGTTAATTACATTCTGTGATCTTCATGATGGTGATGCTAAAAAACTATCCAGATACAAATCAATGCTCATTTGTCATGGAAAAGCCTCGATCTGAAAAACAATTGAGAAACTGAAAAGTATGTTCTTTTTGTATATAATAAAAAATTTAATGTTTTACTATTTTTTTTAATTTAATTACTGCCCCGTTTTCTGCATTGCATCTTCCAATTGGATAACTTAATCTTTGAAAATTTTGATGTCCATGTTAGTCCCTCCAGTGACTTTTTCAATTAGAATAACTTATCCATAAATGAGATCTTCATTATTATATGTCAACATTTTACTTTACTTCTAGGTTATTTTTACCGGGTCATTATTTACATCTGGTCTGACTGAATCTCCAGAAAAGTGTAAGTTTGTTCATAACGTGACCTTGTTTAAAAACGTCTCATTCCATTATACTCCAAGGATTCCTTGGAGCAATCTAGTTTGAAAACCTTTTATCTCCTTTACGTGTTTCATCCCATAACTTTCGCGACATGCATCATGCTATGCCTATACTTTGCAGTCAAGAGTATGAAACTCCTCTTTTTCAGTTTCATAAAAGGAATCTGACACAAAACGAGTAAGTTTATAAAATTTTTTTTTTTTAAATCAGGATTGAAACTTGAAAATCGAAAGCAAAATTAATATTTAGGAGGTTGCGTTTATCATTGTGATTAATGATTACTCAAAAATAATAACATGTATAAACATATGTAAAAGCTAAAAAACTAGAGAATGTCGACGTTAAGAGACGTCACATCCAGGCTTGAACCGAAGGCTATCAAGCGTGGGCAGTAATATTGATGAGCATTTGATGATTCTAAGAACGTCGATTCTTCTAACGTCTTGCCGTAAGCAAGATTTGTGGCAAAGATAAAAGCTATACCATGTAAACCGACCCCCGCGATTTCTAAAAGGAACATTTAGCTTTTAGGTCCATCGCAATTGGTTGACATTGATTTTCTACACTATTAGTTTATTGGTCCGTTTTGATTAGTCTTTAGCTCTTGTGAAATACCTAAGTGTTAATAAGACCTCTTACAATATTGCATATAAATTTTTTCCACGAGTAAATCAAACTCAATTATATCTGATGCCCGACGTCTCAAAGAGGAAGTATTGATAAAATTTGAAACTCCAACAACCAAAGTAAAGTTCAGCTGCTAAAACTGAAGGAAAAGTTGGAGTATAAAAATTTTTAAATTAAATAGGCATACAGACGCATAGAATATCCCATCTCCAATATCTTACGGCATTGTATTACTTCTTCTAGTTCTCTCGTACTCGTTAAGATAGTTTATAAAGATCCTTGTCGTGGATTTTTTTTTGTACATGATCAATACACAGGGCAATTTTCAAACTTGTAATTTTATAAATTCAAGTTCTTAAAAGACATCAAATAGACACAATAAAGCATGTAAAAATCAATTAGTGAAGCCAACCCACAGGAATCTATAAGTAAAACACATCAAATCGTAGTACCTAATAATAATAATAATAATAATAACAACAACAACAACAACAACAACAACAACAACAACAACAACAATAATAATAATAATAATAATAATAATGATAATAATAATAATAATAATAATAATAATAATAATAATAATAATAATAATAATAATAATAATAATAATAATAATAATAATAATAATAATAATAATAATAATAATAATAATAATAATAGTATAAACAATAAACAAACATCCCACCACCAAAAAAAAAAAAATAAATAAATGGATCATACTAAAGAAACAGAATAATGTTGCAAGTGCACAAAAAAATATGACATAAATGTTCGTTACTGAATCATTTCTTTTTCCTCTCTAATGAATGAAGTTTATAATATTATGTTGTATATCCTGTTTTTTGTTCTCTGAGGCAATCACAGACCAAGTAAACTCAGTGTGAGCTAAACATTTTCGAACCGATATTCCCCCACATCTTTTCAATCGAAGGAAGCTTTTCAAGCATAAATCGATTACAATATTGGGCTCCCGATCTTAGCATTCAGAGGCCTAAATGAGCCCACAATGCAAATCGGTGGTTCTGGTTAGCGCTGCTACTAGCGTTATATCATGCAGACCTAACGTCAATCAATCAGAGAAGGCTACAATCAATTATCGATTCTTAGCTCTGGCCTGGAAGAGCAAAACAATAGTCTAGGCCGGAGCTGAACACGAACCGATAAAAAGAATAGAAAGTGTACACGGGCGCCGGTCATTGTTCAGGCAACGCGAGCAAGATCAAGGGGAGACCACTATTTCTGAAACCTAGGTTGCAAGCAGGAAGTTTCGCTTTGTGCCAATGTTTGCCACAAAAAAACTTCATCTCTCGATGGAAAAGAGCATTGTACACTTTACGTGCTTTGTCTGTAGATTGAACTGTAAATAAAGCAGGATCATAAGAGTATTTGAAAAGCATCATTTCAATGATTTTGTTTTTACAGCAAAAATAATAGGTGGTTATGGCCTAAATATTGATTTTGGATTAAAAGGGAATTTTTCTTATCTCGATATCTATCTAAGTTCAAAGATTTCTACATTACTTACCTAAAGAAGAAAAAATAATTAAATGTGATCATTTAAATGACTTTTATTTTTTCTCCTCTCCTTTTCATTGTCCTTTTTTCCTTCTCCTTCTTCTTCTTCTTCTTCTTCTTCTTCTTCTTCTTCTTCTTCTTCTTCTTCTTCTTCTTCTTCTTCTTCTTCTTCTTCTTCTTCTTCTTCTTCTTCTCCTCCTCCTCCTCCTCCTCCTCCTCCTCCTCCTCCTCCTCCTCCTCCTCCTCCTCCTCCTCCTCCTCCTCCTCCTCTTCTTCTTCTTCTTCTTCTTCTTCTTCTTCTTCTTCTTCTTCTTCTTCTTCTTCTTCTGCTCCTTCTTCTTCATCGTGTTCGTCTCCCCCTTCTGCTATTTATGCACATATTTCTGCCCTTCTCCTTCGCCCTGCGTAACGTGCTGTTGATAGACGCGACCGTTTTAGTCCCCTATAATTTAGTCGCTTTGGTCGCAAAAAGAAGTCTGCTGTTCCATTTCGACCTGCACATTCTCCAGAGAATTCGGTTCACGGGACGTGAGTTTGAGTCATAGTAAAAGTAAACTTCGATTTAATGGACAGAAGTGGGTGGGGTTGCGCCTTATGCCTTCAGTACTTAGTCTTTCAATAGAACCGGCAAGGAAAATAACAGCAAACAACAGACCTTACCAAAGGTGTAGTCTATTTTTTTTCTGTGCGTTGCTGATATCTGAGATGTCAATAAATCGAGAGTTTCCCAATTAGAGTGAATACCCATCTTTCAATCTATGTATCAAGCTCTGAGTTCTGATAATGGTTATAACTAGCCAGTTGAAAGGTAGATCTTTTAAAATGATATTTTTGGCACATTTGCATTACAATTAATAGTGCTTATTTGCAAATTACCTATTAACCCAAGGCTGCCTGAGAGCAAGTGTCTGCAAGTGAGACTTTGGATTCCTAAAATTAGAAAAGCAGTTGAAAGATAGTGCACCCAATGTTATGCATGAAAGATGGTTCACACAATGTTATCCATGACAGAAAGTTCACACAATGTTATCCATGACAGAAAGTTCACACAATGTTATCCACGACAGAAAGTTCACACAATGTTTTGCAAGACAGAAAGTTCACACAATGTTATGCATGACAGAAAGTTCACACAATGTTGTCCATGACAGAAAGTTCACACAATGTTGTCCATGACAGAAAGTTCACAAAATGTTGTCCATGACAGAAAGTTCACACAATGTTGTCCATGACAGAAAGTTCACACAATGTTATGCAGGACAAAAAGTTCACACAATGTTATCCATGAAAGATGGTTCACACAATGTTATCCATGACAGAAAGTTCACACAATGTTATGCAGGACAGAAAGTTCATACAATGTTATGCATGACAGAAAGTTCACACAATGTTGTCCATGACAGGAAGTTCACACAATGTTATGCATGACAGAAAGTTCACACAATGTTGTCCATGACAGAAAGTTCACACAATGTTATGCATGACAGAAAGTTCACACAATGTTATGCATGACAGAAAATTCTCACAATGTTGTCCATGAAAGATAAGACTTGAAAGATTGTTCATATAAGATAATCCATTAAAGATTGTTCGTATAAAATTAAACATGAAAAGCTGTTGTTACAAAATAAGACATACTGCCTGTACAGAAAATAAAATAAAACCTAGTTTATACGAGATAAAGATTCCTGGTAGAACTTCATGCATTCAAAGAAAAGTTGTCCATACAAAGATATTCAATAACGTTTTGTCATACAAGGTAAAACTCAAAAGGTTGTTAAATACATGTACAATGTAAGACTGTGCAACACGTAATACTGGAAAGTTTGTTCACTAGGTAAGACTTGAATGAAATTTCTGATCGTGTTCGGGAACACATTAGTGCTTTTTTTTCCATTATGAAATAAAACTAAGCAATATTGGTGAAGAGCTCAGTTGTCTAGTCATTTTGCAAAACAATTTAAACAGTTTTATCGATCCATTCTATATTTTTTTTACCTTAAAAAGATTATAGATAGAGAACTATCCCAAGCATTCACCTCATGAGGTGTAGACAAAACTGAATCTTTTGACTTAGAACTCTTTACTTGAGAATGAACTATCGGTCTTCCAGGTCGAATGTTGACCTAACATGACCAACACGTGTAGAGTTATTAGTTTAAATTCTTCGCACTATTGTTGATTAACACACACATTTTATTTGTTTTTATAAAACTATTTTCATTTCTTCACTATAGTCTAAAACATAACTTATTTGAACTCTTTCTCACTAATGCTTATAACTTTGGTGCAGCAAATGAATTCATAAAAAGAAAGAATAAGAAGTTAAACTCTGAATTATATTCGAAAACCAGCGCAATATAATATCAAATCATAAACTATTTTCTTCTTTCTTGGGAGTTCAGACTGGAACATCTCTTATATTCTGGCGTGTTATGGAGAGTGATTAATCATGTCTGATAGTGATACGAGTGTAATATTAGAAATGTTCAATATTAAAAACTTTGCTTTGTCTGATACGAGTGTAATGTTAGAAATGTTCAATATTAAAAACTTTGCTTTGTCTGATACGAGTGTAATGTTAGAAATGTTCAATATTAAAAACCTTGCTTTGTCTGATACGAGTGTAATGTTACAAATGTTCAATATTAAAAACCTTGCGTTGTCTGATACGAAGGTAATATTAGAAATGTTCAATATTAAAAACTTTGCTTTGTCTGATACGAGTGTAATATTAGAAATGTTCAATATTAAAAACTTTGTGTTCTCGGATACGAATGTAATGTTAGAAATGTTCAATATTAAAAACTTTGTGTTTTCTGATACGAATGTAATGTTAGAAATGTTCTATATTAAAAACTTTGTGTTCTCGGATACGAATGTAATGTTAGAAATGTTCAATATTAAAAACTTTGTGTTGTCTCATACGAGTGTAATGTTAGAAATGTTCAATATTAAAAACTTTCCTTTGTCTGATACGAGTGTAATGTTAGAAATGTTCAATATTAAAAACTTTGAGTTGTCTGATGCGACTGTAATATTAGAAATGTTCAATATTAAAACTTTGCTTTGTCTGATACGAGTGTAATATTAGAAATGTTCAATATTAAAACTTTCCTTTGTCTGATACGAGTGTAATGTTAGAAATGTTCAATATTAAAACTTTGCTTTGTCTGATACGAGTGTAATATTAGAAATGTTCAATATCAAAAACGTTGCGTTGTCTCATACGAGTGTAATATTATAAATGTTCAATATTAAAAACTTTGTGTTGTCTCATACGAGTGTAATGTTAGAAATGTTCAATATTAAAAACTTTGAGTTGTCTGATACGAGTGTAATATTAGAAATGTTCAATATTAAAAACTTTGCTTTGTCTGATACGAGTGTAATGATAGAAATGTTCAATATTAAAATATTAAAAACTTTGCTTTGTCTGATACGAGTGTAATGTTAGAAATGTTCAATATTAAAAACTTTGTGTTTTCTGATACGAGTGTAATATTAGAAATGTTCAATATTAAAAACTTTGAGTTGTCTGATACGAGTGTAATATTAGAAATGTTCAATATTAAAAACTGCTTTGTCTGATACGAGTGTAATGATAGAAATGTTCAATATTAAAATATTAAAAACTTCGCTTTGTCTGATACGAGTGTAATGTTAGAAATGTTCAATATTAAAAACTTTGTGTTTTCTGATACGAATGTAATTTTAGAAATGTTCAATATTAAAAACTTTGCTTTGTCTGATACGAGTGTAATATTAGAAATGTTCAATGTTAAAAACTTTGCTTTGTCTGATACGAGTGTAATATTAGAAATGTTCAATGTTAAAAACTTTGCTTTGTCTGATACGAGTGTAATGTTAGAAATGTTCAATATTAAAAACTTTGCTTTGTCTGATACGAGTGTAATGTTAGAGAGGCTCAATATTAAAATATTAAAAACTTTGCTTTGTTTGATACGAGTGCAATGTTAGAAATGTTTAATATTAAAAACTTTGCGTTGTCTGATACGAGTGTAATGATAGCAAGGCTCAATACTAAAATCTTTGCGTTGTATCATACAGGAACAAAAACATAAGTCGCTATCGGAGCAAAATATAGGAGAGGAAAAAAAAGTTAAGGGTGAGTCTCTTTTCCTTCCTTCAGTTAATGCAGCACAAACGGATCTCATTATATTCAACCCTTCCTGCACGAGTTTGTTGTTACTCAGAAGAACAACTCCTCTGACCAGGAGAAAAAGGTTTTGGAGAAAATCATTGGCTTCTAAAGGTAAACAGGTATGGCTCTAAAAGATGGAAGCGGAGAACAGAAATATTGATGGAGCGCAATTGATTAAACATTACAGAGAATCGAAAGAATCTAATTAAAATCTTCTTTTTTTGTGATTATTTTCATCTGGAAACAGTCTAGGTCAGACAGACAAGGTGGTTTCCAGAATATATATGCTCAGGAAGAAATTGAAACATTTGTTAAGCTATGATTAATAGCAGAAATTAACCAATCCGTAAAATTAATTTCATAGTATTATTTCTAGGATATTTCATCTCAGTTTATTCTGCATAGAACACAGAGCCGTGTAAACATGAGGCCGGTACGTAAGGGCATCTAACTCACCTAATTGGTTTGGTTTGTGTAAATCATCTCTGACTACTGACCTGAAAAAAAAAAAAAAAGAGATTCAAGCCTTTACTTTTTTCATCCTGTGGCAAGCACGTTTCCTGTCAATTACTACATATTCATAAACAATATTGTCCTTTCCACATTGTAGCGAGCTTATTTCATGTCAACCACGATATTTCCATAAACGAAATTGACTTTTTTTTCACTCTGTAGTAAGCATGGTTGTCTAACAACTGTTATATTTCTATTTACAAGTTCGCATTGTGTGCATCATGACTCAGCTACTTTCAGAACCGTTCAGTAAGGTCAACCCTATACCTTGTAGGCCTCTACCAAGCTCTGTCCTCTACGGCAGCAATACCCGGTAATCCTCTTTCTTTCTCCAGAGCAAACGAGCGTCATCATCACCATCTTCTTTATCTTTCTACCACCAATGTTCGTCATCATGTTATCGCCTTATCTTCATCCCGACTCCAAGAGGTGACCCCACTTAGATAAGCATGCCAGTGGTGGAAAATAAAAATGGAAGATTGAGTAGGGAGGGGAGGGGGTGTGGAGGGGGAAAGGTACGCAAGCTAGGACAGAATAGAACGCTGGCATTAGAGTTAAGTGACAGATTTGTCTCACGTGGCATTCCTGGGGGTCTCAGTGTCAATCAAGCGACAGGATCACGAATTGTTTCCCCGTACAAGTTCTCTTAGTTTCTCTCCCTCATCTTCCATCTGCCCATCTTCTCAGCTTGTACAAGCCGAGATGCGTTTTCGTATCGCCTCCATCCTCTTCCTCCTCCTCCCCCTGTCTCTTTTCTTTCAATCTCTCCATCCTCTTTGCTTCTTCTCTCGTCTCAGCGTCAAATCATCTCAGATTGGTCCATTACTCGCAAGAGGCTTTGGGAGTTAATGCGTCCCCGAATCTTCTGGAGAGGCATGCTTCTAGTCCACAACAGACCACCAGGAAATGTGTGCGCGTTGATCGGTGGCTTGCGCATGCGCTGTGGCACTTATAGAACACACTAGTCATGAGTTTGAGTCGAGCTAAAACCGCAGTGGATAAACTTAAATGTAGATTTACACGTCCCAGCGAAATTTCAAACCGCTTGACGTGATCTAAACAGTACCTTGTACTGTCTGAGTAATAATATAATTTCACCCAGCATAGGCTCGACCATTCCTATCAATCAATATCTCTGATTACTGAACAAGAAAAACTGTGTTGGAAAATGATGTTTCAACCACACATTCTAAGTAAGAAAACACCGATTGCTTCCAGCAATCTCCCTGTATCATTTCACTGAACGGCCAAAAACCCTTGGCATGGTATAGACTAGTTTTAAATAAAAGATGTTACGCTGTCAAATGTCGTTCATTGTTATTTTGGTCCTGTTCAAAGCCCGAAACAGATAAGCTTGCACTTTTCGCGTGTCCGTGTGAGCTCCCAATCTTCCCGTTAAATCGAGACTTGAAGGGAATTACATGCCGTGCTTTGATCCTATTCCCAAGCTGCAGATGCACTTCAAGGTGTCTGGCTTAACTATGATTGGTCTCATAGATGAATGATTGAAATAATGAGGGAAAAGATTATTAAATTAAGATATAAAAACTGATGCAATTACGCAATATATAGATTTGAAATTATAAGTATTTATCTATGAAATAAAATATGCAGATGCATTTGCAACGTAATCTTAATTGTATGGGTAGGAATTACTTCTGATTGTCATGCCGTGATTGTGATGTACAAAAGAGAATAGACTATTCGGTTTGAGAATTTGCATGATCTTGAAGTTAAAGCTAAACATTTACAATAACAATTAAAGTCATGTGCAATTGTTTTCTTCTGAGCCTAATCAAAGATCTATCTCGAAAGCCTCGAATCAAAATGTATAGATTGAAATATTTTTTTTACATTTTCTATAATTAATAAATGTTGGCTCAAATATTTTCACTGTGCGTTCGCCTAATGGGGCCGAGCATAAGACGTGACTGTTTTGTTTGTGCGACTACATGCTCAGTGCAAAAGTTATAGTTTTGTTTGTGCGACTACAGACTCAGTGCAAAAGTTATAGTTTTGTTTGTGCGACTACAGACTCAGTGCAAAAGTTATAGTTTTGTTTGTGCGACTACAGACTCAGTGCAAAAGTTATAGTTTTGTTTGTGCGACTACAGACTCAGTGCAAAAGTTATAGTTTTGTTTGTGCGACTACAGACTCAGTGCAAAAGTTATAGTTTTGTTTGTGCGACTACAGACTCAGTGCAAAAGTTATAGTTTTGTTTGTGCGACTGCAGACTCAGTGCAAAAGTTATAGTTTTGTTTGTGCGACTACAGACTCAGTGCAAAAGTTATAGTTTTGTTTGTGCGACTACAGACTCAGTGCAAAAGTTATAGTTTTGTTTGTGCGACTACAGACTCAGTGCAAAAGTTATAGTTTTGTTTGTGCGACTACAGACTCAGTGCAAAAGTTATAGTTTTGTTTGTGCTACTACACAGTGCAAAATTGATAGTTTTGTTTGTGTAACTACAAAGTGCAAATTTCATATTTCTGTTTGTGCTACTACAGAGTGCAAAGGATTAGTTTTGTTTGTGCTACTACAGAGTGCAAAGGATTAGTTTTGTTTGTGCTACTACAGAGTGCAAAGAGATAGTTTTGTTTGTGCTACTACAGAGTGCAAAGAGATAGTTTTGTTTGTGCTACTACAGAGTGCAAAGAGATAGTTTTGTTTGTGCTACTACAGAGTGCAAAGAGATAGTTTTGTTTGTGCTACTACAGAGTGCAAAGAGATAGTTTTGTTTGTGCTACTACAGAGTGCAAAGGATTAGTTTTGTTTGTGCTACTACAGAGTGCAAAGAGATAGTTTTGTTTGTGCTACTACAGAGTGCAAAGGATTAGTTTTGTTTGTGCTACTACAGAGTGCAAAGAGATAGTTTTGTTTGTGCTACTACAGAGTGCAAAGAGATAGTTTTGTTTGTGCTTCTACAGAGTGCAAAGGATTAGTTTTGTTTGTGCTTCTACAGAGTGCAAAGAGATAGTTTTGTTTGTGCTATTACAGAGTGCAAAGAGATAGTTTTGTTTGTGCTACTACAGAGTGCAAAGAGATAGTTTTGTTTGTGCTACTACAGAGTACAAAGGATTAGTTTTGTTTGTGCTTCTACAGAGTGTAAAACTGATAGTTTTATTTATGCTTCTACAGAGTGCAAAGACATAGTTTTTTTGTGTTACTACAGAGTGCAAAGAGATAGTTTTGTTTGTGCTACTACAGAGTGCAAAGGATTAGTTTTGTTTGTGCTACTACAGAGTGCAAAGAGATAGTTTTGTTTGTGCTACTACAGAGTGCAAAGAGATAGTTTTGTTTGTGCTTCTACAGAGTGCAAAGGATTAGTTTTGTTTGTGCTTCTACAGAGTGCAAAGAGATAGTTTTGTTTGTGCTATTACAGAGTGCAAAGAGATAGTTTTGTTTGTGCTACTACAGAGTGCAAAGAGATAGTTTTGTTTGTGCTACTACAGAGTACAAAGGATTAGTTTTGTTTGTGCTTCTACAGAGTGTAAAACTGATAGTTTTATTTATGCTTCTACAGAGTGCAAAGACATAGTTTTTTTGTGCTACTACAGAGAGTAAAAGTTATAGTTTTGTTTGTGCTTCTATAAAGTGCAAAGTGATAGTTTCATTTGTGCTACTACACAGTGCAAAATTGATAGTTTTGTTTGTGTTATTACACGGTGCAAAAGTTATAGTTTTGTTTGTGCTACTACAGAGTGAAAATTGATAGTTTTATTTGTGCTTCTATAGAGTGCTAAGTGATAGTTTTGTTTGTGCTACTACAGAGTGCAAAAGTGATAGTTTTGTTTGTGTTACTACAGAGTGCAAAAGTGATAGTTTTGTTTGTGCTACTACAGAGTGCAAAATTCATATTTTTGTTTGTATTACTACAGAGTACAAAGGATTAGTTGTTTTTTTTTTTTTTTTTTTTTTGCTATTACAGAGTGCAAACTGATAGTTTTGTTTGTACTACTACACAGAGCAAAATTGATAGTTTTCTTTGTGCTACTACACAGTGCAGAATTATAGTTTTGTGCTACTACACAGTACAAAACTCACATTTTTGTTTGTGCTACTACAGAGTTCAAAGTTATCGTTTTGTTTGTGCTACTACATATTGTAAAGTGATAATTTTGTTTGTGCTACTACAGAGTGTAAAAGTTATCGTTTTGTTTGTGCTACTACAGAGTGTAAAGTGATAATTTTGTTTGTGCTGCTACAGAGTGTAAAGTGATAATTTTATTGCGCCACTACAGAGTGTAAAGTGATAATTTTGTTTGTGCTACTACAGAGTGTAAAAGTTATCGTTTTGTTTGTGCTACTACAGAGTACAAAGTGACAGTTTTGTTTGGGTTAATAAAGAAAACAGAAGTGCTTGATTTGTTTCTGCTGCTACAGAGGACTGTTGACTGTTTTGTCCAAGCTACTTTAGGATGAAAAAGTAACTCTGCTACAGAGGACTGTTGACTGTTTTGTCCAAGCTAGTTTAGGATGAAAAAGTAACTCTGCTACAGAGGACTGTTGACTGTTTTGTCCAAGCTACTATAGGATGAAAAAGTAACTCTGCTACAGAGGACTGTTGACTGTTTTGTCCAAGCTACTATAGGATGAAAAAGTAACTCTGCTACAGAGGGATGAAGTTTTTTTGTTTTGCTTTGTTGTGCAGCTGAAGAAGGCAGAAGTAACTATTTTTTTTTTTTTGCGCCGGTAATTAGCAGAATGAAGTGTTTTGATTATGCTGTGACTTTTTTGTTTGTTTTTTTTTCTGCTACCGAGGGCAGAAGTAACTGTTTTGTTTGTGCTGCTACTGAGGCAGAAGTGACTGTTTCGTTTGTGCTGCTACTGAGGCAGAAGTGACTGTTTTATTTGTGCTGCTACTGAGGCAGAAGTGACTGTTTCATTTGTGCTGCCACTGAGGCAGAGGTGACTGTTTCGTTTGTGCTGCTACTGAGGCAGAGGTGACTGTTTCGTTTGTGCTGCTACTGAGGCAGAGGTGACTGTTTCGTTTGTGCTGCTACTGAGGCAGAGGTGACTGTTTCGTTTGTGCTGCCACTGAGGCAGAGGTGACTGTTTCGTTTGTGCTGCCACTGAGGCAGAGGTGACTTATGTTTTTGCTGCTACTGAGGGCAGAAGTGATTGTTTTGTTTGTGCTGCTCCTGAGGGCAGAGGTAGATGTTTGGGCTGCCTTAGACCATTTTGTTTTTGACGATAAAGAAGGCACGCAACGAAACCGCACGTAAACATTCGCTAGTTGTAAAATTTCCGTGATAAAGAAAGGCTGACAAGTGACATGGCTATCAAGTCGATTCTTGTGAGGAGGTGCCAAAACTTTCTTTTCTCGCACTACATTAAACGCATATGATTACAGTTTATACAACTGCCGTTTTTTTTTTTTTATAATTTATCGCCTGGCGCCTTATAATGTATCAGAGTGGAAGTGATTTCTTTCAACCAGGGAATGAGATGACACGACAAGGGTTACCCTGCAATAATGAGTTCATGCATTTCTTGGTTGCTGATTTAATCATGAATTGCCTGGTCAACAACATGGAATACCTGTCTCAGCGCCATAAAACTCCACACGCGAAGGCGAAAAACCCAATTTGAAAGTTTTTCACTTTTGTTTCGATTTCTTTGATGATGAAGCATGTCTTTTGATAGTACTTCCAGCCTGATTGTGAAATGCTTCGTAACTTGGAAAGGGCACCTTTTAATTTTCAGCACGATGCATCATTGAATGCTTTAAATGAATGTACTGTGATGTTTGTTGAAAACGTCTGTGAGAGTTTAAACAACATTATTGGGGTTTTTTTCTGTGTTCAGATTTTCAAAATAATTTTATACGCCTCCTCTTAATATTTTCTTTTTTAAATCTTTCCAAGCAGAAACCCCTTTTCCATTAGCAAATCTCAGTGTTTCAAGTGTGTAGCTGTAATTTAGAGGATGTACTGTTCATAACAGTGGTGGCTACAGTACCACTTGCTAGATCCTTCTATCAACTACTCCACAATCTATGAGAAATTACGGCGGACTGCTCCTGTTCGGTGACTTATCAAAGTCACACTCGGTACATGGTTGATTTTTACAGTGTATAGCATTTCAGATAGCAGATCAAAATCCTCTTTCGATTTCATTTACGATTTAACTGAGCTTTAAACACTAATTGAAAACAATTTTTCTCCCATCATTCATGTGATTCAATACAATTCATTTGAATTTGTTGGTTTGTCAGATTCTGTCCATGTCATTGGTTTCTTAACAAAGGGAATAAGAATGTGAAAGAGCAAAGAATGTAACCAATACTTCCACTACTAGGGAGAGACTTATAGGAATATTCTGTAGCTAAAAGAGGTAAGATGAGAAACTTTGTGAACTCTCTTTACACATCACTGAACCTCAGTGACTTGTAAACATTTGGTCAAAAGTATTTTTTTTTATTAGTTCCTTTCATACAAAAATCGATAAATAATGTCTTGCATCAATTCAAATATTTTATCATGACATTTAATTCAACATCTGGGAAAATAGAAGGAAAAGTAGAAGGAGAATGATGGAAAATGGGATTGGAAAATATTTAGAATTTTTGATGATAATACAAACATCTTCAAATGGTAGTTATTTTCCTGTTTCAAATTTTATACAAAATGAAGAGAACAAAAGACTTTTAACTAATTTGAGACCTAGATGCTGGATTTGGATTACACAGAATATAACATTTTTTCAACATTTTCTTATCATTTGAAAACATTAAACAGCGAATATGCAATTTTTACCATTAAAAAGTGAAGAAATGTGTCTTATTAGTAGTAGTTGCAAAATATCATGTATTTACTCTTCGTGAAAAAACAATTTTTCACTACACAATTACTTATCTTTCGTTTATGTTTTTGGTTAACACTTTCACTTGATGCAAGTAATGACTTAATATTACTTCAAATTTTGGAAGACATTAAGTCGAAAACATTAATAGATCCTTAAGCCGGTGAATACTGTTTTTGTGTTCCCCAGCCATTAAATACAAGACAGAAAAGAAAAAAACAGGATTGAACAAAACATGCTTTGAGATGACTAAGAAATTTAATGTTCGGAATATTGTTATAGCGTAATCTTCGTGACTGTCTCTTCATGTTGGTGAAAGTATCACAATGAAGTACATGTATACATATATACGTAGTTATTATGCCTATAGTCTGATAATTGAGGGATAAGGTAAGAGTGGTACACTGACAATAACATTAGTAAAGTTAAAAATCTGTCAAATCTCATTCATTATCTAAAACATACACAGGCTACTGAAGAGCCAAAATGTAAAAAAAAAAATGGGTAAAAAAAGAGTAAGCATTAGACGATATTGCAGTCATACTTTATTATGTCAGCTTTGTACTGAGACTTCTTTATATATGCTTCCAAAAACCGGTCATTTGAAGGGCTTCTTACATGACTACTCATGCATACTTGCAATTTCCCTATTTTTTTTTAGAAAATTTTGTTTTGAGTTATGAAGAGGGAAAATATCTAAAAATTGTGTTGTAAATATATTTAGACATGCAATAACCAGAACAATATAAAACATTTTTTCATAAGTAATTATAAACAAAACATACAACATTTAAAGGAACAATAACTGCAGCTTTTACCCCTAACCTTTTGCCATACAAAAGTGAATTCCAATCTAAGATATAATTCTGCCTTAGGTAAGAGTTCCAAAATGATAAATATAAATATTTTTATTTAAATTTTTTCTCTTTCTCATATTCTTACAATGTTAATTTTTTTTTTCAGTAGCTCTCTCTTGTTAAATTGTATTTATTTCTTTTGTGACAGAAAGACTAAAGGTGTGAAGACCAATGATAATTTCAAACTTAGATAGTGGTTAAAATTTTTTAAAACTAGCATCTAAGTGTCCAGCCATTCATATCATACTAGTGACCAAAAAAAAAAATGTTTTCCAAGAGTATAGCTGTTTAAGCAAACTGAAACCTTCCCTTTTCCCTTCCTTATCCCACCCTCTAAACGTAATACAGAGTCCTGACAAAGATTAGGCATGACCACTGCCCCCAGTCTTCCTTATCCCACCCTCTAAACGTAATACAGAGTCCTGACAAAGATTAGGCATGACCACTGCCCCAAGTCTTCCTTGAATCTTGTGGATTGCAGCTATTGTTGGTGTTTGATATAAAGTAACATGATTGACCAACTTTTGTAATACATATATCTGTAGACCAAACCAAGCTTGTTACATGTCAATCACAGCCTCTTGTTACTGTAAAGCTCAGTAAAAAACAGGAGCAGTTTATTGAGATGTCCATGAGTTGGTAGCATGGTGGGTTAATAGGATATCAATCAGGCCTCAGCCTTTGCTGTTGGTGATTTTGATATGCTGTCACTATGTGTCCAATTGTAGGAAAGCATACAGTAGTCTGTTGGTCAGATGGTTGAAGGTTTTACTTGATTTCTCTTAAGTTGTTTGAGAAAATGAATAAGCAAGCACCTGACTAGCCTTGAGGGCAGACCTTGTTCTTTAAGTCTGATTTTTTTTCTCTCTCATTCTGAAAGCACTGAATCGTCCCTCCCCATTCTCTTTATTAGTCAAAATGTAACGGACTGTTGCTCAATTGTATCTGTATAGTTTCTACGTTTCTCTGAATAAAAGCTCATTGCACTGACACTTGAGGCTTAGATGGAAGCTCCAACTAGAATCAAAGGTTCTAAATGAGTTATATTTAGTTATTTAGTTATAATCTTTTCTCGCTTTATCTTATCAGCCCCCCCCCCCCCCCCCTCCTTCCCCCTTTTCCCAAAATTCTCACGCATACTAAATTAATCATGCATCTGTTTTACTTGCAAGTTGCATTGTAAAATGTTCCTTTCATCAGAGGAATTGCTAATATTGTAAACTGAAAATATCTTATCCAATCAACCTCTCTTTGAAAATTTATTTTTCTCGAAACCTATTTCTACCACTCATACCTTCCTAAACTCATTAAAACCATGAATCATACATTTAAAAAAAAAATGCAACAATAAATGCTGCTTATGAATTTTTTTAGGCAATAAAGGCCTATTTGAACGCTTTGTTGTAAACTACAATATTCGTAGTATCAACACAGGCAATGTGCTGCCCCACGTGCACAATTCAGAAGCTAACTCAGTAAATGGATGTGGCAGTGGCCCAGTTTTCCTGTCTTCCTGTGGATAACCATGAAAGCAAGAGTGAGGTTAATACTGATTGCAGAGATAATATAGATAAGTGTCCCTGAGTCTAATGAAGGAACTGCAATGTGCAGTTCTCAGTTATCACAACAAAAAAAAAAAAAACCTAACGTCAAACATGTTATTGAGACCACTGAAAAGTGCATGGGGTCCTAAAATGGAGTCTTCCATTTTTTTTTTCATCACAGAATATGGCAGATTCCTGCCCAGAAAAGATATCAGGCCAAAATAACATAAATTCTATACAACTTATGTCAAGTCATTGTATTTTTTAAAATTTGAAATTGCTATTGCATGGGTGTAGCTAATTTATTCATATATTAATAAGAAAATGGAAAATTTATTTTAGATGTAAAGTGTGCATCAAATACACTTTCTCTCTCATCTCTCCTCTCCGAGATATGTGCCTTGTTCAAATAACATAAAGCTAACATGTTTTTATCATTACTTCGAATGAAAAATCTTGTAAAAAAATGTCTCAATTCATAGAATATCAACTATGTTCACATTTTTGAGTAATAGAATTTGAGGATAAAATCAGGTATGATTACAAACTAGCTGACAGTAATCATTTGGTTTACGATAGTATTACAAACACTCCGTTGCATGGTCAGTTAATAGAGTGTTGAAAAATTATGGTGTCAAGTTTCAAGTAACACCATCAGTCATTTGTCATCAGTCTGAAATTTATGAAAACACCTCCAAACATGATTAAAAGAGTCTACAATGTTAAAAAGCATATACCCCTAGAATTTATTGACATCCCTACCTAAGTTTACTCTCAGCCTCTTGTATTTAAGTTGATAAAAGTTTTGTAATTACAGATTAACCCAAGCTAGGTAAACTTCGACTAAAATGAGTCACTTTAGCAGAATGGCGCATTTTTTTAATTTATTCTTAAAAAACGCACCTCCCAGACATACAGTAAACAAAGCACCATGTGTATAACAGTACTACTGTTTTTTCAAAACATTAACTCAATACATATGTATGTATTTCTAAAATATTTTTTCAAATTTGCTAGGATCCTCCAGGAAAATGATTCATTCTCCTCACTCTCGACACATGAGCTTCATACAGCATTTGGTTAACGGAAAAGTAGAAAGGGTTTTCTGACATGCCCAGTTCAGGTTCATAGTTTCCTGAAGGCTGCTGCTCTCTTTGAAAATCAGATCTACCATCAATAGGAGATTCTTCAAAACCAAGTCTTGCATCGCTACTACCATTGCTTTCACAATGGTTGACATAATTTGATGGTGATGCATCATGGTTTGTTTGCTGCAGATGTTGCTGATGGTGATTGGTGCTAACAGCATCTAAATAAGGGAAATCTTGCTGAGAGTCCATGGAGTCCGCTGCATGTACTTGATGGATGTTGTTTTGAAATGTAGAAAGGTTATGCTGTTGCCTCTCCATGCTGTAGTGGCTGTTACTATGATAAGCATTTTGTGAATGGTTCTGTTGAGTAGCTATCCCTGCTGATCCAGGAGGGTGTGGCATGTAAAACTGTGGCTGGCATGAAGACTGATAATTGGAAGAATCTGAGTTATGTGCTAAAAAATTCTGTTGGCTGGTAGTGTTTTCAGAGTGATTCTGAAGACTGGGTGGAACCTGTCTAGAACTGTTATTATGGTAACCTGAGGACGTTGCCTCTTGTTGATAACAGTGGGGATTAATGGAGTGCAGATTCTGTGAATTCATTCTGCCACCACACTCATTCTCTCGAGAGGCTTGAACATTCTGATACACATGCTCATCTATCCTTGGCAGCCGTGGCATGCCAATCTGTCGCGGATGCAGCATTCCTGCAGAATAGAATTCAGAGGAAGCTGAGAATAGGCCATCACTGCAGAGTTCTGAACTTGATGAACTCATACATGAGAAACCATCTTCTGTTCTTTCTCTTGATGAAGATGCTTGAGCAGCCTGGAGATAAAACATGAAAATGATTTGATTTACAATGAGGTTTGATGTTCAGATGTATGAAAAAGAGAAAATATTTTGAAGACATACCAACGGGGAAACACTGTAAACAAGTTAATTATATACTTTTTAGTTTTATACATAAAAGATTAAATGAAAAGCAAAAAAAATCTTTTCATCTATTTGTAATAAGTTAATCTCTGTCTGACTCTTTAGTGTCTTTGTATCATGTGCATGGTAAGTAGCTGTCTGAATAATTGGGTCATACTTCAAGTTAGGGAATTTTTCTTTGGGGAGAATTAGTTCTCATTACAATTCCTACATTCCACTTGGGTATGGTATTGGTGATGACTGTCAAAGGTTAAATTAAGATTTATAGACGCACACACGCCTTTTTGGATCCTTTATAATTACCAAGTTATCCTCCAAGTGTGGTGTTTTTGCTTTCTATTTGGATTTAAAGCTTAGATTAATAATTGAACCTTAATTCTGACTACCATTTAGAATCTAACCAACTGCTCCGCTTGCCTATCCATTCTGAACGTTTGAAATCCCATGAATCCCTCTTAAATCTATCTTTGAAGGTCTTACATGAAAACCTATTTTCTCAAGTGGTCAATTTCTTATTGTTCATCTCTGAATCCTAATTCTACTGTAGTATATATGGTTTGTTGTAAATTACACCACCAAAAATTATTGGATGACTCCAGGATTTTGCTTCTCATCTTATCTCATGACATGGTAACCAACGCTGGTGGGGTGGGATTGCTAAAAATTTCGTTTATCTGTTTGATTCAGCCGGCCTACAACAAGGTCATCTCAGACCTTATCTGCACATGAAACACGCTCCCTTTAGCCAGGTCAGAATTGAAAATTTCAGGCCACAAACTCACCCACCAATAGTGTTCAGGGTCAACCCTGAAAAGAATGTCCCTGCAGATATCAGGACTAATGTAACTGTACAACTACTGGGTTCCTCTCCTGAAGTCACAAACTTCTGCCCTCTGCTCAGCTGAAAGAATCTTATAAGTAGCCAATCATGTCTTAAAAACTATGAGGTATCCATCGATAACTTTCGGGGCATTATACTTTCATTATATGTCACAAGCTAAAGGCATCCATCTAAAGAAATAAACTTAGAATTCCTGCCATCATGAGAAACATGACCTAACTTTTCCATCCCTCTTCCATCAGTAAATTAGTTTGCACATTGGTAATGACCCTGCTGACCCAGTTGATTGGCCAGGTTAACGAAGTCTCTTTCTTCTTTCTCTACTAAAACACCAGAGCTCTCTGGGTATGACCCAGCTATCAGCAGAGAGAGAAGCTTTTCACCTTCTGTTTGCCTTGCTTTAGAGTTTTTATAATGGTTACCCTCTTTTATGTCTTGAGAATCACTATGACATTCTTATGGTTATCTAGAACAAATGTTTTTTCTGTACGAGCTCCACATACATATAATGCTTGATGATTATTCTAACATTCTGTAATAGTGCTCAAAACAGACGAGCGTTAATAATGATAATAATAAAATTGATTACCTAGATTTGCTTTGCCATGACTCCAGAGTTTCACAACAAGAAACGCTTTTTGTATGCAATGAGAAAAGATCTCCCTTCTCCTATTCAGTGAGGGTGCTTCAGTGAAAATTTGGAATTTTTCTTCTAAACAAAGTGTGCATACACTTTTTTCCGGTGTATTTGGCTTGGCTTTTTTAATGATTTCTCACTGGATGGTGTGTTGGATATTCTTGCCTTTTATTTCCCAAATGTGGTCATTGAACTTCGCATCTTTCTTTCTGTGTACTGGTTTGAATGAGGATTTATGTTGATTGTATTTGTTTTTAAATTCGTTGTGAAAGAACACGCCATCCTAAAAACATATCCTATTGTCATATGCCAACACCAATCACAGCTCATTACCCACAACCATCTGACAAGAGCCAAAAAGGCTTGAAACTATGGCAAAGTAAATCTAGGTAATCCATTTTATTATTAGCTTTATCTGCATATATATATATATAATAATTATTCAAGTAAGAAGCTTTAAAAGTATATTATATAAAAAAAAAAGAGAAACTGATAAGATTAAAACATCAACCTTTGTAGAAACTGTGCATGTATGTGATGCTGCCTTATCTGGCTTAACACAGACGAGCACTAGCAATTGTTACTGACAAACCAATGTTTACTTAAATTATTATAACTGTGTGATCTGCTTTATGTTTCAAAAGATAAATTATTATAAGAAAACACTAACACTAAATGCCATTTTATTATTTCTTTTATTAGTTTTGAAAAATACTTGTGCCAGATTTTTTAAGTAAACCACTTACCAACTTAATTTTTATATCCAAAATAAAAAGAAAAATGTAGCAAAAATCATCAGATAAGCAAGTGCCACTGCTCATACATATAATATCTGTATTTATTTATAACATTACTTTAAAGTATATGGTTTTCAATTTCTACCCATTTCTTTCTTTCTTTCTTATTACCATTCTCCTCTTTCTTATTACCATTCTCCTCTTTCTTATTACCATTCTCCTCTTTCTTATTACCATTCTCCTCTTTATTAATACCATTCTCCTCTTTATTATTACCATTCTCCTCTTTCTTATTACCATTCTCCTCTTTCTTATTACCATTCTCCTCTTTATTATTACCATTCTCCTCTTTATTATTACCATTCTCCTCTTTATTATTACCATTCTCCTCTTTCTTATTACCATCATTATTTTATTTATTATTATAACTACTATTATTATTATTATAATACTACTTTTTTCACTTTAATCTTTTTTTTTTTGTTTTGGATGGGGGGTTGGAGGTGTCTTTACCTGCAAGACTGCTGTTGACTGGCTTCTGAAATTAAAATTATCAAAGTAGAGATTAATACATTTAACCCTCGAAAAGTGTGAATTAACAATTGTGAGTACTGAAAACAGTAATGAACACTACCAGCACTGTAAAGATGAGGTTGACAAAGAAAATGAGGCTAGAGGTATTATAATGAGGTCAGGGGTCAGAAACAGTGGTAAGTTGGAGAAAATGAGAGGAGGCACATGAGCTTGCTACCATTTCTTTATTTTTCTTAAATCTTTTCACTTTTTTGGGGCGGGGAGGTACCACAAAAGTAAAAAGTTGTAATAAACCGTTAAATTTTAAAGCAAAAAATTGTAGCTGTATTACCATGATGTACATTTCAATATTGCATGGGTGAAAAAGACATCATATTCAAAGTAATCTTTTTTTTTAAAAGAAAAATATTATAAAATATCATAAAGCTATGACTGTTATTACCAATGCACATATATAATCATTTAAAATTTAAAGAATAAACACTTTTTTTCATCTTTTTACTTTGACTTATTTGTTTTAAGCTATAAGCAATTGGAGACAATGATGGCCAAAGAATCAAAATTAAAAGTTTGGAAATCAATCACTTCACACATGTGTGTACATTTTTTTAATTCATCATACCTATAAAGTTTGTAATCTTATTTTTATAAAAACCATGAAAGACACTACTACAATTACTCAATATGCAAAGAATTGATGCGTTTTGAGATTGGGAGGCACTCATCTGCATCATCAACATCTTCATGTGAACGTTTTCGGCTGAACCTAAATCAAAATGTGGAAAAAACAAATTGCCATATAACAAACAAGTTAAAGAGCATTGATGAATTTAAACAAAATTTGCACAGCTTTTCTTATCCTTTCCCGTGTGAAGAGCCCATGTTTTTTTGCCACTACTAAACACAAACAACTGAGGATATATATATATCCCCTTTTATAATACAAACAATTACTTGTGTGATCAAAGTGCTGTAGGTCATGTGGGCTCTGTTTAGGATTTTTATGTTTAACATCAAATGTAAAATATTAATGCTTAATGGTTACCATTCCTGAATTGTCAGTCACATTGTAAACAAAATTTCAGAAGCTTTCAATGAGTTTATCATGTTTTACAAAACTATTCATGTGGCAACTTGAGACTCACTTTAATATTTCAAATTCAATTTAGAGCTGATATATTTAGCCAAAAAAAGAAAGACATCAAATAAAGAGCAAAAAAGATTTCAATTGAATCAGCTTGCCTAATGCTGTCAAAACTAAATATTTTTCATTTCATCATTATCTTATCAAGCTCACTAATGAAAACATGAACATCTTGCTAACTCACAAGACTCTTGTTTACACTTTGAATCATGTAATGGCCTCTTCCACTGATTTGTATAAACAGAAAAACAAAATCGGAGAGGCAAGTCCGTAATTTCTGATTAAACAATTTGGTCTCTTAAATTTTTTTTTTAATTGAACATTTAAAGCTCCAAATATTATTATACATCTGGAGAATATTGAGCTATTGAAATTTTTATAGCTGTCAGTTTTCTGAGATTAACTCCAGTGGAAAGAATACTATAAACTGTAAAGCAACAATCCACCAAGTTATTTATATTTGATCTTTGCAGTATGACAAACAAAAAATGCAAACCACAAATATGAATCTAAAGCTCTAGATGATGTAGACATACTGTTTTTCATGTAACGCATTGTCCTTTATAATCTACCAAAGTTTCTGTATTGATACACTACAACAAAATTATTTTAAAATAAAACCTCTTCGAATTACAAATGCAAACAATTATAATTATGATCCAAACATCAATGATCTTATTTAAGATTTCAATCACTCGTTTTCCAACTTGAGCTACATAGTTGGACAGTTATCGCAAAATGAGGAGGTAGTTTCTTACTCATCTTCTACAGCTATGGACAGATTTGAAATTTTTACCAGGAAAAACCACACCTCAAATTTCACAAAATTTCCATTCATTTTTTTCAAATTTACCCATTGTCTGTGCCTATTTTCAAAGATTTCAAAAGGGAAAT
Organism: Elysia crispata; assembly: GCA_033675545.1. Classification (NCBI taxonomy): domain Eukaryota; kingdom Metazoa; phylum Mollusca; class Gastropoda; family Plakobranchidae; genus Elysia; species Elysia crispata. Next base: position 78,166 of record JAWDGP010002960.1, on the reverse strand, counting down.
AGAAATTCAAAGAGTATTCAATCATTCCTGAAATTCTGGGAACGGGCAGCATTGCCATTTGGATATTTTCATTCACTTTGAAATAAATTAATAAGCAAATGTATATTATAATGCATAAAAGTGTTCACTACTAAAAGATGTCTTTAAAACCTATAACACTGCCATACAATGCTGTTTATTGGAAGTAACAATGAAATGTATTGTATCTTCTTTTAGAAAAGCAATTAGTAAACAAAGCATATTTGACTCACCCAAGAGATGCCATATCGTTACACCTGTTTACTCTACGCATGAGTAACAGCCTGACTCTGAGTAAGACTGATCATATGACCAACAGCTCAAACCTGACAATAGGAAAAGATGCAGGCCAATTAATGAGATAAAGTGTAAAATGCTGATCAGTTCAATGGCATATCTACACATAAAATGCAAGAACCATAAAAATTTGGTATGCTTTATACCATATATTTGCTGCTCTTTTTATTTTTTATTTCAACCACAAACATACTTGATACTTGGCTATATTTCTGTTTCTTTTTCTTGTTTTAGGTAGTATTAAAATATAGTTCTCCAGCTCTTTAAATCATAGCCTAGCAAAGATTTACATGTTGAATCGAAATTATGCTTTATCATATAAGTTGATTTAAGTTTCTCCATTGTGATATGATTTGAAGTCACTTTGTCATAGAGGAATTGATCAAATTTGACTCAGTATTCTCACACACTTAGAGTTAGACAATCAAAACTAGAGAGCTTTCATGATGTTTATGCAATCTGTAAAAGGTTTCACCATGCAACATAACTAAAACAAAATTATAGATAGTCAGCTTCATGGATCTTTGTCCAACTCTCATTCTGAGAAACAACTAGTTTGTGCAAACAAAATAGTCAAATGGCTCCATGAACCCCCACACCATTATGAGCTGTTTTTATAAAACCCATAATTCAAAATAGGGCTCATATTCCCTTCCAGGCCATCGCTAAACATTTATCATCTTCTTGAGATGATAAAGAATTAAAGAGTTTTTCATGAGGACTCTAAATGCCACGACAAGTGTAGCAAAGATTCAGCAATACATCTACTTGTTCCAAGCCAAAGGCAAAGATGAAGAGGGATCATTTGACTGCAAATAAAGTTAAAGTAGAGCTCACCTTCAATGTGACAGGACAAAAAAACAACAACTTCTTTTCGAAATAATGTTACTTCAAGCTATATCAATGTAGAAATAAACCTTTATTTGAAATGAATTGCTTGGATTCGTTTTTACTATCAAAGGAGAAAGACATGATTGATAGAATTATGAAAAATTGAAAAAAATAGAATAAAATAATCCTATATACACTCAGATGAAGAGAGCACTAAAAGCTAGAGCAAGATAAGTTAATCACAACACTTCTAAATTTCAAGTTATCCTGGATTCATCCATTTCTCATTTTCTTTCCTTTTTGCATTCATCATTAATTCGGAATGAACATACCATGATAAGGAATGAACATACCATGATAATTTAACTTTAGAAACGATAGGACATAGATCTAGATTCTAGATCTATTGATTTAAGGTTTAGAATAGAGATAGCCTGATGGAGAAAAAAAGGCTCATAAACAATTTTGTAACATGTGATATGACTAAAGCCTACACTAAACTGATCTATCTTACTCGATTCTCTTCATAAACCTATTCAAGTGACAATCCATCTATCTATCTTTTCAAGAGAAGATAGATCTAGAATTAGAGGACAGGTGATGAATTTGACAACTGCAAGCAGATTTTAATGTGAAGAAAGTGGAGTGTGAACCTGTTAACTTCTTGAAACCCAACACGCCTGAATCTAGATATTATTTCAAGATCTAGTAAACCATACACTTTCTCTATTGTTATTACTAATATTAATTAATTTTTTTTTTTACTTTACGCTTAGAATCTAATGATCTCCTTGTTATGTTTGGGCGACAACAGATATTAGTGGAGTAATGAACCAAAACAATCTTCGTATTGCAGAGTTATCTTCTCCTTTACAGCATAAATCTAGATGTTAGGATAATAAAAGTTTTAAAAATATTACAGGTTCATCGTATTAGAATATAAACGTCAAAATAAATTCGATAAATTGTTTTTTATCTAACTTACTAAATGCATCCTAATAATATTCAAATATTATAACGTAGTACTTAATAAAATAGCCTCTTTTTATGCCGTTTTATAAATAAGTGTTAAAATTTAATTTGGCTTATCTTGTCACCGGCATTAAGTCAATATGGCGTCGAACGGGCCGGTCGAGACTGCCAGTCTTCCTTTGTGAGACTTATTTTAGTGGAATACTATAAATACTTAACCTTGCCTGATATGTTTTTATTTGCTCCTTTATACTAAAATGTGTTTTAGAATGCATTTTATTTTGATTATCTAGATTTCTTAAATAAATACAGCACTTGCACTGCAGCCTCCAGGCTTCAGATTTAGATCTAGATCTAGCTATAGGCCTCTAGTTTAGATTCCAAATCTTCATCCAGATCTAGACACTCTAGGTAAAATTGCAGATATCGGCCCACTTCACGTCGGGCTTCACAATTACATGTTTCCGGACGAAATCGAAACTCGTAGTTGAATGGGATTTCAGAGCAACAAAAATGCTTATATCTTGAAAAGTATTTATTTGCGACGAATAAAACCTTATATTCGTCTTCAGCCATCAAAAGAAAAATACAATTTTAAAGCTTAGGGTGAGTTGGACCGATATCTGCAATAATACCCAGATCTAAAATAGAATCGAGAGTAGATTCTATCCCCAAGAAGATAAAATTTATTTTTTTCAGGTTCAGATTTACATTATGTTAAAAGCAGAATAGATCTTATCATACTCACACCCAGCAGTCAGTAGATTAGGAACTCAATCATTTAGGACTCCCTACCCAGTGCAGTCCTGGCTCTTTTGTTTACATGGCAGTCATTTTGGATACTGGGGGCATTTGGATCATTATTGACTAGTCGCTATTACTCCATCGGTTAAAGAAAAAGATTAGAAGTAAAAAATAAATCTATTGAAGAAAAAAAAAGTAGTGTTATTCAATTAGTTTTGCTTATAAATTTCCAGTATCATAGCCAATATGGCTGTCATGTAAACAAAAGAGCTGGGACTGCAGGGGGTGAGGAGTGCCAATCATTCAGTGGATGCGCTGGATCCATTCAAATATTTTCGAAATTGAAAAATGGACTTCTTTCCCAATTTTTTCAATGCAGTTTAATTGAATTTGATATTTCAGTTGAGTATCTCCAGACATGCCATTCATTCCGATTTTTTATGGAAATTTGGTACTCTTCTGATTTTCCGAATACTGCGGAAATATTCTGATTTTTTTTTCCTAACAAAGTTTTCATCTCTACGATTAAATAAATTGCAGTTCTTTTTTTTTTTTAATTATTATTACAAGATGGACAGACAGCCCTCGCAAAAGAATAAATACAGACCATATGGTTGTATCATATCGATACTGGTTTTTTATCATATATTTTAAAATGCAGTATAGAAATTGGCATTATTTTAGTTGTAACCACCCCAAACATTGATTGGTTTGCCAAGTTATTTACTTTTCGTTTATTCGTTTTGGTGTCACCATCTCTCTGTCTTTACAATCCATTTTCGCTGTTATTTCCAATGGAGGATTATCTTATTTTATCTTCAAAGTGTAATTCTAACACAGGGCAGCTCTTTTTTCAACTACATCTTGTCATTATAAAGATTGATGGAGAAATCCTAATAGAACTAGAGATCTAGATCTAAAGTAAATCAAGATGACATGACATGAGACTCTGTAATCATAGGGTCTGTAAAAAACAAAAACCAGATCTAGATGTAGATCTCATAATAAGATTTTTTGTTTGGAGTCCTTATAAATCCGGATGCAAACAAGATCCATGATTTTGTTCATTTCATCTAATGTGGATCTAGATCTAGACTAGGTCACATCTGAATCATGCTTTAAACTAGTTTCACCATCACAGCATAATTTTTGTACTTACATTGACCTGTTTCTCAATGAAGTGATTGAACAGTGGAGTGGATTATGCTCTTCAGATTATTTATGAAATACAACTTTCCAGCAAATTGTGAATTTGCTCCCCATGATATATTTAGTTAAAGTTTTCAGCAGCTGGATCTAGATCTAGAAAAATTCATACGATTTTTAATTTTCCAAGTCAAGTGTGAGAAAGGCCAATAATCATTTAGGAAAATTATCTAATCTAGAATCAGAAATACAGCACCGAATCTGTTTTACATTTTTTACAATTTTCGGTAGAAATATGTTCATGTAAAAATAAAAATAAACCTTTTGAAGTTGTGTTGTTTCTCACATGAGCTAGGTTGGCAGCTCTGCTCTTTGCGAATTCATTAAATGGTGGATAATGTCAATGCTGCCCGATTTATTGAGTCGCTTTTTTTTTGTATTGTAAGGCATAAAGTACGTGATTCAAACTGAAAAAGGCATGGATCTTAAGATTAATTAGAATTTTTCACCATGGAAGAATTACAAACTCAGATGCCTTGTCTTTATCAGAATTCAGAGCTATACTGATGAATGAGCATTTATCACAGACCACATTTTCATGTGTTTTGTAATTTATGCTAAAAGGCAAAATATAGCAAGTCATTTAGATTTTTTGACAGAATCATTCAGATTTTCTTTCCCAGGATAGTGGCAGGTCTGCATTTCTCATGAATGAAAATTTTTTTTTTTTTAATTTTATAAACATCTTACATTGGTTCAAATGGTTAATAAATTATATTAAAAAAAAAAAAACAGCTCTTCCAGACACCACAGGCGGCGTCATGAATCCAAGAACTTGTGGCTTGTATAATTTTATTGTTTGGGACACATCTCAAAAATCTCATAGCATGTTGTTACAGCGTTTAGGAAGCATAGTATTTGTTAAGACTCAATACAGATTGCTCTTTTGATGGTTTAAATTTGCCTAGATTCATACCTTCAATTAAAGTCACATCTGGTTTGTATTTTGAGTATCTGTTTGCATTTAAATCTTATTTTTGTATACATTTATATGTACTTATCACTGCATCCCAATCACCAATGCCTTACTGTGCCCTAGCTTTAATTAGTAAGTTAGAAATGCTAAATTGTTGTATGAGCCACTTCGCAAGTTACATTATCACTGATTTGAAAATAAAAACTTATTAATCTTACACAAATTTGAACTAATTTAGAAGCCTGTTCATCTACCAAACTAAAAAATTTTCAAATTTGTTCCTCTTAACCACTTCACTGCGTTGTGTACGTATATCGTACATGCCTATCTGAAGGGTGTGTATGTACGCTGTACATGCTCAAAATAGCAAGTTTTGTTTTGCCGCATTGAAAATCAGTTTCGGTTTTCAAAAGATAAAATAGTATCACTGGAAAGCTCAAGTTTTCGAGAAACTTTTAGTAACTCATGGTATCATGGAAGTCAGACAAAGAACGTTTAACTCATTGAAACACACGTACGCACGTACACACACATTGACACAAAGCAGTTCCTGTGTGTGTTCGGCTTGTAGAATCTAGATCTAGCCCATATTGTATGGAAGAGTGTCAGTCTTTACTAGATCTAGATATTGAATAGCAAGCTATGGCTTTGCCTTTGATATATAGTTTTTGGTATCCATGCTATTATTTCTAGATCTAGAGTTGTAGCAAATTTTTACATGACAGGCATAGCCATAATCTCACAAAAATTTCCTTAGCATGGATCGGGCAAAATTGTGTAGCAGTCAAGGGGTTAAGGCTAGTGTGTGTGTGTGTGTCTCTCTCTCTCTCTCTCTCTCTCTCTCTCTCTCTCTCTCTCTCTCTCTCTCTCTCACACACACACATTCACTTAATACAAAGCAAGCTTGATGGTATTTAATTCCTAAGAATAATGACAACTTCATAATCATATTAGATTACAATTTTACATGATCTGAGTGCTCAGAACTTTCTCAATTCCCAGGATAAGACTCTGAAAGAGACATGTTGGACATTAAACAGTTTAGAACTAGATCTACTACTATTACAAACTATTGCGTCTGCCTTTTCTAGATCTAAATTTGAAATGATTTTTACTACATTTACGACTACTACTGTTGCTGTCACTACCACTTCTACTGCTACAGCTGTACTACTAATAGTTCGAACTCACGAAAAAAGGTCCAAAAACCAAGCATACATAAAACTGATCAGTGTTGCTTATGGCCATGATTATTTATGAGGAATGCAAAGAAAAGAAATTGGCCAGGTCGAATATGTCTCAAATTCAAAACGGTTGCACGAGTGATGTCCCTTGGCAGTGGCATCGCAAATTCTAAAATTGACGATGCCACTAGTGGCGTAGTTAATGACTTTCTAAGTAAAGCGCTATACCAATTAATCCTAAAAACAAATCAAAGAGCTTGCTGTTAATGGAGTTTACTGCTTTGGTGATAGCCCATACCCATCTCATTGGAGGACAGGGATGCATTGCTGAGTTTGAGACTTTAAACATACTGATTTCTGAGACTTTTCAAGTGTATCTATAAAATTCATAATCTTTCTTTAGGTTTCCAACTGGAGACAGGTATATGGATGTGTTAGAGCAGACAGCCAGTTTCAACTCACGTCTGACATTAGAAAGGAAGATGAGATTGCCATTTCTTGATTCACAAACAGGAGTTGCTCAAAGGCATACTAATCTGTTCCATCCATATAGACACAGACAGCCAGGTTTGTATATTGCAATATTTATTTTAAACTCAAAAGGTCATAGAAGATGTCATAGTGTCTTTTATTATACTCCATACCTTGTAGCAAAATCATTTGCACTATTTAAATGTACAATGGAAACCTCAAAAACTGAAGTCTGTTTATTCAAATTTTTCGAAAATTGAATTTTGCGAGAGGATAGCTCTTTATTCGAAGTCCATACCTCCCCATATGGCATCACAAAAGTACTTCATGTATCTCTCAAGCTGCAAGCAATGCTAATCACTGCCTGAGATTAACAAAGGAAGGGGGGAACTGATGCAATAACAAGGCATTGCCAGCATTAACACTGATACTGGCACTGATAGCAACATGGGGTGTGGGAAGGGAAGAGTTACCCATTGTAGGCATAGAACACACTCAATCAATGAATCATAGATTCATTTATGCTTCTTTTTTGTTGTTTTAATCTTTGTAATTTGAAGTTTTAATCCATTCCCATACATTTCGAATTATGAGGTTTCCACTGTATGCTTTTGTGTTTTGTGTTCCTAAGTGAACCTAAAACTTTAAATGCTGCATCTTTATAGGTTCTTTCTTGGACAATTCTTATATTTTTGCATTTATAATGCCTTGAAACACGATGCAAGTTATTGTGAAATATAGAAAGCTTCCCTATATTTATTTTGGTTCATGATCATCTTGTTTTGTCCTTTTTTTTAAAAATAATTTTCTTTGATTTTTATTTTTGAGTCATATTCCAAATGGTTTTTGTTAGGTGAGAAAGAAGGACAGCTCTACAGCTACCCAGCCAAAAAGTGGAAGAAGAAAAAAAGATCACTCTTCCTGTCAGATCGTCGTTCAGGTGGTCAAGGTGATATTGAAACAGGAGAAGCAGGTGATAATTACAGTGTGATGTTTCAATTCAGTTTAAGTTTAGTTATTTTTACAGACCCAAAACTTCTTACCAGATCAATTGACCTAAGTTCTAACATTCTTCAGGTAACCTTAACTGGATTGGCTAAAAATAATCTGCTCTCAATAGTCAAGTCCTTTCATTACTATAATATGAGGAAAAAAAAAACAACTAAAGAAAGAACAGCTTGTTTAATTTTTCTTACAAACCATGCTCTTTTTTTTCCTAAGTTTTAAACTTGGGTTTGTCCATGAATTGGAATGAAAACAATACTTAAGGGGCTAGTGTGTACAACTGGAGAGGCTGGTGTGGAGAAAATCATTACTACAATCTTGGTGGCCTGTCTTAGCTTAAAGCACTAGTTTGTAATAATCCACATTATGATTTAAATTAAATAACTTTCATTGTGAAACTCAAAGGTTAGGTATTCAGTAATTGCGTTAGAAAGATACATAAAAGAAAAGAAAAATATGCTTTCCAGAGAACCTCACATTTATTCCATTTAACCTAGGGTTTATAATTAATCCATATTTTTTTCTTCCCAAAGACATGCACCAAATAAATGCTGTGGAAAATCCAGCACATCGAATTGATGAGCATGACTTTGAACACTATGAAACTGCTGAAATGTGGTATGATGATGCCGACGACTTTGGTGAGCCGCCTGATGATGGTGCAATTGTTGATGACCAATCAGACATTAGTGACTATGAAGACTCTTTGAGGGGCAGGAAAAAGAAAAAGGTATGTCTATTGGGACAGATGCAAAGTAAGGATAAAAAAAAATTACATCAAGGTATTTGCTACTGAAGAAAAATTATTATGAGATGCGTGTTTGTTCAACTTTATCTAGCTTTGAATTGAATTAGAGGGAAAGAAAGTTGATCAAAGATTGTAGATCATGTTTCTGTGAAGTCAGTACCCACTTCAGCTGCTAAAATTTTTTTAATACATTTTTTAGCGTTGAGATAATAGTAGCTTGATAACAGTTTTTCTGTATTTCATGGAAGGATGTTATCAAGAAAATGAGGATATTGTGGACCTTATAAGAAATACAGAATAAACAGGAATTTAAAAAACATTCCAAACATCATATTCTTGCAGGGTTAAAGCTCAGTTAACTTAGCTCTATTCGTATTTGACGGTTTCTGGCTTGAATCATTTCAGGATTTTGTTTTATATGTAAAAAAAAAACACCTCTTACAAAGCATGATGAAACAATTAATGAACTAGTATTGTATATTTAGTTTCTGAGACAGTGAACACATTCTTCCTTAGGCCCAGCTATTCTTAATTAATGTTATAAGAAATTTCATCATATTGATAAAAAAAAAGACAAGCCCCACATGAAAGTAGATTTTTTTTACAATATAAAAATTCTATATACCCCTCGACGTTTATGGCGATTTCAGGCAATTTTCATTGTTGAGAAGTTCAGAAAAATGCATTATTTAGGGTATGAATACTTGTTCATGTGAAAAAATATTCAAACTTATAATGCAATAGTGCAAGCAGAGGTTAGATTATTGTTTTGAGAAGAAAGAAAGGGATTGATTTGTAAAGTTTAAACATATCAAAGAACAGTATCATATGTTAAAGATATTTAAATATCCAAGAGTTTGAGAATATTTCATAAGTGCAGTATTTTCTCATTTGTTTTAGCAGTTACAAATCACTTTAACTGCACTTGCCAGTAAGAATAGAATCTTCCAAAAGAAGAAATAAGGAGATATTAGAGAATCTACAATGGTTTTCATGTGGCTTGGAAAAAAATTAATCTTACTTGCAAGGTTTGTTGTATATTTCCTTTGTATTTTCAGTGCATGCCTAGTGGAAAGTTAAGTTAAGTCTTTTTGTATTTTAATTATGAAACTATTATTCAGGCTACTCCCAAGAGCAAGAAAAGAAGAAATGAGGATAAAGAATTGAATTCCGAGGATAAGGAAAAGCCATATTCATGTGAAGGTAATGTGTTGGCTGTAGATTTTGATATTATCAAGATAAAATGTCATTTTCTGCTTTCTCTGGTCAGATACAAGTAGCTTTCAATTGTCTTGCAAGCTGCTTTTTCTTTTCTACACCCTGTATTATTTACTTTGCTTACACGCCAGGAATGTTTTGCTGAAAGGATCAGGGAGCGATGTTTTTTTTTTTTTTGGTTTGATCCAAGCGCACTTTTTCATTGATACCTGATTTTGTTAACTTATTTACACAAAAAATGTGGCCATTTTTCCAAAGCTACCTTATTTTTTTGGCAGGGTTAATTTTAAGGCAACAGCTTAACCTTTCATAAAAAGAACATTGATTTATCTTTTTAGTCAGATTCAGTTGCATACAGGTCTTTCATCTTTGTTTTTTTTTTTTTTAACTATGTATTTGCAGGTGGCTATTTTATATTTTTGTTAAGGCTTATCATTGAGGTTGAAAGCCGTAAAATATCAGATCAAAGATGGATTTTTTTTTCTCTGACCAGTATTGGGTATGAAAAAGAAAAAATAAAAGCCAGATTTATAAGTTGTCAACATTTCCAAAATAATGAGGTTAATTAAGTCAGAAATATCCTACACCAGAGTATAGAGATTTGTGTCTTGGTCTGAATTCTTTTTCTTCTCATAATGTTTATATTACAATCACAAATTTTTTATAACATCTAGAGAGTGCACAAAATAATCAAGGTACAAATTTTTTTTTGCGATGGTCATTGGAATCCTGTTTTTCCTTATTTGAGTTGTCTATTAATGTTAATAGTTGTGACAAAAAAAATTTTTTTTTGGTCACTGCTATAGTTCTTGTCTAACTTTTGAATTATGATGCACCATTAGCTCGTGCCAGCACAAAATATGCAGAATCCCATATGCTTCTCGGCCAAAGTTTGAATGAGTCCCTGTGACTTCATGGAAAGAAATTAATTATTTATTACCTGGAATCAGGTACTCACTCAGTAGATCTCCTTTCCCTCCTGAAAAATGTTCAACTCACCTCAGTTATTTCCATTAATTTAATTTATGCTGTCGCTGTCTCGTTTGTGTTGTAGGTTTAGTGTAGGTGTTGGCAAGTGATAATCTTGCTGTTTGTACTATCACTGATGGGGTCTAGGATTTGTTCTTATCATTTATGTTCAGGCATCAAAGAAATTAGATTAAAGCATGAAAGACTGAGACAAGATGTTTCTCTGAGATGGTGAGAGATGTAATTTACCAGCTGCATTTACCTTGAATTAGATAAGGTCTGTGCAAGAAAAGTAGACAGATGTAAAATGAATACACTACTTGCACCACACAAACATCTGCTTTTTTTTTTTTAGAAAGCTCGATTTGATTTTCCTGCAGAAGAAATGATGTGTTATTCTGATTTCACTGAAAGGTCTTATAATTTATTACATCCCCTTATGTGGACCATGATGAGATGTGCGATACATATTATCTTTTGAAGTCACAGTAAAGTATGAATATTATATGTCTATTCTTTTAAAATGAGCTATTAAAATTCAATTTTTATGGGTTTTTACTATAACTGGCAACAATTTATTGTATACCCTTTTGTGGACTGATAAGATGTGAGCTAAATGAAAGTTACATATTTGCCATTTGTCAATGTAAGATTCCAGTCATGATACACTCTGACAGAAGACCCCTCCTTTATTTTGTCCTAAAGCGAAGTGAAATATACCCAGGTATTATCTTTTGAAATCAGAGAAAGTATGAATAATGCAAATCTGCTCTTTAAAATGAACTATTAAAATTGCTGTGCAATTTTTCTTTCTTTTTATGATTGTTTTCTTTCTAAGTGGAAACAATTGTTATTTTTACTAGGTTTGAAATTTTTTTAACAGTTGTCCAATCTTTCCCATAGACCTCTTATCTATATAATGTATTCAGTTACTGTGATTTTTGTGTAATTTTCACCCATGATCAGACCATACATTAGGGTTGTTCACAATTACACAGAATATCTCCTCAGGTTCAGCTGCAGGTCACTGATTTTCTGTTGCTGGTCAGATAAAGAGGAGTTGTCTGATCTTGGTTGCTCACGTCATTTGCCCTGCATGAGCTAAATCTTCCTATCCTTTGCTCAGCATTAGTAACTAAGTTGCATGTCAATTCAATTTTTTTTTTTCGTTGGTGGTGAATTTTGGCAAAAAGTTGGTCAACGCTACAATTCTTTATTTCTTGATTTATTTTCTTTTGAAATGGTTCTTACATAAGCCTGTGTTCAACATTATCCAAAATCCAATAGTTTTTTGGTTATTTTTCACTTAAAGGTCCAATAAATTCTTTCCACTGTCTGCTCCATCATAAGATGGAACACTTTTGCTAAAATGTTTTAGTAATATGTGATCATTTTTCCTATTTGCAGTTTTTTTTTATGTCATCTTGTCTGGCCTGAAATTTATTATCGCTGTGCAGTAGAAACAGCCTAGGTGCTTTTGAGCAATCTAAGGTCATGTGGCAGATGTTTTTGAGAGACATGGTTGGGGAAACTAAATATTTTACCTCATACTTTGCAGTAGGTTGTGGTAAGATATTTTAACAGGTCAAAAGAAGAGGCAGACTCTTGACATTGTTTCCCTTGGCAATCCCATTCTCTATATAATAAATCATAAACTGAAACTAACATTTACATTCATGCCCTTTTTATTATCATGTTTGCTTTCTGCTCTCACAGAGACGTTTTGTTTTGTTTTCATAATAAGTAGGTTATCTTCTCAAACAAATGTAACTGCTTAAATTGTTATGAGTAGTGGAAGATAAATTGTACACAATGTGATGTGAAAAAAAATATATTTTGATCCTCAGTTGGAAAAAGAAAAGGTAGGATATCTCAAAGATATTTTACTTAGCAAAACAGAAAAAAAATACTCTGCGTGCTGATTTTTCCCCCTTTTACCTTTTCCCGCTCCTGTATGGGACAGCTTTTGTCCATCTTTTTTTCTCTTTTATGTGTGCATTTGTGATTTTCTTAGTAAAGTCTTGACTCTGGCACCACTATCTTTTCTTGACTACATTATTTCCAATATATCCTTTTTCTTTCAGTAGAGGATTAGTGCCTCTTGCAAGAGCTGCTGACTTCTCTCCACCCTTTTATTTGTTCACCCTTTTTCCTCTTGTCTCTCACAAGTAAATGACACATCATACTTATTACTATATTGTTTCCAGCTTGTGGGGCCCGCTACAAAACGCGGCCCGGGTTGGCTTACCACTACTCTCATTTTCACAACGGCATGATGGAGGAGGATAGTAGATCGCCATCACCAAAACCACCAACCCGTGCAAATTCAGGTCTTTTGGCAGATCAGATGACACTTTTACTAAGTGTTGACATTGTTAAAATCCCATCTTTCCTCCAATCTGATCCTTTTCCCCTCGTTCAATCCTGTCTCATTCACAACATGTCCAGTTAGTTACTCGCCTTCCCTACCCTTCTCTGCTTGACCTATTAGTGCTTAGCTTGGCTTTGCTTAACGTAGCATAGTGCTTAGTTTCTTCTTGCCTGCCACAGTTCAAAGTTACAGCTGATATGTTCTTGCCTCAAGCATTTTTTTTCTCTTTTTTACTTTTTAGTCATCTTTTAAAAATTATTTTCATTTATTGTCTGCTTATTTGGCTTTGCATGCTTCAGTCATTTTCTTTTTTGTCAAATTTTCATTATGAATTTCAATATTTTGAAATATATACTTTGCTGTGGATCATTTATGTTTTGTATTGGGTTGTTTGTTTTTGTTTTTTTTTGTCGTTGTTTTTTTTTTTAATATTTTTGTAATATTTAGTTCAAGTGGCTGTACACAAATTTTGTTATGCTATTCCCATTTGGATTTTTTTTTGTTGGTTGTTCTCCACAAACACTGTTCTCAGTATGAGATCTTGTGAGGCTCATTTTTTACCTGATTTATTTTTTGGCAAGGAAATGTTATTTTTTTGTACATATATACTTTGTCATTCAAAAAAATTGTTTCTTTTGTTTATATTTGTTCAAGTTCAGTCAGGTTTATTGTGGAAGGCACTAAGATTTTTTCCTGATAATCAGCTGGATTTTATCATCTCCTGCAGATAATAAACCCTATATTTGTGAGGGTTTGAAAGAAAAAAAAAGACAGTTTAGGTGTTTATTTCAATTTAATGAGAACTGAAATTTATATGTGTTTGCAGTGATAGTCATGACATCAAATTTTGTTAATCATCTAATGCGACAAACTTTCAAAGTCCCTGGGTGATGCTAATGTAAGAAATACAGACAACAATTTTTGGGAGGGCTATCTAGGTAGAATTAAGTAGACTAAACTGATTGACTATGGTGTTTGAGTTCTTATGTTTAACTGACATTATTTGCCATGATCAGTGACGGGGTAATGATATAAAAATTTGTAGAGCTATAAACCCTCCCTGTATTGGATTTCAAAATATCAGGTGTTCAGGGAGATATTTTGTTTAAGTTTTTTTATTTTTTAAGAAAGAAAAACCTGTACATTTCTACTAAAGTATTTTGTCACAGCCATATTGTTCTCAATGATAGTTATTCCCAGGAAGAAAATGGCTTGCATTCTACCCCTTTTAAATGTTGTTTGAGATGTGTTCTGAAATAATTTCTGCTATCTCTTGGGTTTTGTAGCAGTATGTATTGCGATAGATGTTTGAATTTGTTGGCAAGTCAAGTGTATACAACTTATTTTTAAAGGGTCACAGGGGTGGTTTATCTTTGTGCTTAATTTTAACGTTTCAGGACCACTCTAAAAATCAGGAAATTTTATACAGGGAATTACTGTTCTCATGTTCATATCTACATTTTTCCATATTTTTTATGCTCTTCTTCAACAAAGATTTAAGAAGTTTTGAGTTTTTTAGTAATTCAGTAGAAAGACAAACTTTACTAATCTTACAAGACTTTTAAGGACAAGTATAGTCACTTGATACAATGAATAATAAAAGTGATAGGTTTTACAGTTTTATAAAGCTGTTTATATGTGGAAATACTGTCATATATTCAGTATAATTTTATTAACAAGATTTTGGTAATGCATCATGACCCCAAATAACTTACAGGTTGAAGTAATTCAGAATAGTGAGAGAGAAGAGAATCTGCTGCTCTTGGAGTTTATTTTCCATCTTACTCATTTTACAGTTATTCACATAAAAAGACTACAAGGGGTAGTGCTAAAATTTCCTTTTACTGTTGTAAACAGAGGTAGTAGAGTATTTTTTATGGCATATTTTAATTTTTTAACAATAATTTTTGTTTAATGCCCCTCGTCTCAAGCTTATGTCAGAATGTGAAAGCTAACATTTTGGTGGGTTTGTTTTTGTTTTTTTTTAATAATATATGCAATTGATTGTTTCCATTTCTGTGGGTCAACTTTCATCTTATGCTTTGGGGATGCATAACATTGATAGCTTGGTGAGTCGTTTTATTTTTCCTTCTATTGTCTTACTCTCTTTGCTGACTTCAGAACACTCTTCCAAGGGGACTAAACGTACAAGGGGTGAATCATCCAGAAGTAGTGCAGGTAAATGTAAGCATGAGAAATGTCAAAGTGTCTTTTCCATTAAATTTATATTCAAAGAATATTGAGAAAAAGTCATTTTTGACAGATTATTGAGCCATGTAAGAAAGTTTTAATCACATTCAGCCTTTTCTATTTTGTTTTTTAATAAATAAACAAATGCATTTTTTTTTCAACAAAATTCAATTTTTTTGTTCCATTTCTAAGTTTAATTACATACTTTATCCTCGTTTTTCTCAGACATGTACTTAAAACTCAGTATGTTGAAAAAAAATTTTTTGTGTGTTTTACTTTGTCTTTTCCTGTTATTGTAGTCAAATATGTTTGCACACGAAATGCTTTATTTTATCCCCATAATTTTAATTTGATCTACTGGTGCTGACGAAACTAATAATGGATTTTCTTAATTCTTCTAACCATTATTCGTTGTTTTGGTGTGCATAATAATTCATATCTTTTTATCTGTCTGTCTGTTGCTCTTTCTTTCCAATTATCATTTGCCCTGTGCATTTCTATTTAACTTTAAGGGCTACATAAATAAGGGAGGAAGCATTCATATAACAACACTAATTTGCAAGCCTAACTTTTGAAAGTATTTCTATCTTTATCTCTCTCTCTCTCTCTCTCTCTCTCTCTCTCTCTCTCTCTCTCTCTCTCTCTCTCTCTCTCTCTCTCTCTCTCTCTCTCTCTCACTCTCTCTCTCTTTTTCTCTCTCCCTCTCTCTGTCTCTCATACTTTTTCAATTTATTTTCTGCAAGTAAATTGTGTAAATTTAAAATGTCTTTAAAAATGTGTGTAGATCACAGAGTATATTTTTCATACATTCATCAAAATATTGCACCAAAGAGAAGTGTTGCCTCTGATGAAATAGTGGACTTAAAGGGGCTGCTTTAGACACATTGGGAAGTGGAATATCATTTTAGATTGTCAATAAGCACTTCTTTTACATCATATTGACCATGCAAATTTAGATTGAGCATTTTTTTAAAGTCAAATCATAGATCTCAGTTTTAATCTCATGTTCTAAACTGCGGCATCTATCAGGAAATATTACAGTTCAGCTATCGCAAGTTTTGTTGTATTTTCACTCTTTATGATAAAGAGGATAAATATAGTATTCGAACCATATTGAAGCACATACACATATATATGATGAAATTAAAACAATAGAGTTGATGTGCCTACTAGATTCTATTAAATAGATCAGTGCAGTCCATTGCTTAAAGTCACATTGAATATTACTTCAAGTTGAAGTGTTAATAGTGTCTGAATTACCTGTAAGTTAATAGACTGAAACAATGAAAGCCTACAAGTAAACAAGAGATTTGAAAATCAAATTCATGCATCGCTTTTTTTTTTGGTTTAAAGTATAACAGCAAATCTAAATTTTGGCAATTAAAACAAACATTTAGTGATGATTTTGTGTGTTTTAGGTGTATCTTAATTTAGATGGATTCAAAACTCTTTTTTATTTTACATTAGTTTTAGTCCATGGTGAGTTGAAATTCTTGCATACAGCAATAATGTTAAAGGCCCCCCGAAATTTTTTTTCTTCTATTTTTCCGTTAAGATGATAAAAATTAATTATTGGAATTCACTCCAATAAAATAAAAGAATTACACTGCGGACTTTTTTTTTTTTAAATAGACTGTTTCATTCTCTGATTCACTAGTAAATGTTTATTCAAGAAATCTTTTTAACCTGTCATTGTTATATGTTTTGTAAATTTAAATTCATCCAAAGCACCTTATTTTTATTCATGTGGAATACGAATTTTTATTTAAAGCACAAAAAGATGGAAAAGCAGGGTAATTTTTATAGCTTTTGTTAATGTGGTGTACATATTTCCAAGGATTTCTCAGTGAATTTTTTTTTACTTTCACAGCGGGTCTATACTTTGTAGCAATTAGAAAAGGAATAGTAGAAAAAAACTGAAATTGGTATATTTTTGCATGCTCTTTAACAATTTTCTGGTATTAATTTTTTGGTTTTACAGCAAGCAAAGCTGCCCCTGCCCCACCTATGGATACCAAAGTTTCGGCCAACAATTATTGTGACTTCTGTTTGGGGGATGCTGCAGAGAACAAGAAAACAAAAGTTGCAGAGGAATTGGTTTCTTGCAGTGATTGTGGTCGATCAGGTTAGTAATTTTGTATGTATAAAAAAAAATTTGCATTGGGTTTCACATGCTGTCAAAATGATATTAAGAAACATTGCTTAGCAGAAATTATAGGGAAGAGAATTTTTCGTAAATTTATGGAATTCTGTATATTTTGAACAGTCATGTGATCCTTAGTATATTCTGTCCTTGTGCCAGTTGGAAACTTATCCGTTAAAGATTAAGGTTAAACTTATGGAAAATTTTACGGAAAAAGAAATAGTGAAAATATAATTCTATGAGTGAAATATTTTTCCATCATTGAGTATCAACTTGTGTGAACATATGGAAACTAGGCCATATAGTATATTGCTCTTGTGTATTTTTTATTTTTATATATATTACATAGAGATTTTTTGAAGTTGAAACCATCCGAGATATTGGTGCCATTGAGTTGTTTACTTTATCATGCATTTGACTCTCTCCAACGTCTCATTTACACCCTGACCTAGCTGTTATTTCCAGTAAAGGTTCATTCATATTTCTTCATCTTGCTATACAAATGTAGTTTATAAGGTTAAAACAGCTGTTTTGTTGTTTTTTTTCCTCCTGGTCAAGATATATTATCTAAATCTAGTCGATCACATACATATTAAGATCGATTAGAAATCTTACGTACAGCTAGATATGGGGGAAATCTAGATCTTATAATCGAAATCAGGCATGACTTGATATGAGACTATAATATTATTTTAGAGGGTGCTTTTCATTCCAAAACAAACAATTATAAATCTAGATCTAGATCTAAATGCTAGATTGTTATTTTTCTATTTCTATGGCGAGGTGGGGAGGCTACTGAGAAGTTTTAGACCTAATTGATCATATCCAGCTCAAATGTTTTGAGAAAAGATAAACTGCTCAATATGTAAACTAGAATATAGGCCTCTATATATACTTTAATACTCTTTATATTGCCTCAGTTGAGCCAATAAAACACAGAAAACAGTAACATTTTGTAACACAGCTGTAGATGGGCTACAGGTATTTCACCTCTTAGCCTTTGCACAGAAAAAAGATGAGTTAAATCAGTTCCAAAAAAAAAAGCTCCACAGTCATGGCTCTGTGTACAATCAAATTTTGTTTTGATTTTGTTTTATTTTGTTTGGAAGGTTGGGGGGGTGCTCCTGCTTTTACAGTATGCATTGACCTATTTGAAAAAGTTCAGTAACAAACTTTATGCCTTTAAAATTAATGCTTTTATCTACTATACCTTTCACAGATAGATGAAAAACTGCAACAGATCTTTTCCATTTTCAACTTTCGTCCTTTAGTCACATACCATTTTTGTAAAGTACCCAGAAAAAAGGAATAAATACCTATTTGAAGTATGATTTACAACAAAAGAACATAGGCTGGCCTTTTGCAGTCTCTATCATGAAAAGATGTCAAGTAAAATTAAAAACTACATATAAGTCAGAGAAATACAATTTTAAACCAATTGTGTAATAATGAAAGGAACAAAGTGCAAAAGTAGTGAATGGGCTTGAGAACAAAAGACCAGAAAAATGTTCTTTCTTTATTGCAGCGTCATCAGTCAGTAGCTTTCAGTCACACAGTGGAGAGCTTTTACAAGTTTGAAAATTATGGAAATTGTCATTTAATTTGCAAATTCTCTGGGTAAGTGGTTTTTGAGAAATTTTTGTAGGCGCATTTTGTGTGTGTGTGTGTAACAAATTTGAATTTCTTATCAATACTGTAATTAAACAACAAAATGTAGATTTATACAATCGTTATCTTCACTCTTTAATACTTTCAGGTCACCCAACATGTCTTCAATTCACTGAAAATATGATCATCTCCGTCAAAAAATATCCATGGCAATGTATTGAGTGCAAGTCATGTGGGCTCTGTGGAACCTCAGATAATGACGTAAGTTCTGTGCATATTTTTTCTCTCAATGCTCTTGACTGATTTCAGGTTTGAGATAGTTGTGTGACGCAAAAAAACTCATGAATACTGGAATTTTTTTAAAAGTCTAAAGAGCATTTTTCATTTTCAGCATATTTCTCTTTGAGTCTATAGCCATTACTCTGGTTTGTAACACAATGGATTTGTTGTAGTTTGTTATTTATATATGTCAAAAAAACTTTTACTAACTTCTCTTTGCTACATTTGAATTATGTTTATCATAACGGAGAAATCAAATTTTACAGATGTATATATTCTTGTTCAGCTCTCTTATACTCCACTTTCAAAATGGTGCTTATATTTACAGGATCAGCTTCTCTTTTGTGATGACTGTGACAGAGGTTATCACATGTATTGCTTGAAACCCCCTCTCTCAGAGCCACCTGAAGGTAATTTATAATTCTTCTTCCTGTCGTTTGGAGGCATGCTTAACCTCTTCCTTTTTATTCCTTTCTTTTACCAGGAGTTTAGAAACAAGGCAATACATTTCTACCAATATTTTAAAAGTGTATATGGTGCTGATATATGAAAGTATCGATGAACAAAAGTGCTAAGTTGTAGACAGTTTAAGAAAGAAGGATTGGAAGAGGGAGGAATGGCTGGCCATGCCAAACTTTCCTGTTATTTTTTTCCCTTATGGGCAGTGGGACTAAGGCAGAAGAATCAACTCACATCAATTTTGTAAATCCTGAACTCAAGGGGTCAGCTAAGTCTAGTTGAAAAGTTCACTAGATCTAAGATTTAAAACTAGGTTTATAAATAAATGTTCTTTATAATGAAATAAACTTCTTAGTTAAACAGAATTTCTGCCAGGATCTCTTTTACTAGGCTCTCAATAAACCCGGTTAAAGCACTGGGCTAGTATAGAAATCAGAATAAGTTGGTCTTAGTTGGTGATTCTGTGTCTTTCAGAAATGGAAGAAAAGTATGTGTAATTTTAGTCCTTAAAAGATATTTTATTTTTAAAAGTGGTTTGGGAGTTAAAAAGTGACTAAAATGCTCCTTTTTCATTTTTCAAATTTCCATTTGATCACAGGATCCCAGAAGTAGCTTAGTTAACTGTGCACAAGGACTTGTTCACTCAGTTTTTTTTTCTCACAATATTCCTGTTTTGTTTCTGAATAGGATCCTGGAGTTGCCATTTGTGCATTGAAGAATTTCATGGAGGCAAGAAACCAGCTGGAATGATCTGAATTAATCACATTCAACTGTTTCAGATGTTAATGTTTTGCCATTCCTGTCAAAGCCATAATCTTGTAAAAAATGTACAGGCTTTCTTTTCATTCAACTACATTTTTATTCTTCTTTACAACTTAAGTTTATGTTGCATTTGAAATAACTCTGCCAGATATAGTTTGGAGGTTTACTCATTTAAATATTAGTCAGTTAACACATTACCTAAAACTTAAATGTTCTTTGAAACTGTTCGATCACCATGGCAAGGATGAAGAATGTTTATATTAAATTAGTATCAATATGTTCCAAAGAATTCTTTTAGATGCATTATACAGAATGCAATTTTTGAAAATCATGTCTATTTAGTTAAGTAATTCTTTTTCAGAATTCAGAGTTGAGATTAAAAAACATTTCTTTATTGTTTTAAATTATCTCTTAAACTTATTAAAGGATCAATTGTCGCTCAAAAAAGCCATCATCAGACTTTTTAAAGACGGCTTTTAATTCATAGCTGTTAAAGAGCGAAATTTAGTTTGCCCTTTCCTCGTAACTCTAGTTATTATACCCAATTTTCACGTATACAAAATGAAGAAGTATAAAAATCATATAATTTGTTAAATCTATATTTAAACTATACTAACATATATTTTTTTTTTCCTTCTTTTCATTTAATTGTTATAGTTATTGAGCAATTTAACAAGTACAGTGAACGAGACCTCAGGCTCAACGAAGGATTAACGAAGTCCCGTTTTTTCCTCTTTGCGTCAATAAATTAACCTTGGATCCAAAGAGTGTCAAATTTACCAACCTCGGGTTAAGCAAGATGAAACAAGGCTGTATTGGGCCTCACTAGAAAAACAAAACCACTTTAAAAGTTTCCGTATAGACTGCAATCTCTGGCTCTTTATTTGTCTGGGCGGCAACAAAAATTAGATCCACGGGCAAAGACCGGAAAATGTCCTCGAGCATGTGCGATTGAAGATGTGTATGTGTGTGTGTGCAGACCGGTGTATCGAGGAGAAGGGAAGGGCCAGTACGACAGGGAGATGGAGAAAACAAAGCCACCTGGGCACCCCAGACCTAGTGTTACTGCTAGGTGCAAGGCATCGCGGCAGGAAAAAAAGAAAAGATAGAAAGGGGGGTAGGGAGGGGAGGGGGTTGCGCACAGCAGGGTAGAGCGACAGTGAAGGGAAGGGAAAGGGGGGTTATAGTGGGAGCAGGTATGAGGTTAGGTCTAGGAGTAGGATGCTCCGAAGAGAGAAAGGAGGCATGCTTACACAAGATCGAAACAGTCATGTAGCTCTGATTACATGAGAGAGAGAGAGAGTGAGTAACAAATGTGCAAAGACAGTGAGAAAAGTAGCGAGGCATAGAGAGGAAGTGAAGACCTAAGCAAAGAAGGAAACAAGTTAGTTTTATGGGGTTTTTTTAAATGAGAGTGAGACTGAGACTAGTGTGAGTGTGTGTCAGAGAAAAACATTACATTGTAGATAGAGACACAGAGAGAGAGAGAGGAGGGATGGAGAAAAAGGGGTAGGAAGAGTAAGTTGTTTTAAAAAATGAATGTGTTTTAAAAAAGAAATAAATTAATTAAATACGAAAAAAACTTCACTTCCTCAACAGGTCCGTTCATTAGGTTCTTTCCCTTGAAGACATTTTTTTTTTCAATTTAAAAGTTATCTTTTCTCCAACGAGATCTCAGGTTCAACGAGGAAATGCTGTCAAACCCGAGTAACTCGTTATATGCAGGGTTTACCGTACATGAATTGGGAATTATGAGAGATGGTGACATTTTTTATAAAACATTTTTCAAAAAGTGAAACAGTTTTGGAAGATGAAATTTTTACCTCATTTCATATATATGTTGAACTTTACACTCATCAAAGGGCACTAGTGAAGAATTCTTCGTTTTCAAGTCATGTGGATTTGAGTTATAATAGTTAACTTCCTACAGCACTGGCATAATTTGTTGATATAAAATGATAGATCTTAACAAGATAGAACATTGAAGCTCAAGCTGTAGAGCATCAATGTATATGAGAGAGAATCTGATTTAAAATATTAAAAAAGTTATAAACACGCACTAAGGAGAAAACGAAATTAATGTTGAGTTGCACATAATCTCATTGTCTTACTTTACTGGTAACTCTAGCGTTTACTTTGCCTTATGTTTTTCAATCGGCGGGGCGTTTGCCAAGAGCTCTGCCTCTCTATATATTTCTTGAGCTTTTAAAAAACTGTCTCTTCATACCTGTGGCACCTTGGTGCTTTAAGTTTATTTACGTCAGAATTTTAACAACATATTGCAAAAATCTTTTCCTTTTTTTGGTTATAAAAAAATTTGCACTCTAAAAGTTAGTACCGAGTGTTTGATTAAGTCTGCACAGTTAGAGAAGCTTTTGATTCTGTTTCTCTGTTAGTTAACGATCTATCACCTCAAGGTCTGAAAAATTCATTGAGCTATTTAATGTGTTTAGATTCTAATTTCTGCTCCATATTGAACAGTTTCAGTTTGATCTATGATGCACAGTGCTATTTACCTATAGTTCATTCAGCACTAGGCATGTGGAATTATTTTAAAAAATCATATAACATCACTGAAAAACTCTTCGCACTTGAAACTTTCACAAGTTTTTTTATAATTATATAATTCTTTTAAATTTCACTTTTGAAATATTCCTATTAAGCAAGGATGTTATGAAAATCATGGCTTTTTCATTTTTTTTATCAGAAGTATGAAGATTCACCTGCGCCATGTAAACACGTTATAATTGAGATAAAAAAATATAGTGTTGTACTCGGGGAAAATTTCAGCTTTAAAGTGAATATATGTTTGATATACTTGGTTATAATGAGGCCAGAGTTAGTGATGCAAAAACAAGTAAAAATTCACAATATCGAATTTAACGGCAGTGCATCGTCACACATGGGACATGCAGTTGTAGCCTGTCTGACTGGTGATATCACCGATTCGCCTACTAACTGCGTGCATCTATGGTATGCAGTGGGTGGAAACTAAGTTGCTGCTTTTTGGTCTATTTTAACAGCCGTGAATTGATCTTATATTCATCAGATTTTAACTTATGACCCAAATACATGTAATTATAAAATCTTACCTGTTAGTAAGAACGCCTAGATAGTTTGTAATTGTCATTGTTAAGGTTAAGGTTACTTTATATTTGCCTTTTGCAAATTCTAGTAAAGTCAGCTTGATAATGAACCCCTTTTTCTTTTTAATCATGTCCAGCAGCTACATGGAAGGATACTGTTATTTGAAAATTAAAGAAATTTTTATTAGCTCTGATGCAAGAATGACAATGTGACTATGTGTGTAATGCATCACTTTAACATTACTCTCATTAGATTTACAAGATGATCAAATGATAAATGCTGCTGTTTTTATCATGATTATTTCTTAATTAAGAAAATATTTAAAAATTTGTTAGCCTAAACAGTAAAAGCTCTGGGTTTTTGTTGTTTTTTTTTTTTTTTTGGGGGGGGGTCGTAATGGCTATGGTTCCATTTCTAAGGAAAAAATGTCATTAAAATTAGTTAAGAAAAAAAAAATTAGAAATACTCCTGATGTTTTTATGTTGGTTTGGGGTGAAACCAAACTGGGTTGTGTCCTTCTGTATTGATATTGGCAGCGGAAATCTTGTTAGCTTTTATGTTCTTATTATTACTGTTTCTTTAAGTACATTTATGTCTTCTGCTTGTTTTTTTTTTTTTTTAACTTTTTCATTTGTATGCTCTCTCATAATAAATACTGTACTTTTGTTTAATTCACGTTTTTGGGGGGCTAACATGTTCATGTAAAAACTCATATGACATTGGTTTATCAATTTCTTTAACTACACAATTTTCTTGGACATGATAGATTTTAAGAAATTTTTTTTAAAAATGCACATGTTGTGTATTTTGTTGAATTTTTTTTGTATTGTTAACTATGGTGTGTTATCTGGAACTGCTCACTGCCATTTTGATGAGCGATGATTGAATCTCTAATATGTGCATATTTTCCCATTTCATCTTTTTCATTGTTATAAAGTCAAATTGTCTGTAGAATGTTTAATAAATGTTTTATAAAAAAAGATACATTGTTGATTTTTTGTTTTCTTTCTCAACACAAGAATAAGGAGACCTCAGGATTTGGGGGGGGTTCATTAGTCACTTTGTTGAATAAAGGTTTCAGTCTGACCATATGCATGTTTTCCAATGTGGCTTTTGTGTGTGAAGTTACTTTCTGTTTTGTTGTTGCTGTGGCCTCCCATTTGTAGTATTATGAAATATGTATTCTTTGCAATTAAATACTAGAATTTGCCATCCCCTAAAGCTAGCATAAAATACAAGTTTGACATCTTAAGGCATTGTTCCATGGTGCTTATTTTTCATTTAAATTAGAAATATCTTGTAGTGGTAAAATACTGCTTAGAGTATGGATTCCTAATTTCAGTAAGTTAGCAGCATAAAGCTAAGACATATCATTTTTCAAGGAAGGGGGAAGGGTTGGTTTTTTTTTTAATATGCATGGCCTTCCAAATTTTGATGAGAATACACATATGTATTTAAGCACAAGCATTCTCAATATCATTAACAACTACCACAATGTGTTTAGTTTTACCTCGTAGCAATCATGTATTTGTGCAAGGGACAGTATAAATATACTCATGATACTTTACTATATTTACATTCATTCAGTTTTAACTTTCACTAAATGATAGAAGATATAGTATAGCATTCTTTCATTCGATTTTCCAAATATATAGTAGAACATAACAATACATGTACTCTTTTTTATTTCACAAACGACTCAAAAATAATTATTAAAAGACTATGCTTAAGCTCGTGTGGCAAGCAATTCTGTCGTGTGTATGTTCTGACCACTTATGTCACAGGCAAGAGTTTGCAATAAGACTAGGAGTAGGAGAAGGAAAGGGAAAGGGGTTAGGCCCAGGGACCAGGTATGGATTCCTACACACCCGAGTAGATTACTGATCTGTCACCCACATTTTCTCTTTTACTCTCTTTTCTGTGCATCCTGATAATTCGAATTTGGTATAATTTGAAGTCTTTTTTTTATCCCAATGACTTCGAAATAACCGGTACATATTTTGTAATTATATCATGAAAATACTACCACTAGTATTACTAACAAGTTATTTCTCACTTGGGAGATAAACTGAGCTGAGAGTTACAATCATCTGTGGTTGCTACTTCTCTCGTTCAAAGCACTGTCTCTCTGAAATGTTCACATCCCCCAAACATATCTTCTAGGCTTTGCAGCTTTACGTGACACAAAGATGTCAGGAGACCCTGTGACAGAGACTTTGTTGTCAGCTTGTTGCATGTGCTCCTATGCATGCACGGTCATGTACTGCATAAGGGACAATCAGCACAGGATGGGGAGTGAACAATAAATTGTTTCAGATTAAAAAAAAAAAAAGAAAGAAAGAAAAAAAAACAAAAAAAAAAACAACATGGCTTTGTTCACGGCCCACAAATGTTCAATCTGGACAACACCTGCTTAGCCCGTGACAATGACATTACAGTCAAAACTAAAGCTTGGAGACGGGCAAAAGCTTCTAAGTTCAACATCGTAGCTTCTGAACCGTGAATTCCCTTTCGTGTTAGGTATATATATATATATATATATATATATATATATATATATATATATATATATATATATATATATATATATATATATACATATATATATATATATATACACCATAATCATAGCACTGGTCTTGCTTTGTTATCTCTTTCCTTAGAGCACCTAAAATGTTAAAATAGTATTACATGGCTTTCTCTCTCTTGTTCATTACTATGTCACTAGTACCTCAATCCTGTATGGTCGTGGGAAGGCAGCGTAAACGCAATGCAGTGACTTCATACCCCTCCAACCCCCAACCCCAAATCCCATTGTGATAGGATTGCCCTGTATTTGCAACAGGCACTAGCTAAAACTTTTGAATTTTTGATAAAAGTGCATTGTCCAAACCTTGTGGCAATGTATCAATTTGCCTACATCGATGTATTCTTTCTTCTTAATGTAGAAAAAGCAAAGGGGGTGATAATAGCCATCTGCTGCGTAACCAGATAAGAGATGATGATGCGTATTGATTGACTAACATACATATCAGTCAAATTCAATTGCGTGGTGTTCGTTATCATTGCCCAAACAGATTTAGGTCACAATAACTATAAAGATTGGTTTCTACAAGTGTAACTATCCGTCTCCGGCCTACATACGGTACCCTTATCTAACTTCCATTTCAAGGAGACCAAAAGTTTCTTTCTAAACAGTGGTCTATTTTGTAGCTAGCAGTTGTGCCAGTCTTGTGTCCACTGTAAACACTGACAAGGAAACGTAAAGGAGATAGTGTACAGAGTTCGAAGTTCGGAACTTTCTCAAGTCGAGGAAGATGAAATTGAACATGTATTTAGGAGTCATATTTTTTATTTGTATCACTTTTGTCAGATCAGATACAAATTATTATGCCGGTGTCGGGATTGCTGACATCACAGGCCCTGCCGCCGAGGTTAACATGGTAAGTCTAATCCGAGTTATACTTATAGTATTAGATTCAAGATCTGTCACTAAATATCTGATCAACCTTTTTATGGTAAACCGCACCAGTAGATCTATATAGTACCCACATTAGGTTTAGAGGAGGCAGTCTGATGTAATTATAGACCATTGAAGTCAAGATAAAAGAGCCTCCGTACAAGATTCCTGGGTTGTGTTAAAGCTTGTTCAAAGAAATGCATAAAAGATTTAATTTTACAATTATAGTAATCAAGACTTGCCTTGGTCCGCATTTCTATAATTTACACAGATTAACCCTTAAAGACCAGCTCAGGTAAAGCGCTAACTGATCTGCTGGCGCGAGGGTGCCGAGCCAGTAACAGTTGCGAGAGCGTGTGCTTGGCGCACTAACGGGTCTAGTCGTGTGAAAATCAGATCAAGGGGTGTTGAAACGCTGTTTTTAAACTCTAAAGTATGTAAACACCTATAAAAGTACACATTTTTTTTTTAATCATTGTTTACCCTTTGTGTTCGGATTATATTTAATTGATTTTTGTTTCTTTTTGTTTCATTTACGCACATAAATTAATATAGTGTAGACAAGAATAGTTTCGAGATAGATTGTATCTTTAGATAAAATCTCAAGTTTCATTAGAGGCAGGAGCCCAAAAACGCTAAAAAATTTCTTCCCTAGGCCCCCTTCCCCTCCATCATCATCTCTCTCTCTCTCTCTCTCTCTCTCTCTCTCTCTCTCTCTCTCTCTCTCTCTCTCTCTCTCTCTCTCTCTCTCTCTCTCTCTCTCTCTGTGCGTCAGGGATTGACATATACAATAACTTCATGATCAAGTTTTTTGGTAAGATATCGATAGCTAGACTTAAACTCAGATAGTGCTATTAGCATTATAGCTTCAGTGTGAGAAAGATGCCAATGAGTTGTTCTGATAAGGCCTCTGGCTCTTTTCTCATGGCTATATCGACTTAGGAGACATAAACGTTCGAAGTACCTATCATGCTTTGAGTGATTACAAAGCCAATCTCATACAGTATTGAGAACCAATCATGACCCACAAAACAAAGTGTTTTAACCAATCAGTATTGCCCATCAAGACAAGTTCTCGAAGCATCTTACACCTAATACAAACGTAACGGAATCCACGAACCTCAAAGGAAGAAACTCACTCCTCATACCCGGCTTTTCACATGTACTCGAAAATCAAGCACCCCTCAATATCTATCCCCATTCTTTTTCCTTTTGGAGCGTGGGGGGGGTTGTTTAGTCAGCAGATACACCAGCCCATCATTGTTCAATATCCTCGTTATTTGGGTTTAGTGGTAACGTATTTAGAATCACAGTAGAATTGTCTACATCAAACTATAAGGATCACCCTAATTGATGACGTCAGAGATGAAAAGCTAAAAAATTCTTACACTGATACGTGGGTTCCAAACTACAGCTATACCGAACCTCATGTTGAGAAGCTGATGCAATGGGCGCCAACACATGTCCCTTACCACTTCGCACCTCATCGACAGTTCATGTAATACAAAGACTCTTTAGATTGAATTTGAAGACCTCAGCATCATGTATCGGTTGTCATGTTAATTTTTGGCCCCTCCCTTGAATGAATTTATTACGTATATTTGTTGAGAAGAGACAACATGCTCTTGCAGAGAGGCCCAGCTGAACGTGTGATGTCAAAAAAATGTAAATAAGCCAGTGAGAAGCATTATGTCTGAGGCTTATATCTTATTTCACTGATGCTCTGATTTGTCTGCTAAGATCATTGTTTCAACAGACGGGCCAAGGGCCACGCCCTTGCCTCGGCTAGTGGGAAAAGTAATGTAGATGTCACAAATAAGCCAATGAGGATCATTATGTCTGAGGCTTATCTTCTTTTACTTATGCTCTGTTCGTCGGTTTAAATTATTGTTTCAACTGACGGGCCAGATGCCACGCCCCAGACTAAGCTAGTGGGTAAACAAATGTAGTGTCATAGTGAATAATATTTACTTGTTCATAACTTCACTAATAGTAAAGCTAGAAACTTCAAATAAACTGCAAAATTATTTGCTGTTATTGCAACATCAAATGATTTCAACTATTACGTCGCATGATAAGCAGAGCAGGGATTTTTTGGACAGATGAGAGTCATAACTAATGCTGATGATCAACAAATCATAATTTATAGTTTAGTTTAATTCATAACTTCGCTCTCCGTGAAGCTAGAAACATCAAGTAAAGCGCAAAATCATCTTGTTTTATTGAAAAATCACATCAAATTAATACTGACGGTTTTATTATCGACCGCTCAGTGACTTTTTTGCAAGAAGAGAGACATAGATCATGGTGATAATCTGCAACTGCAAACCAGTGGCCAAAAAATGCACAAGCATTGTTTATTTCTTCATAACTTTCTTATCCGTGAAGCTAGGAACTTAAAAAAAAACTGCAAAATTACCAGCTAACTTTGCACATTCACAAAAAATCAAAAGATACAGCCTAATTGTAGACAGCTTAAGAATTCTGAAAACTAAAATACATGTATAGGTGTGTTACATTTCTACAACCGCCGCGTTTCCCGCAGGTAATTGTGTGAGTGGTAGATAAACAATTGCCGCGCTGTGAAAATGTTCCAAAAACGTTGTATATGAATCACTGCCGCTTTTCTCCAGTTAAGAGTCAACTGTTTCATTCGGAAATCTATTTTTGTTCTTGTTCTTGTTGTTGTTTGTTTGTTTCTTATTTTGTTTGCCTTTTTTTACTTTCTTTTTTTTTCTCGTTTGGTACCCATGTTTATCCTTGAAAACACAAATACATGGAGGCTCTTGATTTTTATCATGGCCTTTGCTGTATTAAAGAACAAAAATTCTTGTTGCATATCAAATAGATCTCAACACAATATGAACCTAGATCTAAAAGCGGCTCTTAATTTTGCTCTGCACCTATATATGTGGGTTTGATGAGGGGAAAATTGCTTTCTGTAATGCAGATATATGTAGACAATAAGGCCTTAAGCTGGATATGCTGCGCTGACAAGCCTATTTGAAATGCCATTCTCTTTTTAACACCCATCTTAGTTAATCAGGAGACTTTACATCTTTGTTATGAATAGGAACCAAAAAAAAAAGATCAAACTTTCTTCCTATTTGAACTATTAGGAAGAAATCTAGAGCAAATGAAGTGTGAAGAACAAATTGCAATTTAGGCATGTCTGTTGGTACCATGTTACAAGATGGGTGCTTGAAGTTACTTACACATTGGAACCTACTTCCTTTGCATGTACTTGTTACTAAGACTGAAGAGCAAATAAATAAGACAGTGTGATTCTATAACTTGGTCCTCGCTTCTCCTTACTCGTCCCCACTCTAACTACACCCAAATCTCTCGATGTAAAGTAGAGACAAGGAGTAGTGATCAATCAATTTTTTTTCTATATAAATTTTTTTTATTTCACTTGTGTTGGCAATGCATATTTGTAGTGATTGATACCCAAATCTAAAAGTAAGAATATTAATCTAAAGTGAGTCGTGTCAGTTTTGCTTATTTCTGACGCCTATTTTTAAAGTCACAATTTTGTTATTTTCTACTCTTCTCACAGTTTTAAGTTGTTGTTTTTTTATGTGATAAATTTGTTTTTATATTCCCAAAATACTCAAGTTTAAATGGAATGAATTACACTGCATAATATTAGCAGTCAAGAATTGTATCCCTTCAGTGAAAAGTTAGAGTTGGTTACATGAGATCTGATAGCACCAAACAAAGTCCTGAAATTTGGCAGTACTGTTTTGCCTTGCATTATTTTGTCTTCTGGGTGTTATACTCTTATTCAAACTTTTAACTTTAGTGGAGTTGAAAACCCTGTGATCAAAACCTATCCAATAGGAACATAATTTATGTTAAAATCTTGGTCTAGGCAAGTTTTTTTTATTTTTTGTTTTATGTCAGCTGGGGAAATAGAGATTGAAAGAAGAATAAATGAGATTTACTGTAGACTTTTGGCATCCAGTGCCAAAATTATGATCAATTTTGTATATGATTTCTTCAGATGGGCTATGCAAATCCTGCACAGACAAGCCACGGCATCCATTTGAGACAGTTCAGCCGTGCCTTTATCTTCTCCACTTCAGCCACAGGAAAAAGAATTGTTTTTATCAGTATTGACGCCTGCTGGGCATCAGGGGCAGTTAAGCGAGAGGTAAATGCCATATTCACATGTCAGGAATCTTATTTGACAAATTCAAAGCCTATCTTGATTTTCATTAATTATTTTTTTAGTATCAAATTAAGCAATAAGATCCTGTAATTCCTCTTTTTACCACTTCCTTAAAACATTTTTTACCTCAAAAATTTATATTTTAAGCATTGAAACCCTAGGAGGCTCCTTAGCACTTTCCCATGGATCAGCACTTAAACTTTACCAACACGTGATAATTTTATCCAGCCTTGCGTTCTGATAAATGGGCAGTTCAACTCTTAAAAGCAGTTTAGATATTTTGAGTTGCAAAGCTTTATGAACAATTTGTTCACATTATAATCGACTAGTTTTTGGATTTTCTTTTCTTTTTGAGGTGCTCACCCATTTGTGAACATGGTTGTAAATTAGGGACAAATAAATGTATAAAGCTAAAAAGCATTTATACTATGTTCATATTACATATTTTTCTTTAGCAATTATCGTCCTGATTTTGTCATGATAACGTTTTTATCATTAATTTAGATAAACAGATGAAATCAGGTCAATAAAAAGCTTGAGATTCTTCCAGTAGGAGGTGGGCATGCTTTGGAAATTTTGGTCAAATGGAATATGTAATATTGCAGATGTATAAATCATTTGCTTATATAAGGAGAGTATCACCCAAAAGTAATATTATTGTTTAAGGGAAGTTTTATGGTAAGTCATGCACTGACTTTGATTGGGTAATTGTGAGGTAATTACCTCTGTGTGAGGTAATTGTTAAGGACCCTAGTTACAGTTACAAAATGTGCCTTATCTTTGCTTTGCATTGAGTAAGTGACCCAGATTTAATGGGTTTGCTTTAACAATTATGTAACGCATTGAATATTATGATAACAATTAGAGTGACTATTAAAATGAGGTGGAAAATTTAAGAAGAAGAAGAATAGTATAATAATTAATATAAAAAGAAGAAGAAGAAAAAGAAGAAAATTGATGATGATACTGATAATAGTAGTAGTAATAATAATAATAATAATAATAACAACAACAACAACAACAACAACAACAACAACAACAACAACAACAACAACAACAACAACAACAACAACAACAACAACAACAACAACAACAACAATAATAATAATAATAATAATAATAATAATAATAATAATAATAATAATAAAATAAGGATGGTGATGATGTTAATATCAGTACTTGTACTGCTGCTGCTATTATATGTTTGTGAAAGTATTTCTAAGAGACAAAAAAAAAAAAAAAAGAACAACACATAAACTGATTTCCATTTCCAGTCTAGTGCCTTGTTTGTGTCAGTTTGCTGTTATCTTTGTATAATTTTGTACTCAACCTATATAGATAATAAATTGTAACTCATGGAGGCTGAATTCAAGATAAAAAAAAATTGATCATTCTGTTTAAAGAGAAAAACAAATCTCCAATAATGTCTTTGTTTGTTTTTCAATTTGAGACAAGCATGGAGAAGCTTAAAGAAATAATTGGTTTTGATAGAGACCATTAGGAAAGAAAAAGTAAAAAAATGTAAACACTTAACAATAGCGCAAAATTAAGAAAATGCATTAACAACACACTACTTTTTCTTTGAATATATGATATTAATCAAGATTAAAAGTTTATTTTTAGAATAATTTTATCAAGGTGCAAATTGGAGAGTGAGGAAAAGATTTTTAAATATCTCAGATATTGATTGTCTTTTAGAAGTTTTAAGGTTATTCAAGCATTCTTTATTGTATGTCTGAATCTAAGTGAAACCAGTAAAGATCCCTCAGAACTGATGTCATGTGATGAATTGTGGGTTATTGTTTTGAATCTTATGTAGCTCGTTGATCACGATATAATAGATTAGATGTGTTGACTACTGATTTAATTTCCTTTATATTATCGTCTGAGTTTTAAGTTGATTGCCCCATCCTAGAACTGTCAGGAAAATGACAAGCTATGTTTTATCACCATTAAGATAGATGTGATGACCCACAGAAAGATGCTGGCCTGTAGGAAAGATAATGGATGATAGCATGCTCTATCTAACTTAATAGAAACCTCTGTGGCCTGTAGAAAAGCACATGCATCAGGAAAGATTAAGAATCTTGGGTCATGAGCTATGACCTTAACATCTGAAAAGAATAAAGAAAAAAATCGGGTAAAGCAAAGAGAAGAAATGAAAAGGATGGAAAGAAGGAGAGAGGGGGAGAAGAAGAAGAATGAGAGAGGGAAGAAAAGGAGAGTGACAAAAGAAGAAGAAGAAAAGAACAAATTAAAAAACAGGATAGGGACAAGAAAAAATGGTGGAGATTAAGAGGGAAGAAGTGGAATTAATAGGACTATAAATAAAAAAAAAAAGTTAGGCGAATTAAGGAGAAAAAAGGTCAGGGTGGAACAAGGAGATGGAGAGGGAGAAGAAGAAGCAGAGGAGGAGCAAGAAGAACAGGGATTTAGAGAAGAAAAGATAAAGGAAGAGAACGAAGTTAACTGGTTTTGTTGAGAAGTGAGATCCTTGATTTTTTTTTATGAATTCCCACGTTGTTGGGATTTTTTATATAGGTATTGGGAAAAGTCTCTTAATGTTCTGGTTTGAAACTGAAGAGTACAGGTACATCGTCCTTTTATGACATATTTTTCTCAGCCGTTGTTTCATGGGGCTTGGAGGAGAGGCAGTAGCATTAGCAATGTAGCTGTAGTTGTTGTTGTAAAAGTAGTACCTGTGGCAGTAGAAGTAACAGTAGCAGCAACAGCAGCAGCAGCAATGGTATTGGTGGTAAAATGAAAAATGGTAGCAGATGCAGTAGGAGTAATCGCAATATGCCATGATTTTCAAGAGTAAGCTATGTCATTAGTCCTTTTTTACCATGAACAAAGCGAGAGTAAAACCATTGGTTGATCAAAGCATGTGAATGAAAGAAAGCGTCTTTTAACTTCAAAGATATCCTTTGCTTCAATCAGTCTTTAAACATGGAGGCTGCATGGGTACAGAGAAAAATTTTTTTAATGTAAATAATGATAAGATTTTTTAGCTAAATTATGGGGTGGTAAATTACAAAGCAAGATCCTGTATTTTGAGACACTTCCATATCTTATAGAAATCTTAATAAAATTAGTGTCCAACATTTAAAAATACAATGAGAAAATAGCATTAAACTAGCAAATGACTCAAAGTGTTGAAAATAATGCAACGTCATGGACAGTATGTGTTAGGGAGTGTTGTAAACTGTCAAGTCTTAGTGATCTTATGGTTAAAAAAAATTGTGGGAAGCTATAAAGTCATTAAAAGCAAAAGATTCATACAAGGACCTTCTCTTTCACCTTTATTTTTAGCTTCACAACTTCATTTTTTATATGAGACTGAAATGAAATTGATCCCAGTGTGATTTGTTTCGAAACATCCACTATTTCTATCCCTCTATTTTTTTTAACAGGTTGTAAAAAAACTGGAAGAAAAGTATGGCAAGATATACACAGTGCGTAACCTTGTGATCAGTGGCACACATACACACTCCGGATCTGGTGGCTTCAGTCAGTACTTGCTCTACGACATCACAGCTCTAGGCTTCAACAGACAGGGCTTTGAGGCTCTTGTGGCTGGCATCGTCCAGGTTGGATAATCTCTGTTTGCCTTCATCAATATCATTATCATGTTAATTGCATCTGTATCTTGATAATCAAGTATATTAACTTGGTACAAGTTTTTCTCTCTCATAACTTTTAAAACTTCTTTTTATCTTATTTATCATATCATCATGATCTTCATCCCCATTACTGTCATGGAAATGTAAAGACCAACACTTAATATTTTTCACAAATGGAAAAGTTGTTGGGAATATAATCATAACAATGCTTCTGTTGTCGTGATTTTTGTGTGGATTTAGATTCTTTAGATATAAATTAACTGGAAAAGAAAAATACCATTGGATGTCAATCAGTTACAAAAAGACAAAGTGTTTTATGTGATTTTGTGACTTTGCTTTTTGTACACAGAATACATAGTTTTAAATATTTATATTAATTTACATTAATTTTTTTATGTAACTTTATTAAATCTACCTAACAATGAACGTTTATGAAGCTCTATTAATAAAATTAAAAAAATACAGTAAAAATTAGGATTTTAAAAATTAACAAAATATCTATGGAAATAATAACATGTTTTCTGCAAATGGTGATGTTTCAGAGTGTCATCATGGCACACAACTCTGTACAACCGGCAAACATTTATCTTAATTCTGGTGAACTTTTGGAGTCTAACATCAATAGAAGTCCATCAGCATACTTAAATAATCCAAAGGAGGAAAGAGATATGTAAGTCGGACCCTGAAATTGTCAAACTCTTTTGACTCATACTTTGCTTCTCATTAAATCCTTCTATGTAGAATTACAAAAAAAAAAGAATAAATTTAACAACTTTTATTTTAAATCAAGTAAATCAAAGAAGATAATTAGTTTGAGGCAAAGGACATGAAATCTTTCACAAAGGTCATGTTTTTGACCTCTTGGAAGCTTCCAGTACCTTCATACTATGAAAATTTCTGAAAGCAAATGAACACAATATTGGCAATGAAATAATATATATATATATATATATATATATATATATATATATATATATATATATATATATATATATATATATATATATATATATATAATCTGATATCATAACAAAATTTATCTATCAGATATATTACGCATTATTCCTTCAGAATATTTATAGGGTATATTTCAAACTACATTTTTTTCTTACATGCACTGTACAACCATTAAACAGGTTGCTTTTGAGTTATTTGTTTTGCATTTAGTCTACATAAGTTACATATAACATTTAAAGTTGTTTCTAATTAAAACATTGCATTTTTCTTGAGTGTCTCAATAATGATAACTGCATAAAAAAGTTAAGTTCTACAAGGATTTTTACAATATATATTTTGAAATAGAGAGAGAAAAAAGTTTTTATACTTTCCAATGCATTTTCAGTTTAAAAATAGGACATTTGAGCATTTGACTTTTTAGAGTTAGCTGTGGGACCTTTAGATACTGCAGTGTTTATACATTTATTAAATAGGAAAACTTTTGGTATGTATTTTGTTTACTCACAACCTAGCCAAATGCATTATGCTAACTCATGTACATGTTTCCACCAGTAATTACGTAAGTCACACCATTTTGTTACCAGGTATAAATACAATGTGGACAAGCTTATGACGGTTTTGAAAATAGTTGATGCCAAGGGAAAAGGCATGGGAATGATAAGGTCAGTCTTTTTCTTTACTTTATCCTTTTTTAACAAATATTTTTCAAAGTAATGTTCAACTGTTTTATTTATTTAGAAATCAGCATAAAAGTGTTTTGTGCAGTGATTCCTGTATTAAAAAAACTAAATTAACTCTCTATGTCATAATAAACGTTTAGATTTCTTTTTTTTCAATAATAGTATTTTTCTCTCCTTTTCAAGCTTGAAATTCTTACAAAAGCATTTTAAGACATCAGTGAAGAATTTATATCTCACAACTGTATTCCATACGAATATTTAAACAGTGAGTTACCCCTGTGAACTTTTTTTACCCACAGTTGGTTTGCAGTTCACTGTACCAGCATGAACAACACAAACCACTTGCTCAGCTCTGACAATAAAGGCTATGCGTCCATGCTATTTGAAGCAGAAATGAATGATAATGCTCTGCCTGGACAGGTGATTTTTTCATTGGATTTTGAAGTATTAAGGGAATCAATCTGCTTTGAGTAGCCAAAACTTTACAGTCTCAAATATCTGAGGATGTTTTTGGTTCACAATGTTTATTCTAAAATAATACTATAATAAAATTTGAACTTCAAACATAAGAAAGACCCAGTGCAAAGTGTTAAAAGGAATGAAAGTAAAATTGAACTTAAAAGGAAGAAAAAATACTGTGACCTTAAAGGCCAGCACTGCTTTTTTTTAAGTTTATTTTTATTAGTCCTTATTGTTTTTGAAAGAATTTCCTAGTTGAATATTTGCATTAAAAACTTTCTTTGTGAATCAGACTGCTCATCAATATCAAATATCATTCATGTTATGAGACATACATTTGTCTCTATTGCTTGTTTTTTTTTTCTCACATTCTTTCCTTGTGCAGGGACCATTTGTAGCTGCTTTTGCTCAGAGTAATGAGGGTGATGTATCACCTAACACAAAAGGACCTCATTGCATCGACTCTGGAAAGCCGTGTGACATTTTGACTAGCACTTGCCATGGAAAGGTTGGCAGCATTCAGTGCACTCCTGATATATCGACACATAAGGGTCCAAAACTTTAATATCGATATAAGCAAATGTCAATATAAAAATGTGTCTGTTTTAAATTTCTTTTTCTTTGAATTACACAACATGTACTTTAAACACAGTGCTTATTTACTTAAGGGGAAGCAATTACTCATGGTTTGTAAATTTTTATTAATTCCCTTGTTTTGAAAAAAAAATAACAAATACCTGTTATTGTCTTGCTTAATTAAATTATTTGTTCATAAGTGAGGGCCCTTAAAAGAGCTGTTTGAGCTGTTGGTCGATGTAATTGCCTTGCTTTTCCCATTTATTGCTAAACCCTTTTGAAAAAATTGAGCAGGGTCTTTTGTTTTAAATTGGCCGAGCTACAGTAAAACTCTGGTATAACAAGAATGCCCGGACCAGATGCCTTCTCTCGTTATTGCCGAGTTCTCGTTATTCCACTTGTAAAGGGAAATAATAAAATATCCAATA
The DNA here is from genome assembly GCA_033675545.1 of Elysia crispata. Classification (NCBI taxonomy): domain Eukaryota; kingdom Metazoa; phylum Mollusca; class Gastropoda; family Plakobranchidae; genus Elysia; species Elysia crispata. Next base: position 40,331 of record JAWDGP010002960.1, on the reverse strand, counting down.
CATCCTACTGCGGCGTGCTTAATGGTTATTGCTTCTTAGGCTTAGCTTAGGCCTAGTGTGCAGAGAGTGAGAGGCGTGTGCCAGCCTTTCGCTTTCGACACAAGCAATGCGATGGGTGACGCAGTGAAGTAGCCTATTGGCCCGAAATCTTCTTCACAGTTGTGTGCGGCATGCGTGGTCTTTGTCATTTGCGACACAATGGCTGCGAAAAGGCCCTTAGGACTATGACTTTATTTGAACACGAGGGTCAGCGATCTCTCGTTATTACAGAGTTCACTATCCATTTGTTCTCGTTATTCCAGAATCGTAGTTACAAAGCTAAAGAAGGGAGAAAAACGGGGATTGAGAAAAAGTCTCGTTATTACCGAGTTCTCATTGTTTCAATTGTAGTTATAAATGGACTCCACTGTAATTTCTTCTACTCTGTCTTCAATGATGCCTAAATGACTGATCAGAGAATCGCCTTTTTCTTGCTGTTCTGCAAAACGTCGAAGTGTTTGTATTGCAGCTCTTGCCTCTGCTGCTGTGACCTTTGCTACCTCCTCTACCTCTATCCAGCTCATCTTTATCTTCTGCAAGTAGAGCATCTTCTGTTGTCTCCTCAGCTTGCTTGAAGAACCCAGCATGACGATAACAGTTTTTTATTGTTCTCTCTGTGACTTTTTCCCAAGCCAATTTCACGTCATAATATGCATCAAGAACAGAAATGTTGAAGGTCTCAGAAATAGTTGCCTCACCAGGGTTTGTGGACATCTTGTCTTTAATGTGGTCAAGATACTTTTTGACAACTCAAGCTCTGTAGTGGGGCTTCAGAGAATGAATAATTCCCTGATCACATGGCTGTAGGTGGCTGGTGGTATTGGGTGACAGAAACACAAGTATGATGCTCCTCAGACCATCAATATTAGGATGCGTTGGACATTTGTCGACTATCATAGCAATGGATCTGCCCTGTAGAAGAAATTTCCCCAGTCAGGTGTTAAAGAAGGTGCTCGTCACCCAAGCCTTTTTATTCGCTGTATATTCAACAGGAAGATTTTTCACATTCTTGAAGCATCTTGGCTTGAGTGATTTCCCGATCACCATAAGGGGCAGTTTTTCTGTGCTTGACATGTTAGCAGCCACCATAGCTGTCATCCTCTCCTTGGCCTTCTTTTCCTCTGTACATTTCTCACTTTTCAGAGAAAGAGACTTATCAGGCAGGCACTTGTAAAAAATGCAGGTTTTGTCGGCATTGAATATGTCATCCTCTGCATAATCATTAAGGAATGATGGCAAATCTTGCTCCTTTCAAGAGTTGATAACTGTGTGGTCTACCGCAGCCGCCTACCCACGGACAGTCCTAAGAGCAATGCCATGTCAATGCTTCCAACGTTCAATCCAGACCATTCTACACTGGCAGTAAAGTCTGTCAAACCTGGCTCGGTTGCTAAACGTTCAGCCTGATTGGTGAGCACTGGATTTGAGATTGGAGCTCTCTTTGCTCTGGCTTGTTTAAATCAAAGGAACAAGGCTTGGTCAACATCTATATTCTTTGTTATTCTCTGCCTTTTTCTGTCGGGTGGAAATTCAGGTCTCTCTAACTTGGCTTTGTTTTTAATAATCATCGAGAGGGTATTGAGTGGAATTCTGTACTTTTCAGCAATCTCTTTCTTTGCCCTTGCTTCCTGTCAAAAATCAGCAAGAAGTTGTAGCTTTGTTTAGATACTGAGTTTTTACAAGTTTTCTTTTGCTCTGACATCTTGTTCAAGGGACATGCTTTGATATCTCGAGGTAGAACACTAACTCTAAACAGCTGGAATTACAAATGATGCGAGTGCTAAGACAGGCAGCAGTTGAATGAAAGTAACCTAACAATCTTATTCACTAGCACTGCACACAAGGCTAGGCACTAAGACAGTGTAAAGTCGTCGGTAAACAACCTAACAATCTTATTCACTAGCACTGCACACAAGGCTAGGCACTAAGACAGTGTAAAGTCGTCGGTAAACAACCTAACAATCTTATTCACTAGCACTGCACACAAGGCTAGGCACTAAGACAGTGTAAATGCTCATCCCTCCTTGTATGCCAAATCGCCCACACACAATTTCCCTCCCCTCCTCCATAGATCTAGATTCAGCCAATGGGTTCTACACAGCAATTGTTGTACTCCAGGCCTGATCGGTGTTAACCTAGTCCTGATTGATTTTCATTGAATTGTTGCTTGCTGACACCAGTTTTCAACTTTTCAAAGCCCCAACACACCTACTATCAGCCCAGTAGGCTTAGCCCCACTGTTCCCTCTGAATCATAGAATGTTATGCACTATGCCACGAGCCTAGTGTTGGCACTAAGGTTCACCTCCACACCCATGGCCAACTGTATACCAGAGGCCCCTCACACAGTCACGGCATCAAAGGTACTGATATCAGAGGGATTGCCGCCGCCTTTGTGGTGTAACATGCCAACATAAGGCATTCCGAGAGAGACAAAAATGTGAATGTCTTAGACATGTTTTGCCCAGTTACCTTGATGAAATTGATGTCGATATAAGAGAAAAGGAGATTGTTGATATAGAGAATTGTAATTACAGACAGCAAAGAGGAGAAAAATTCGGACTTGATAAAGCATGTCCATACAAGAAAATTATCAATAGAAGCAATGTCGATATAAGTGGTGTGCACTGTATTTGTTTTCATGAGAAACATTGAATATTTTTGCGTGTTTTTATAAATGTTTTTTTTTTTAACCATTTGGCTCATTGCATAGTAATCAGCTTGTTTTGGTATTTTTTTTTGGGGGGGAAGGGAGTTGTTGTGGGGGTGGGGGATTTAAACTTCATTTTTATAGTTTTTTTTTAATTTATTTAGTAATCAAGATCCATAGTTTTAGAGGCTTTGAGAAGTAAATATTTTTTTTGTTTTGGATTTGGTAAGGACTAATTACACATGTTTCTATAGTTACTACATGAGCTCTTCGATAAAAATACAAAGCCTACAGAATTACACCTGAAACCTGCACAAAATTCCAAAGTTTGATTCTATCAATATATTTTTTTCATTTAGAATGAACTGTGTATTGCATTTGGTCCTGGAAAAGACATGTTTGAAAGCACTCAAATCATTGGCACAAACCAGTTCAAAAAAGCAATGGCAAGTCTCATTTTATTGTTTTGTAGATATTTTATCTGGTGTGTATTTTAAAAACTTACTTTGTAAAGAGAGAAAGTTAAAGAGGATTAAGAACATAGGAACATGTTTGTTAGTTTTATTTATTCTGTAAAATTTTTATGGCTTTCATAAAATTTCAGTTTTGCTCATTGAAATGTAATTGCGTGAAAGGCTTTTAATTCTGTATGTATTTAAAATCAACACAATCATTATAAAGCATATGATAATAATTCACTATTTTGTAATTACATTCATACTTAAGTGGAACTTAATTACAAATTTATTTTAGAAAATAAAAGTCTGAAAGAAAAGGTGTAAAAATACATTAATTGCAGGATTTGTACAACTCTGCTACGGTGAAAGCGATTGGCCCAGTGGATTTCAGGCACTCCTATATTGATATGACCAAGCAAAATGTCACTCTGCCTGATGGTTCTGTGGTAACTAAAGTTTTAAAAGAATTTGGTTAAATTTAAAAAAAAAATTTTTCATCAATGCAAATACATCAAAATAAATAAATTGTTGAGTTATTCTACCTTATTATATATACATTTCAATATTCAATAGATATATCCTTCTACACCTTTATAAATTTTTATCTGGGTGAAAAAGCATATTCTAGGCTGTATATTGGTATACACTGAAACCATATAACATTTTGTTAAACTTGCATGCAGAGCTCTTTCCTTGTGATTTACCTTAACAATCATTGTTTTGAAGATGTTTTTTTTTTCAAATTTATGTTCAGTCTTCAGGCTTTAACAATACAATTTAACGTAAATTTTATGTGCATATTTTTTGTTATTATTGACCAAAAAATACTCTTTTTCAAATCAGTTTTCCCTGCAAAAGTTTGGTTGGGAAATGAAATGATAAATTGGCCATAATATTTCTCATGTTCTGGACTGGTAATGGCGTATTTCAGCTAAACATTGATAACTTAAAAAATAAAAATAATAGTTTCACTTCAAATACCATTTTTCAACGCAACATATTAACAGCTTCAATATATTCTTTATTTACAATTTATCTTTTGTTTCTAGGGTTACACATGCAAGACATCAATGGGATACAGTTTTGCTGCAGGCACAACAGATGGGCCAGGAGCATTTGATTTTAAACAAGGTTAAATTTTTATAAGGTTTTGGGGAAAAAAATATTCATTTTTCACCCAGATTTCTTGTATACTTTTTATCTAGTTTTTTTGTTTTTCTTGAGTTGTAGGAGTGTATCAGATACTATTAATTCAACAACTGATAAAATATTAAAATGGCAAGCAAGAAAGACTAAATTTATCGTTTTGGAGATATTCATAACTTTTTAATCATTATTTTTCTGTTTCATGAATATGAATAAATAAAATAAGGTTTCAATGCCGATCGCTCATAGATTGCATTTGAAACTATAATCAGATGGAAAAAATGGAGATATTAGCACATATTTCTATGAAACATATTAACCAATCCTGGCACCACTTCAATAACTTAGTTTTAATCTTAATTTTTGCAGATTATAACTTTCTGCATACTTTTGATTGCTGATGAAGGAGTATATCCGAGTGGTCATTTTTATCTCCATTATCATATTAGTTTCCTGTATTGACTTGGTCCTTTCTCATTATTTTATTTTTCTATCTTTTGTTATTTTTTATTCTTTTTTTTTCTGCCAAAAATTTTACACAAAATTTGTTGAAATATTATTGACACTGACTTGATTGTTAGTAGAGGCTTAGATTTTTTGTTTTTTAAGATTTTCTTCAATGTCTTTCACATTATCATAGTGTATCCTAGGCCCATCTCTAGATGCGAAGCATAAAAAACTTTTTTTCCCTATCATAAATGCCATCAATGCTATCTCAAGATGCATACATCAATAGATCAAATCTCCTTTATAGGTTACATTTATGCAGAAATATCAGTTCATGACAAAGAAAAGTGTCTTGAAAATATTGTGTATTTATCTCAACACTGAAGCAAGCATGATAAACATGGGAATAATCTTACATTGCTTGGTTGCTTTTTTTTTTCACTTGCACCAGGTCATTCGTCTTTGAAATAAGAATGTTGAGTGACGATTAAACTAACTAGATCTTTGATAATAGGTTCAATCATATATTTAGAAAATACTTGGAATACTAATTCGTTTTTTACTGCAGCTTTAAAAATATTTAGAGGTACATTTCATGCCAGAAACATACACTTCTTGACATTATTATGTATAGGCTTCTTTATTCATCAATAATTGTCAGGGACGAACTCAACAAATCCATTTTGGAACTTGATTAGAGACCTGATTAAAGATCCGTCTGAAGAACTTGTGAAGTGTCAGGCTCCTAAGCCAATATTGTTGGCCACTGGTGAGGTAAAAACTTGAGCTAAATAGAGTGGTAGGGCATGGACTTCAATCTTGAAGCAAGAGACGTCTGCTTTTTTTAAAAAAATTTTCATGGCTTGATTATGCTTGTGAAACTAATTCAAGATAATGATTGCCATCAGCGTTGTTATTGAAAAATAACCTGAATTAGGTCCAAGTAAATAGCATGTCATTATATTCACGTTCACTATTGATTTAATTTAAAGTGGGTTTTATTGCTAAAGATTACCATGATTCTCAGAGGAGATACTAGATTTCTTAAAATATTTTGAGAGAAAGGAGATAAATTTACATGTAAATGTTGAATCAATTCAATATCTTTAAAAATCAGACTCCTGAGGTTTGATTGCAAGAACAACAGGTATTTCTTCAGTATACATGTAGGAGACCTAGGTCCCTCACAGCACACTTCTGAAAGAAGTCGAAAACATTTATTTGTCTTTAACATATACTTTGCATAAATAATGATTTATTAAATGTTGTATTCAAAATTCCAGAGATCGCACTTAATTTAACTATTTTCTCATAAAGTAACACGTATGGTTGGTTGAAAAAGATTCTCTCTTGAGATCTAAAGAAATGGTATAGAGCACCTCTGGACCTCATATGTATTTGGCAATGAGGTATGATTGTATTTATCTGAAATAGCACTGCAAATGGTGAGCTGAAAATTTTACCTTTACCTCTGAAGTCATAGGGCACTAAATGAAAGGTAATGGATTTAGAATATAAATATTTAGAATAAGTTTATTTTTGCACAAATTTGAAAGAATCTTGGGTATTTTTACTTTGCAGATTTCAGTGCCTTACACTTGGCAGCCAGAGATTGTTGACAATCAGCTGTTAAGAATTGGCAATTTTTTAATCATTGCTGTACCAGGAGAGTTCAGGTGGGAACTCTCTTCCTCTCTGTGTTGTGTCTGGAATAGAAATAAACATTTTAAGAATGCTTTGACAATAGATTTTGATATATTTAGTGTTTGCCTGTACGGCTGACAATCATGAGTTCCATTGACATATTTATCACAGCACTTTAAGCTTAGTCCCTGAAAATGGAGCAGTTTCAGAAAAAATGAGCCACATGAAAATAGAATAAGTTAAAACCTTTGCAAGTCTTTTTGCTGGAATAATATCTTTAACTTTTTTACCCATGTAAAATATGTTTGAAGTATATATGAAAAAATTTTGAATATGGATGTATACATTTTTCTTTACAGCACCATGTCTGGTCGTAGGATGAGGAATGCTGTTCGTGCTGTAAGTAAGGCTAAAATTCAAATTTGATTGAACATGTGTCTTTACTAAGGTTTACTGTGTTTATCATTTGAATAATTTTCTTGTGTTTTCTGTTGCACAAATGAGAAGAGATGTGACAACTTAAAGTATGTAAAAAAAATAGGCTATGTGCGCATTTTATTTCAGTTTTTGTTTGTTGTTTTTTCATTTCACTTTTTATTTTTTGTTTTTCCCTTTTTGTATTTTTCTTGTCAGGCAGCCATTCAGGGGGGTATGCCTGCAACTACAAATGCTGTTATTGCTGGTTTGGCAAACGAATATGCTGATTATATTACCACCTTTGAGGAATATCAGGTGAAGAGATTGTCCTTGTTATTGCTGAATTTGTGAATGTGCACTTGATGTTTACTTTTCTTTGCTGTCATTTGTGGCAGTGAAAGAAAAAAGGTATAAAAAGTTTTTTTTTGTTTTTTTTGTTACATGATGATTTCTTATCTCTTACACAAAAGAAGTTTTTACACAATGTTCTCATGCTTCAATTCCAATTCATATGCAGTTTTGAGAGCTAATTTTTTTTTATATTCAGTAGCAAAGATAAATTATCAAATTTGATTTTGTTGTGACTCATTTAGATACAACGGTATGAGGGAGCCTCAACCATCTATGGGCCACATACTCTGTCTGCTTTCATCCAATCATATTTCCATCTCGCGTCTGCTCTTGCAAAGGTAAGTAAAAAAATCTTTTAAAATCATAGATAATTCACAACTTATAAGATCCAGAGCAGTTATCAAATGTGGCATAGATCCCAATAACCCCCAATTTTTTTGACAACGGATGATTGTGGACGCTTTTCTGCCACACTTTTCATGAGTTCACTGTGACTGGAGATGTGTTGATATTTTCTCTACTTTTTTATTATTCTATTTCTCCAGAATGTGTCCTCACCAGCAGGACCTTCACCACCTGATCTGAGCGGCAAGCAAATCTCTCTTCTGCCTGGAGTCATATTTGATACGCCACCACTTGGAAAACATTTTGGTTCTCTTGTGAAAGATGCAGATGCTACTTACACACTGGTAAAGTGAAGAGTTTGGAAACTTTTTTTCAAGTGTTGGCACTGTAAAGTATTAAGTCCAGATCATATGGCTTTTCTTTCCAAGCATATATTACATTGATGGTACACCATGAATCTATCATTGATATGTTTCATAGTAGAAGAAAACATTATGAATAAAATTTATCATGTTTTTTTTTATTAATCCTGAAGGGCTCCACTGTTACTGTTGAGTTTGTTAGTGCCAACCCAAGGAATGATCTGATGGTGAGTAGAGAAAGAAAAATATTACTATCAGAATGAACACCTTGCATAGAGTTATTTTCATTATTGTAACCGTAATGTTTTCTTAAATAAATAAGTATGGGATTTCTGTTGATTGGAACAGGAATATATTGACTCCTGCTTTTTTGTAGCTCACTTAAAAAAACAAATAGAAGTTTCAAGTGAATCTAATCTTAAGAGAGAGATCATTACCCTAGTCATGTGAAATAAAGATTTTATTGAATCGTAACTGCCTTTCTTGTTAAATGTAGGGAAATCTGTTAAAAAACCTTAGTATGGCAAACTTACTCCAGATACTGAAGGTTGATATGGGTGATTGCATAAAAAAATGAAAAAATTCTATATTTTGTTTAATCTAAAGCAAGTTCTTTCTTCTTAAGATATACTTTTAATTGACACTAATGAAGATAATCATTTATTCAAATTTTATTGAATATACAAAACAAAACTATTTGTGCTTTTTCAACAAATTTGTTTCTTTGCTCCAAGTCAAGGATGAGAAATAAAAAAATTTTGAGCTTGTAACATGTACTTACTATTTGCTTACCATCCCAAAAAAAATTATATCAAACAGTTGGGCTGAAAATTAATGAACCTTCAGATAAGGAATTCATGAATTCAGCCTTAATAAGTTATCGACGAACAAAGAACCCTACATGAACCAAAATCAACATTGAAATATGCACTAAACCATCCGTCACAAAGGAAGCTATGAAATGCTAGTAGCAAGAGCTATAAGAAGCTACAGTTTTATTACCCTTTCAGTACGTGAAGCAAGGCAGATAGATTACAGAAAACTTTTGTTGCATTCAAAGCACAAGGAAGCAAGTGTGCCACACACCTAAAGAATGATACTTAAGCTATTCAGCTACAACAGAGACCTCTCAACATATGACCAAAGGAGCAAAGAAGCCTCATTTCAGCAAAGAGTAAAGCAACTGGTATAAATGACAGTCAGGAATATGCTTCTAGCCCTGCTTCCAAATGATTTCATATAGCAGCTGTCACCAATTATCTGAGACTGTTCAAAACAAAACAAGGAATGGTCATATGAAAATCAGAAGAAACAAGTGAGACATTAAGATATTATGGGGAAATCCTGTCTGAAAAAAAAAACAATTAGAGGGAAAGCTACATGATCACTTGAGTTATCAGAGGAAATTCCATCAACATAAAAACAAGCGGAAATACACGAACATCACCAGATATGGCCACAGAAAATCCTATAGAGGATGTATGTTTAGGAAGAAAGTAACACACTAGTTAGAAAACTGAGATGCGGAGCTTGAAACATCTATACATGACAGTCAAGCTTCTACCAAGACAGTTTAGCAACACAATGATGATAGTGGAGGACACAGGCATTAAAACAAATCTCATTCAAAGAAGAATACAAGAAAACGATAGTGCTTTCAAAGTCACTAAGTATAGAATTGAGTTTACTGAGGAGAAAATGATCAATACAATCCAAACGGTAAAGCAGTAGGACCACATAACATTCAGCTAAAAAAAGATGCTCCAATCCTTTGAAATCGGGAATCAAGAGAAATATTCAATTGAATAGAATGAAAATTACCTGATAAAATGACAGAAAAATAATCCAGCTCTCGGCTATAGGCAAAATATTAATATTTTATATAGTGGTCAGATCGGATCATGATGGAGATATTAGAATGGAAGCCCTATGCTTTTCTAGATATTAGAATGGAAGCCCTATCCTTCTCTAGAGGTTAGAATGGAAGCCTTTGTCCCTCTAAATATTAGAATGGAAGCCCTATGCTTCCCTAGAGGTTAGAATGGAAGGCCTTGCCCCTCTAGATTCTAGAATGGAAGCCCTATGCTTCTCTAGAGGTTAAAATGGAAGCCTTTGTCCCTCTAGATATTAGAATGGAAGCCTCTGTCCCTATAGATATTAGAATGGAAGCCCTATCCTTCTCTAGAGGTTAGAATGGAAGCCTTTGTCCCTCTAGAGGTGTACAATCTGAGCAAGCAAGAAGTGTGCTTGTTTCAGATGGCACAAGATTTTTCTTAATTAGGTGGTATGAAATTTTTACTCTGCTTCATAATGTATTTACTCTGCAGACAAACCGCACCTTCCTCTCTGTTGAAAAGAAAAGCAATCAAGGATTATGGAGTGTTATATATACAGATAGCTACTGGGAGACCAGGTAGAAATTAATTGCTGTCCATAGTTGACTATCTTGACACTGTTTCTGTCTTTGTATCAAGATTTAAAATACCTTCAAAGTTAAATAATCTTAAGAATATATGGCTATTCAGAATTTATGTGATTAAATATAAGTTTATTTTTCTAATATTTTCATGAGTTTGTTGTTGAGATTTTATTTATGACATATCTAAACTGTGGTGTATATATTTTAAATTAAGTGGTTTTACTGAAGGTATCACATTTTTATTCTTCTCTCGAAACGCAGGTACCAGTGGATAGATGAAAATATTTTACTGGGTGAAAGCAATGCTCGCATTTCTTGGGATATACCAAACAATCAAGCTGAGGGTGTTTACCGCATTCGCCACTTTGGGACTTCAAAGTCTATTCTCGGAAAATATACTAAATTCACTGGAGCGACCAGAGAGTTTGAGGTGAAGGCATCGGCTCACTGATGTCTATATATATATATACATAATCTGACTGCATACTTACCTTGTCTCATGCAATAGTTTTGTTGATTCTTTGTTGTTAAAGCAAAAAATTAAAATGTGTTTTCAAGTCGAAATTACTGAATATTTTCTAAATTATTTTTTTGTTGAAACAAGAGCAATATCAGTGCAATATGGGATTATGTAAAAATTCTATCAGTTTTGGGTAGGTCACCATTGCATGCTTTCATGTAGATTTTATTTTTTTTTTTAATCTGTTAGTAATGATATACTTAATTTTTTTTATTTTTTTTCAATAGAAAATATTCATCATTAAAGTTCAGAAATTAGAAGACGAGTTGCAAAGAAGCAACGTAAGGAGGAAAGAGTTTAATTCTTTTTTCTTTCCTTTTTTTATTTTATTTGCTCATTAATTTTGCAGCAAATTTTATTTGCATAAACTTGGATTTTTTTTGTGAACAAGTTAAACTTATGTTCTCTTTATTCACAGCTGAAAATTTTTCATTTTCTCTTTAATGATTTTACATATCAATATTGCTTAAAAGTTTTATAAGATTTAGAAGTCTCTTAATTGCCATCAATTTTTATTTTGTTATTCAGACCAACTCTTGTGCTTTTAAGTTTCGAATTATGTTTTTCATTTGAAAACCATATAATTTTTTAATCAAAATCCTACCAAAAGTTTAAGAAAAACAAAGATTGTGAACAAAGGTTTTTGGTGTGATAATTTGATGATTTTCTTTTAAACTGTTATTGCAGCTAGAGTTGATATATTTTTGCTCTTAATAATTGAAACCATTAACTGTGTTGTTCTCTACATTAGACATTTGGCTGAAAACATAGAATTTTTGTTGATGATGGAAGCTGTTTAAACTTTTTGATTGTTTTTTTCTAAGAGATGTATTGGCTGTAAGAATCAGAATAATGTTTATAGACAGGTGTGGCAAGGAAATAGATTTTCTTTCCTTTTGAGGCATAAGGTCTGAGTGCATTGTATTCACTTCAAGAGTTGGTGATTGGAATATTTTATTTATTTAGTGTTTGTGTTATGGCAAAAGAAAATGTATAGAAGTGGAAAATATGATTGAAATTGGTACAGTTTAATGCATCTTAAATAGACATAATAGAAATAATAGAAATCTTATTATATTAATAAAACAAATTTATTGCTTTGTCTTTCACATCAATGTTTGAACAGAAGACACTGTAATAAAAGTCTACAATACCACTATCAGTAATTTAATTCTTCATGCATCATACACTATCTTTAACAAGAATACAACTTTTCAATGAATACATGGAAGCATTGATAGATTTTCTTAAAAACAATATTTGGGAAAGGAGTTAACTTCAATATTGAAAAAACATAGAATGGAGGTTTAATAAGATAGTTCCACAAAGAAGCACAATGAAATGACTGATGAAGTATTCAAATAAATTTCCTAAGTCCTCGTTTTTTTCTTATGGTATTTTTGGTACAGTGGTTGCATGAAAATGATTTATAAGAAAAATGTATCCTTAAGCTATAAATCAGCTGGCCCTTCAGATATTGCAATTGCATTTTAGTAACAATTTTAATTTAAAAAAAACTAATGAAGATTAAAACAAAAAAAGTTGTGGTTTTACTTTTGAAACAATGGAAAATACTTGGTCTCACTTCATGGAAAGCATTTTCCCCATTTGTTATCTTGGTATCGGCTGGTCAAAGAATTCCCAAAACTCATCATCTCTCTTAAAGGTAGAAGGTATTTCTACAATATCAGGTTGTGCAGGGGGTGGTGTCAGTGGTGGTGTGACAAAAATTATCTCCTCTTCTGTTTCTTTCTGGACCTTTTCCTGAGGTTTAGGTTTAATTTTTGGCTTGGATTTGGGTGTAGGTTTATCAGGAACCTTTACAGTGCGAGTGGCACTTCTGTCCCAATTAATTGTAGCTTTGGGAAGACTTTCAAAGTAATTCTTCCATCTTTTCTGCATCCTTGCTCTGAGCACATCCTGCTCTACCCATATACCTGTCAAACATTGATAAGAATACAGTAGAAACAATAAAGAAAAAAATGGTCAGGCATTCTTTCAAGTTTACAACTAATGTTGAATGTTTTGTTGAATGATTGATCATTGAGCTCCATGTATGTGAGTGTTGCGGAAAATAAACAGATCCTTTCAATTTTAAAAGTCTCTATCTTAACATGTTTGATTTGAAAAAAAATCATGTCTGTTATCTGAATAGTTATCAAATGTTATGCCTTCATTATTTTTCACTCTAAGATAAAAAAAAAAGAGTTGTAGTTAGCACTTTCAAGATAATTTGTAAATTAAATAAGCTGACATAACATTTAAAAAAGTGTGAGAAAAGTTGTAATCTTGCTTTTACTTTTGAAGATATCATCTACCGCAGCTTTTGTGGAAACGTTGGCACCGGGAGAAAAAATTCCAATAATGGCAAAAATTCAATTGAGATCATTTGCTGCCATGTCCATATATGTAAGGAACTAATATAATTATACATTTTTTTTGTATTGAACTTGTATTGATTTCAGCCATCAATATGCAATATTATGAATGAAAAATGAATGAGTCTTCAGAGGAAATGTCTAAAGACCTGACAGGAATAATAATATTTCATTCATTTGATTTTAAAGAGCCTAAATATATCATTATTAGAGATTTTTAATTCTATGAAAGCTAGGGCAAATGTTGACTAGTCCTTTTTTAAATACATGTAGTTGACAACAATTGAAAAGCTTAAGGCTAATTCATTTCCTATGGTCAAGTCATGCGGAAATATGTCATGAAGTCTCTAACTTCACTGTAAATGTTATAACAAAAAGATCTTTGAAAAAAAAAAGAAGAGAGAAGAAAATCCATGTCTTATTATGATAATGGTAGGTTGCCAACAGACCTGTTCTGCTGACAATAGAGGAATAAGAAAAAGGAACAACAAAATAGACATATTTTTAAAAAAGTCTATATAAACGCGATCAACAGGAGGGTGCAAACAAATGTTTAAAGAGTTGTTATGAAGAAATTTTAGCTACAAGTGCAATGATGAATTTAAAAGAAAATCTCTAAATTTAAGTAATTTGCCGACATGTGTAGAAAGAAGCAGGGTTGAAAAAAATGCATAGCAAACTACTTAACTTCTTTATAAAGCTGCTCTAAGCAATAAGCACATGCAACTGACCATAAGGTTTCACTTTATTTTGAGCATTCTAATGATGTCCATTTTGGAACAAAAAAAAGTCAAAGCATTTTCGTTTAGTGGGCATTCTAGGTTTTCATTACTTTACATTCGTGATAAAATTTCCCGCAGAAATTTTTTTTCCCTTTTGCTTTTCCTGGTTTATCCTTTCATATGAAAACAAGTTGCACTCTTCATTGTAAAGTTTGCATCAATCAATTTCTTTTTACATCAAGACATTAAGATTTGTTCTCTCCTATTAATTTGAAATGTAGTTGCATTATACAACAAGATGCAAGGGATCCTGTTGAATTGAAGAGTCACTTGAAGGAAACAAAGCTAGAGATCAAGCTGAAAAGAAAGCTCAGGATGTTGATTCAAGCTTGTTTGCCACCTAAAGGATAAGCTTCATCCCATGCCTTTTTCATGCGCTCCCTGAGAACATTATGTTCAGACCATGTGCCTACGGAAATGAAAAGAAAGAGAATTAATTTAGTCTGACCACAAGTAAGGTTTGGAAATTGTGGAGCACTGTAAATTTGTTTTTAATAACATAAAAGTGAAGCAATCTCTTTACTTTACCTACAAATTTCAAATTAGAAGTCGAGAACCTTTAAAATGGATCCCTAAAACTGATGTGGAGCCTATGTGCTGCCATATTTTAGTAAAAATTTGATATCTTTTAGATTTAACTCTCCTCAGACTATCTGAAAGCAATCCGCATTGTCCAAGTAATAGATGTATCAAAGTGTACACAATTTATCACAAAAAAATAAGATACTTTGAAAATAAAAACTAAATAAATCATCAATTATGTTTAAACTGGAGCATAACATGTGGGATACAATGATTGACGATCATGTGTGGAATTCGAAATACAAAAGCATTGGATATATGTTGAACTGGAATATTTTTTAAAAGTGAAACTTCACACAAAAAGGTAAAAAAGTATGCATCCTGATTCTGCAAAAAGTGATTATTAAACCACTGGAAATAGATTTTTCTCAACTGAGTACATAAACATTTTCTGATGTCAAAGCTGCAATGAATGACTAATCTTGTTCTTCACCTAGAATGCCCAAGGTGTCGAGAAAAAAGTTGCTGCAAATAATACTCTATTTTTATGCCTAAAGTTAAAACCAAGATAAATAAACTGTTGATGCCAGTAGAAACATTAAAAGAACTTACAAAAGAGACAGTTTTACCAACTTAAAATCCAACACAAACAGCATTGAGATGGTCAAAAAATCTTAGAGTACTTTAACAGTTTCGTTCTCAGGGGTTGTGTATAATATTATACTTGTTGACCTGACAATATCCATCTATGTGCTACAGCTTTTCCTAAAGAGGTTAGAGCCAAGGAAAGCTATGAATTTTATAAGCCTTATTAGCTATGCTATCTCTCGCTTCCGATCATCTTGAAAGTTCATCAATCAAAATTAATGAGGAAGTGCAAAAATCAAACTTTCACTAAGAAATCTTCAAGAAATCATGATTGTGTTGAATAAAAAGGAATTCTTCATTGACTTCTCAAGAGGTTTTATCTTCACTAAAAGAAGAGACATGCATTGCAATCCCAAGATATTACATTGCTTTGGAAATAGGTAATGTGAAGAAGAAATAAAAGCAGTTATTAAGAGTCTCTCAGTATGGGTGTCTTTTATATCTACTGGTTTAAATCTTCACACCATAGATCCATAGATACTGACACAAAAAAACATTGTTCACTTATGAATATGAGTATATGTAGATTAATTGGTTGTCCTATTTTCAGAAAAAAAATGCCTTAAAAAAAGTTTTTGATACGACACTGTTTTTCCAAGTAAAGCTTCAACAAAATCTATCCGAATTCCTCAAGAGCATAGATTTCATCTTCAAGAAAAATAAAAGTAGTATAAAAGCTTTTGAATTGTGACTATGCCCGTGCATTAGTCATGAAACTTGGATACATTTTAAAATCAACAGCAAGTTCTCAACACAAGAAAATTTTACATTAAACAATAAGTCCACTACTTTCGATTTTCTGAGCATTTTCCTCATAATGTTGATCTAAACGCCAAGTAAAGAGGTTATTGACTCAGAAGAAAATTGCAATATCATGACTATACTAGGAATCCCAATAGCCCGCAAATAAAGGCATTAAAATAATAAAAAAAAATAGATAAATTATCTCATCCCATCAACATCAGGAGGAATTTATTCAATATATTATTCTGAACCACAAAAAAAAAAAAAGAAGTGAAACATGGGTTTATGTCTTCGTTGCAAGCTGAAAAATGTATATTTTAAGATCTTTTTGATAGGTGGTTAAATGTTTCTCTGATGGTCAGATTCTTCTGGATATCAATGTATGTAAATTTACTCAAATTCAATTTGTTTTCATTTCCGTTGCTTTTTTTTTTTGTAGCATCTTTTTTGTTTTAATCATTAGGATTTACCTTTTTGTTTTTAAAAGCAGTCTTGTTTTGCAGTTAGTGCAATAGGTGTTATTGACGAAAATATTTGGGGGGTTTTTTGTTAACAAGGGTGCAAATTCTTTCGTCAGAAAAAGAACAGTTACACTGCTGTAAAAATAAGGAAAGAAAGGGCTTGAGTTAGTAAAGGAGGAAAGGCTAAGGATTAACAATGAAAAAATATGCAGAAGCAGAGACACATCCAAGAGTAAGGGAATCAAAAATAGCAAAGAACTTACTAAGCTCATCTCTTTGGTATCTAAATTCATCTGGGTTAGGTACACGCCTCAGATGGACTTCATCATTAAACTCTTGCTGAGTGCGACTGATGGTGTGTCCTGATGTAAGACCTGGAAACATATTGTATCGAGTTGTAGCTCCAAGGCTCTCATAGTTATCATCAAAGTTGACTGACAAGCTTTTCACATCTTCTTTTTTTGATGGCCTTGGAGGTCCTGACATGGCCTTCCTCTTTTCAAGAGATCTGTTTACTTTTTCTGCATCAGAAAGCAAGGAGTCACACACCCTACTTCCAAACATGTGCCTAATGTTGGGAGGCAGATCAATTAAACTTTTAGCTCTTTCCGTCTTATTGTTTGTGAAATGTAAATCTTTCACAGGATCATATGGGAGTTGTTGGCATCGTCTTCCATAAACTACATTTCTACCATTATTATATTCCAATTTTGCAGCATCTTCATTTATATTTGATGAATTCATTTCCATCCTTGTTGCAAGCATGTCACCAATAAGGCTGTATTTATGTCGAGCTGGCCTTTTGCCGTATTTGTCTCTGTTGTAACTACCCCTGTGGTTGAGACCAACAATGTTGATATCACGAGAGTGCTTCAAGTCTTGCTCAGAGAGCCAAGTTGGACGAGTCGTGCTTTGGCTTTGTGGTGTATCACTTGGACGATGCAAAGTTTCACTGAATGCTAAAGCCTGCTGGGATTTAAATTTTAATTGCTGATCAGCTTCTTGCAACTGATGTTTAGTTGTAAAACTTCCTTCCTGGAAGACTCAAGGAAGTCTCTTCCTGGAATAAATAAAAAAAATTTTCCTCAAACCCTTATCACTAAACATTTATAAAACATTGACAAGTCATATCTGCTTTTATGAAATGAAAGTTATTGCTTCTAAAATATGTTGCAGTTTTTATGGCTTAAATACATGTAGTGAGGAAAGATAAAGAAAATCACTGTTTTCAATTTTGCTGGTCTGGAAAAAACAACAGATATAACGGGAAAATACAAATACACTTTCATTTTTATAAATAACAAGGAAGACATTGGTTGTGTGGTTATTCTGAAAGCTCAAACCACCTTAGGAGGCAATCTAAGTGTTTGATGGAGGGAAGAAACAGTGAGGGGTTTTATTTGACATTTTTTTTCTTTGGTAATGCCATCACTAATAGAACATATATGGTTGCACAATATAAGCAATATCATAACTTTGGTGTACTTTACCTGAAATCTTTTCCTTTATATGTTGAGGTAAAGGGTATCGTTCAGTATGAGGTCTGACATAGCCTACAGGGATATATTTTCCTGTGATGTTTTGAAGTTGCTCCCTATCAACATTTTCCAGGGATGTTCCAAACAAAGAGTGCTTAGGGAGAGCTTCAGATCGCTTTGATCTCATAGACCACCATTTTATGCCTTCTAGCTCTCTGTTATGCTCCTCTGAAATTCGCTCTGAAGTCTTTTCCATCTCCCATTACAATTAACTGCATACATAGTAAAACAAAAAGAGATTTGAAATTGGAAAACAAAGTGGGAATCAAAGGAAGGAAGTAAATGGGCAAGGGTGGGTGTAAAGCATAGATCGTTATTAAAAAAAAAAAAAAAAAAAAAAAATAAAAAAAAAAAAATAAAAAAATAATAATAATAATAATAATAATAATAATAATAATAATAATAATAATAATAATAATAATAATAATAATAATAATAATAATAATAACATTAGCATGCTATGCATTGCTTTATTTTTTTTTTTTACAGATAAAGCAGAGTCCAATTGTATTGCATTATTTGGACATTGAATATAGATCTACACAGAAAAGTGTTTTTGTAGAGGGAGAGGGTATTCTAAGTGTACCAATATATATTAAAATAATAATAAATTTTACACTATCTGAATTATTCTATGCTCTAAATTCTTCAATGCGTGTATATTATTTTCCCTTCAGGTGGTAATAGCATTTGGCTTGCTTTAGAACCACATGTAACCCTTTTTTTCTTATATGATTGTAAATTGGAATGCGCTTTTAGAATCACATTAGGCCTACAATTAAGTTGCATTTTTTTTTTTTTTTTTTTTGCATTCGATAAGCAAAAATAATCAGATCTAGATATAAAGGCTACTAATGGAATGCAAATTTTTCACGAAATTTTCGCCAACTTTGTAATCATTTATTTAAATTTAAGTTTCGTTAAGCCCAAATCTAAATCTAAATATGGATCTAGGCCTAGATCTAGATCTAGTGTAACCCTAATAAATTGATCATTAAGTTGCTGAAAATGGAACGGAACGTAATTTTGATCATTGATAAAACGCGTACCCACAATAAAGTCCTAAGTGTTTAATATTATCATTAAAATATATTTCTTTTTCTGGAAGGGAAACCACGTACCTCGTTAATTTCCCTTCAATGTTTGGCAGGCTGTTGGGTAAACTTCCGTGCTTTTTAGCGTCCTCCGTTACCATGCTACTCTTATTTCCGGTGTGGATCTCGTTCCATTTTCTTCTCGCTTTCACCCTCTTCCATAATATGTACAAACAATGTACTATCGCATATAAATTATAATCGACTAATAAATCATTAATCATACATGTGGAAAAAAAAAATTTCTGAATCTGCTTTCTTAGGACCTGACTCTCTCTCTCTCTCTCTCTCTCTCTCTCTCTCTCTCTCTCTCTCTCTCTCTCTCTCTCTCTCTCTCTCTCTCTCTCTCTGTCTCTCTGTCTCTCTGTCTCTCTCTCTCTCTCTCTCTCTCTCTCTCTCTCTCTCTCTCTCTCTCTCTCTCTCTCTCTCTCTCTCTCTCTCTCTCTCTCTCTCTCTCTCTCTCTCTCACTTGAATCCTATACTGAATGATAAGCACATGTTGTTTTGTCGGTTTTTTTTTTGTTTTTTTTTTTTGTCTGTGGTATTGTTTCTGGCTCGTTGATTTTAAGATTTTTTTCTCCATAGGTTTTGTGCGACAAGTCTAAGGACAATATTGCGAAAATACGCCCCAATTATGATCTGGTAACATTACTTATTCTCCTTACAAAGGTGGGTTAAAATAGGTACCACAAAGTGATTTTTCTACCCCAGCAAATTTGAATATACCCAATTGTACTGTAAAGATCTTGTTAAAATATGAAATTTCCAACAAATTTCATCAAAATCCGTTGGTAAATAAAAATTTTACAGCTGTTTCAATTTTGCGCATAACGACACAAAACAAATTGCGTGCATCGGGTTGTTTTTAAGGACATATAAAAGTCATTTGTTAAATCTTATGAAACAAAAAAGGACATATTTACAAAGTCCAAGACAATGAATATACACACACGAAATTTCACGGAGATAGAAAGTAAACAAAAGAATTTATTGGTCATGAAATATGGCCAAAAACACTTGTGGCATATCAAAATTACAAGCAAATACTCTAGATGAGGCACTTTTGGACCATCGTAAAAAAACACATATTCTTCAGATTGTTTCAATACTTAGTTTGCTAATACACAATGTTGTATTTAGTTGACTCAATTTTTGTCAGCAACCTAGAAAGCCATTTTGAAAAGATAGAGAAAACCAAAATTGGCATAGCGCCAAAGTTTGCGCCTTGGAAGAAAATTGGTAAAAAAGCGAATCATATTGTAGAAATTATATCATAAAAAACACAGTTTTCGTACTAGAGTAATGAAACTTTCGGAGTTTATGGTTTTTTAGATGCTGAACCTGATTTTGCTATCTATTTGATAATTTGACCACTGTTTCTATTTCAAAACTGCATTGTAAGTCAATGATAGAAGTAAAAAATTAATAGTCACAGATGAATTATGATTGAACATATATTTTCAAATGTATACATGATAAAGCATTATGATTTTGATAGTTGTAGAAAACTCCCATGATAAACTGAGGTTCAATACACGCTTACATTAAAGCTGAAACTGTATGACTGTAAAAGAAAGTATTACATAAGAGACAAAATACATTACAGTTTTCAAAATATAAATTGAGAACCAATTCATGTAAAGGAATTAGCAAGCCTGAAAATATCAATATTTTGTTAAATGAAAACAATTTGAGCCTGCAACTTTAAAAAATTATAAAGTATAAACAGAAATTTTCGTTTCTTTTAAATTGTGAAGGTTTCTGTTCCGTGTATATGTTTTTTAAGCCGCACCTATGGTTTTTCCCACTCTGCTTACTTCTCGGTCTCACTACCTCTTTTGCCAGACATACTATGTACCTGTATCAGTGTCACTTTTTTGTTGACTACCTACCTGTACACTTCGCTAATGAAAGTATCTATACTGTTTGTACCTTGCAGCGTTTTCTGTTTGTTTTACTAAATAAACCTTGAACCCAACAACAACATCAAGCAACAGTTTCTGTCAAATTTATTTTCACCGTAACAGCATTGTATTTAATAATCATCATCAGAACTTTAATTTTGAATGATTGTCTTTTGCCTAATGAACCCCCCTCTTTTAGAGTCTGGTAAAGATTTGCAGCAGTACCTGTCAGTCTTAAGTCCTCTTGCCCCATCACTAATTTTCTATATCGAATCTGATCTTTAAGATTTTCTGCTTTTCCATTTTTATATAACTGATCAAGCCCAGCTTTTGTGGTGCACAAACCACCTTGACACAAAACCGCATTCATAATTTTAACTTATTACAAAAGAATTCCAACTGCTTTTTTTTACTTGGAACCATAGGGGCGCAATGGAGTTACAGGAGTGAGAAAATGATTCAAAGATGAGAAATCAGTTGAATAAAAAGAGGAAAGCCTGGCTAACGAGAAAGTATTACTAAAAGTACAGAGGAGTCCATATACATTCAACACCTAAGGGAAACTTTTGCTTCAAGTCAACTTTGTTTGCCAGCACTATTTTGTATTTCTTTACAAATTAAATTGCAATATTTAAAGCCAACTTTTGCCTACAGTCAACTAACTTTTTTGGTCCTGAGGTATTTATCCAGACTCCAGTGTAAAGTCTATGGAAGTAAAGAAAGGGCCAGGAGTGGAGAGAACGACGAAAAAGGTACTGATTTTGAGGATGAAGACGATCATTACATTGATTATGGTGATGATAATGATGATGATGGTGATGATGATGATGTGATGATGATAATGATGATGATTATGATGGTGAAGATGATGATGATGATGATGATGATGAAAAAACTGTCTTCACAAGCATGGGCATTATTAACACTGTATCGCCGATAATATTTTTTGTTTTATCATGTTTCACTACTTCAAAGATAAAAATGAGCCTGACTTTAACAATAGAAGAAAGAAATTTGCCCATTTCACTCTAAGTATCTCTGAATCCATTGGAAGCTAGGAAGCGAGAAAGAGAAACAGAAAAGGAGAGAGAGAGAGAGAGAGAGAGAGAGAGAGAGAGAGAGAGAGAGAGAGAGAGAGAGAGAGAGAGAGAGAGAGACAGACAGACAGACAGACAGACAGACAGACAGACAGACAGAGACAGACAGATAGACAGACAGAGAGACGGACAGAGAGAGAGAGAGAGAGACAGACAGACAGACAGACAGACAGACAGAGAGGTAAGCACAGCACTATGGCATCAGCTTCCCCCGAGTATAATTTGCCTCCTTAGATTAGAGGTAAAGGCAGTCTGAATCGAATAGCGAATATTGTGGCTCTGTCCTTTATCACAGCTAGTTTAGGTAATGCCACGTTCTCTCCATCCGAGCGAGAAGTCTGCTCGTCTCTCAGATACCTCCAGTACTGTAAAACTTCTCTACTGTCACCTCTTGTAGACCGTCGCGCACAATTGTCTCTTTCTCTGCAGCAATTGGGGCTGACTGACCAATAGACATTAATTGCCAAGATCAGAGAAGAGGAGACAAAACAGAAGGAAACGAAGTGTAAGGCCAAAGGCAGACAGTGATAAGCTATACAGATTCAATAAGCGAGACCACTCTAGTGATGTGCTCAAAATAAATAAAACATGACTATAACGGGAATTTTAGTTCCAGGAGAAAAATCCTGCTGTAAGCAAGTTCCCGCTTCAGGAATGCAAAGAGATCTATCCCCACCCCCCTCAAGAAAAAAAAAAAAAGAAAAAGTTAATGTACGAACTACTACTTGTAAGTGTAAACACAGCTTGACAAAGAGAAAAAGACTAATAGGCACCCGCAAAATCTTTTTATAGCTATCACGTGGTTTTAAGAAATCATGGAGGCTGTGCTATTATTGTCCATCACGTGGTTCAAAATATACAAACAATGTGTCTATAGCAGTACCATCTGTCTAGGAGGCCTGTTTACAAAGTTACGTAACATTATTCAGATGGGCCATCATCTGGCTAGCTATCAGCCACCTGCGCGAAGTTTGAACAGTTGATTAGAGCATGCTTAGCAGTACACACTGTGTTTTCACTGGACTCTCCTGCCATTTTGTTATTGGATTACATTCATTCTTTCTTGGATTATATTTCTTATCTTATTCTTTGTTATTCGCCCTTGGATTGCACCTTGTTCTAACAGATGCTTTCAATGTGGAACATTCCAAGAATGCTTTTTTGTGATTTGGTGTAGATTTTCCTCTAAATGTGTGCACACTGATAGAGTATGACCCGTGGCACCAAACATCATACAATGTAATATAAATAAATATATATATATATATATATATATATATATATATATATATATATATATATATATATATATATATATATAGACTGATAAACAATTATACATGTTAAGTTCATCTAAATATGCTTTAAGTTTAATTAGCTTTTCCCTTTATGGTCTCTGCGATATCACTTTATAGAGAGAAGGTGTGCTAAAGTGGGAGCCAAAGTTTTTTAAAGGCCTTTTAACTAAAATCTCTGATACTCAAAGTGCCCTCAATACTTTAACCTTAAGTTTCATATTTCATTATATGGTGTATCGGTGTCATAATCAATTTCCTTAACTGTTTATTGTTTAGGGGAAGAAAGTGCACTGTTACAAACTGTAAGAGCGGCTATGCCAGTCAGAAGGGGAAAGAAAGTGAAACGGTTATTTTATAATTATGGTTTTCCGAAGGACCCAACTGAATGTCATAAATGGGTTTCGAGTCTCCCTAACAAAATTGAGAAAGTGACTGAACATATTGGAGTATGCAGTCGACACTGGCTCTCTGATACTCCTCACATTCGAAGAGGAAGATAATATTTATAATCTCTATGCATCCTCCTATTAACTTTGGTGAGATACCTTCACCATCCATATCACATGCTCATCCAAAAACTCCTCGCCCTACCTAAAAAAAGCTCTCAGTGAAAACAAAGTCAGAGAAATTGACGAACTGGATACATTCATAGTAAAAAATAAGTTTAACTGTGACACTGTTAAGGAAGCCCTTCAAGAAAGTTTGCTCCTCTATGGATCCAGTGCTTGTAATGCAGATAGAACAGAACAAGCACTTGCCAGCTTCAGTCGCGGTGGTTGTATGCATGAATATGTTATATACTTCCATATTAGACTTAGAGATGCAGATGCAGGAGTGACTGTAATTCAATTTGAAAACTACAACGGTTTTAAATTGGTAACACACCCAAATTTCCCCTGTAAAACTGTGAATCAATGGGATCAGCTAGAAGTTGTCCTTCATTTTTACACTGGAACAGGTTAGTACTGCCCATCATTCTGACCACCCCCCCCCCCTCCCACATACACATAGACTTCTGTCTGTATCTCTTTCACTCTAAATATCACCATAACTTTTTTTGTCTTTCACATTCTGTCATTCCTTGTTTTGCTCTTGACATGTTACTCCAGTGCCTTTATTTAATGTAGCCTACTGTAAAACTGTGTTATCAAGTCTCGAAAAGGTGTACATGTGGATCTGAGTTTCAAAGTGTAAATTTTTTAATGTAATAGAAATTATGATGAGAAGGGAGAGTGTGTGTGTGTGTGTGTGTGTGAGAGAGAGAGAGAGAGAGAGAGAGAGAGAGAGAGAGAGAGAGAGGCCCGGAAGGGTTAAGAGTCGGATTGAGCTAGAGAGATGAAAGAAAGAGAGAAGGCCAGATATAAAGCGCACATGGCACCTATTACCATATCTAGCATCCCCCTTTTCCACACAAATAGACCTCTGGCTGTCTGCATCTCTCTCTCTCTCTCTCTCTCTCTCTCTCTCTCTCTCTCTCTCTCTCTCTCTCTCTCTCTCTCTCTCTCTCTCATTCATTATTTTATCTCTTGCTCTAAGATTCTACGTACCTACTATGTTTGTTTTTGTTCCTTGGTCGAATTTTACAAAATTATAATCTCTTCCCCCCCCTCTCTCTCTCTCTCTCTCTCTCTCTCTCTCTCTCTCTCTCTCTCTCTCTCTCCCTCTTTCCCTCTCTCTTCATTTGCTTCTTCTGACTTGATACAATTAAAAACTCTCCTCATTATCTGATGTACGTGTTCTTAGTGTGTCACTCGAGTGCCGGTATTTGATGTACCGTACCACTGTATTATCAAATCTCGAAAAGGTGTACATGTGCATTTGAGTTTCTAAGTATTTGAATGTATAGCCTACATGTACTTAGAAGTTATGATGAAGAGGGAGGGAGGGAGAGAGAGAGAGAGAGAGAGAGAGAGAGAGAGAGAGAGAGAGAGAGAGAGAGAGAGAGAGAGAGAGAGAGAGAGAGAGAGAGAGAGAGAGAGAGACGGGGGTTATGAGTCGGATTAAGCTAAAGATGAGAGAGAGAGAGAGAGAGAGAGAGAGAGAGAGAGAGAGAGAGAGAGAGTTACTGGGTTTAAGAGTCGGATTTATCTAAAGATGAGAGAGAGAGAGAGAGAGAGAGAGAGAGAGAGACGGGGGTTAAGAGTCGGATTAATCTAAAGATGAGAGAGAGAAAGAGAGAGAGAGAGAGAGAGAGAGAGAGAGAGAGAGAGAGAGAGAGAGACGGGGGTTATGAGTCGGATTAAGCTAAAGATGAGAGAGAGAGAGAGAGAGGTTAAGAGTCGGATTAATCTAAAGATGAGAGAGAGAGAGAGAGAGAGAGAGAGAGAGAGAGAGAGAGAGAGAGAGAGAGAGAGAGAGAGAGAGAGAGAGAGCGCACATTGCTAGCACCCCGCAGACCGGCCCATCTGAATAATATTACATAACCTATGAACAGGCCTCCTAGATAATTGGTACTGGTCTAAACGGACACGGAAACCCATGTGACGTCACAAAATTCGTGTTTGACTCAGATTTCACTTCCTTTCCACCAATGTTCAAAATGGAGAAAGGACGTGTGTTCAAAATGTATGAAGAGTTTGAGGCAGCCCTTAAATCATTTTCAGTGGCACTCACAGTCTGTTTGTGAAAAGATTGAGTGAGTCAGTGAAAAAACTAATACTGAAGTACCTAAAATATAAAAGCATTCTCTTTGTGTGCAAGCACTCCCCGTCCAATCACACCAGCTCCTCGACGGGTCAGCGCCCATGCTAAAGGTAAGTCCCATCAATTGTGCTAATGAGATTTAGAGTTAAATATAGATAGGTCTTATATCCAGATCTAGACGATCTGATTTTAGATTTTAGTGGTTGGTTAAAGATAAGGGGTGAGTTATCCAAAGCCTAGATTTTTAAATCCTTCCCTGCCTCTTGGAGTAGATCTAGATCTAGATTCTAGATCTATAACAGAATGGAAAATTTGGCATGAGGGCACCAAAAGCCTTATTGAAAGACATTGTCAGAGTACTGATCTGAAACATTTTGCAGTTCATAGGACAAATATTATAATTTACTCTAGATCTAGATTTTCCAATCAATCATTTATTTTGAGGTTTCAGATTTTATAAGCCAAAGTTATTTTTCTTTAGATGTTGGCCACTGCCTACCATGTGACTTGATGCTATACACTAAATGAACTTTGTAGCATTCAACTCTATCTATAGATACATAACTACATACTCTTCATCACTTTCACAGGTCCCTCAAACTAGATTGTCAAGCCAAGATTCGGTTGAAGATCCAGAGGCCGAGACCAGTCTCCGCCCTTCCTGGCCATCACAGTGTAGTATTTGAACCATCAAGGGCATGGCCTCACCCAAGAAGTAATTACACTTTCCTTTGTTTTTTTCTATTCTGCCTCTTATGGAAATGAATACATATTTTTATATACATGCGGACGTGGAGAAAAGACAGGAAAGCCTGCATTGCTTGTTCGCTTGTACTGTTACAATGCAGGCAGGGCAAAATGCTAAGGATTTTTTTCTATTTAAAGTTTTGGTGCTTTCTTTCCAGTTTTTACAGGTTGGGAAGCGGTGTCAATTTTGCAGAAATAAATTGAATATAGGAAAAAAAGGTTATTTAGCTCTGTCGTTATAGCAATGGTTTTCGCTATTCGAGATGTTAAACATGGGTTCCACTGTACAGGAAAGAGAATTGTCCGTAAATTTAGGGAATTCTGTATACATTTTACATTCATGTGATCCCCCACAAATTCTGTCCTTGGACAGACAAACTTTTGTTGAAGGTTGGACGTGCAAAAGAAATGGTAAAAATATAATTCTACGCTGAGTACGATATTTTTCCATCATTGAGTACCAACCTGTGCGAAAGTATAAAACTAGACGATATATTATCTAGTATAATGTATTTTTTATTATTATTATTAACATAAATTTTTATACATTTCAATTCCAATATTGAGATTTGTATTGTAGTTCAAACTATCCATGATATTGGTGTTTATTTTATCATTCATTTGTATAAAAAAATTTCTTCTCTCTATCTTTACACCCACAGCTCACCGTTATTTCCAACGAAAGATCATTCTTATTTCTTCATATGATAATAGTGAGTACAGCTAGGTGTTTCGGTTTTTTTTTCAGGATACCATATCTACTCTCTCTCTCTCTCTCTCTCTCTCTCTCTCTCTCTCTCTCTCTCTCTCTCTCTCTCTCTCTCTCTCTCCTATCTCTCTCTCTCTTCTAATATACAAATTTATAACTCGTCATTACACCGAGAAAAACTTGCTTCATTAAAACCAGTTTCAGCATTAGAAAAGAAAATCCTCAGTTTATAAAGCCACTTTAAAACTATTACAAAAGTATATAAATTCTCTCTCTCTCTCTCTCTCTCTCTCTCTCTCTCTCTCTCTCTCTCTCTCTCTCTCTCTCTCTCTCTCTCTCTCTCTCTCTCTCTCTCTCTCTCTCTCTCTCTCTCTCCCTCCCTGTCTCTCTCTGTATATATATATATATATATATATATATATATATATATATATATCCCCTTCTTTTCTTCCCTATCCTTTCTCTGTGTAACTCGTTCCTTTCTATTCATAATTATATGTTCCTCTCAACATCTTCAGTGATAATCTGACAGAGATCTTCAACCTCTTCTTCATTTTGAGAAGATCAGCAGCCACAGACTAAGCAACTTGAGACAATGTGCTTTTGAGAGAGAATCCTTACCATCTACTGAGTTTTGAAGAGTGACGCAACACCTAGTTTTGCCCTTGATGTGTAAGTTGATCTTCTTTTCTCAAGAATTTTAAACTACTTTAAATTCATGTGATCATTGCTTTTGATGTCATAGAAAAAGTGCTGAGACCTTCTGTTGGTTCAATTCAAGCAGCCTTGTGACATCATGGCATTATTATTATTTTTTTTTGCGTGTGTGTTTTTCTTCGTTTTCTTCAGTAGGACAGACAGGTTTTTCAATCTTTCATGTCATCTCTTTTCTTATCCTCTCAGCTTAAAACAAACTTCATCTTTCACAAAATTCATTTTTCTTTTGGATTTTCTCAAAAAAATTAAGAGAGGGAAAAAATCATTTCTTCTTGCTTTAAGTCTTTGCAGGTCAAGACAAATTTTGGGCTACGTTTGTAGATCAATCAAAGGTAGTGAGCTAACACCTCATGTACAAGTGAGACTAACATGTTTACCTTCTACAATTCATGTCTTTCTTTTCAACCAAATTTCATGTCTGCAAAGTGTTGTCTGTGAGTACAGTATTATCTTTATTTACTTACATGTATCTTTATGTAAGTCGCCATGTAGTGATGTATTTTCTGGGGGTTGTTTTACTTCAAATTTCAAAGAGTATTAGAACGAGAGAGAGAGAGAGAGTATATATGTTTATATATATATATATATATATATATATATATATATATATATATATATATATATATATATATTCAAGCAGCTTTGTGACATCATTGCATTATTATTATTTTTTTTGTGTGCGTTTTTCTTCGTTTTCTCCAGTAGGACAGACAGGTTTTTCAATCTTTCATGTCATCTCTTTTCTTATCCTCTCAGCTTAAAACAAACTTCATCTTTCACAAAAATCATTTTTTTTTGTTGGATTTTCTCAAAAAATAAAGATGCTATATATAAATAATGCTACATCTTTTTTTGTAGCTAGACACAAATCCTTAGATGATTCATGGAAAATACCCGGTATATCAATGAATTAGGTGCCCTGCTCTTTAGATTAGGCAATCATGACCTTCTGCGCATCTCTATACCTTGATGCTGTTAGTGCATCTGTCACTCATTTTACATTTAGCCGCTTTTTTAATCCATGCTACATCTTCTCTCGCTTCTTTCCCCTGCTGCCTTTTCCTTTAAAATCAATCCAGTTCTCAAAAATGTTTCAGTTTCTTTTTTCTCATCACATGGCCAAAAAATACTGCCTGTAGATTAAATATGGTATTTATGAGCATATATATGCCAGCTCCTCGTACCACACTTTAGTTTGATTTCTTTGAAGTCCATAAATAAGATTCATAGCATTCTCTTTAGGAACCACATTTCTGTTTCCTCCAGTTAATTTTGTAGTTGTTTTTTAAATTGTCCAAGCCTAACATCCAGGGATGGGTTCAGTAAAACACTCCAGTGCCTTTTTTGATGCGATTTCACAGTTGTTGTGTCCATCTCTTCACATTCAAGTGCCCAAGTATTTGCATTGATTCCGGAAGGAATTACCTTTGGCTACTAAAAAATTGATCTGTGCACACGCATTGTTTCGATTGACGACCATTACTTCTGTATTTTTGCTCTTTAATCCATATCCTTTCCTTCTGCTTTCTTCTTCAGTGATGTCTAATAATTGTGGCAAGTCTTCTTTATTTTCTGCAATTAATACAGCGTCATCAGCGTATCTCATGTTGCTTACTTTGTGCCCTCCTATTTTAATTCCTGGGTATCCTTCTATGCTTCTCAAATCATTTCACTGTAGAGAGAGAAAAGGTCTGGAGCAAGCACACATCCTTGTCAGACACCGCACTTTATTATTTTTTTTTTGTTTTAATGAGCTGATTTACCCATCAACTCACATTGTTGCTGTCTGATATCATTTCATGTTTTATTTTTAATTGGTCTTGCCCATGGACCTCTCACAGACTAGCAGAGGGAAAGATACCCTCATTCCTCTTTCTCAGAGTGTGCTCTGAGCTGCCGCCCAATATAAGTCATGCTTTTTTACCTCTAATTTGAGCAAATATTATAAATTTGAGTTAATCTTAAAGCATTCTAAGATTTACACTTTTTATAAACATACATTTAATTTTTACACTGCTTGCTGTAGCCATTCTTTTTTTGCTCTTCAGTGAAGCCATTTTAATATTGAGCTATAAAAATATGATCTTCAGCTCAACACTGTATGATGTAACTGTCTAAGCCTCGCCTCCTTTCTCTCTCTTTCTTTTTGTTCCCATTTTTGTCGTTCTGTCTTATTCTGGGCTTAGACTATGAGGATTTTCTCCTTTTCCCTTGTCCTATATCCTATATCATTTTTTCCCATACTAAATCTTCATTTCTGTTTTTCACTTCATATTAAGACATTAGCTCTAAACTCTTATTAGAGCTGGCTAACCAGAGTCAAACCTTTTTTTTTTCTTTTTCTCCCAACTCTTGAGGCTTTTATGTGAGGGATATGTGGACCCAAGGGTGCAACTAGCCGATTTTTGAAAGGAGGACCTCGGGGTAGTAACAATATTTCTAATCCAGGTTAATTCGAGGCACTTGTGGGATTGACTGAGAGGGATAAAAATAGCATTATATGAAAGAATATATTTGTGAACTTCTCTTCCTATATTTTTAGTTAAAAAACAGTGCTATCTTTATTTAAGCTCATGTATCTTTATGTAAGTCGCCATGTAGCGATGTATTTTCTGGCTTTATTTTTACTTCAAATTTCAAAGAGGGTTAGAACGAGATAGAGAAAAAGAGAGAGAGAGAGAGAGAGAGAGAGAGAGAGAGATAGAGATATAGAGATATAGACAGACAGCATAAGCATACAATGACTATATATATATATATATATATTAAAATTTAAGTTATTTTTGTTTTAAATATTTTATTATATAAGCCTCTTGTTTTAAATGTTACAAAACTTATAACCATTTCTAAAGAAACTCAAGTTTCAGTATACATTGTCGATTTCAGTCGAAACGCCTATAATACAAGCCTTTTCAGTTGAATATTGCTCACCCGATCGGCTGGTTAATCAGCACACTGTTACGATGACATTTGTTAATAGCTATCTAGAATAACTCCTTCACAGTCAAAACAACATCGTTCTCAAAACATAGAGAGGACGTGTTTTTTTACATTGTGAATGTCAAGGTGGTGGTTCTTGTGGAAACGGTCGACCTAGTTTTGGATTAACAAAAGACACAAACGTTTTGTGCCTCGTCTTTTTTTCCTAGTCTTTATTTGGCTAAGGTTTCACCCCCATATTAATATTTCTTTTTTGTGATTCCTTTTCAGAAGTAAAACGTGGGACCTTGTTTGAATCCTCAAAGCTTTCTTATCATCCAGTTACTATTTCTCTGGATAACGCATTTAAAGAGAACATGGAAACTATGTTGACTGGAGTAAAAACCTAATTAATGTTTTTGAAAAAATTTTATGTGAATTATAAATTGTCTTTTATTGTAATGCAATGTGAGCTGAAAGTCAAACAAATTAAAGTTCATTTAACAGGCAATGCCCTTATATGTATTATCTCTTTTAATGAAAATGTCATATTCGTTTATGTTATATACATAAGTTTCACTGACGTTATTTTTAAAAGACTTATGTGTCTTTTTAATTATTTTAGAAAACAATGATTATAATGATTTCTTTTTATATTTTTGTAATTTGGATTTCTCAGAATAAACTCAGATAACACTCTTTTTTTTAATCTGTCTTTGTTGTTTTTGATAAATGTCTTGTTTTTAATAGGTTTTCGTATGTATTTATGGTATTCATCAAGTGATTTCAATTCATTGCAATTTGCACAGAGTTTAAGATCCGTCATTTTTATACAAAAGAACTATTGAACTCCATTTACAGTAATAGAAACATAAACCCTTATTACCGAATTGATAATGCGTGGGTGGTATGTGTTGGGAACATAACATGGAATATCCAACTGCCACAAAGGTGGTGAATCAATATTGAATAATTAAATAGAGGTGAAAAAATCCTCTTTATTTCTATCTCTACAAATCAAGCATAATTAAATATTATTACAATAGAATAGAATTCGAAATTTTAAAAAAATACAAAACGGTAGAAAGATTTCCATTTTTTCTTTCTCTATACTAATACAATAGCAATGCTGTAGAATCGAAATGATCCCTATAAATCATCAAAATAATACCATATTATCAAAACATAATCGAATTTCAGACCGGAGTAAAATTGGAATTCTGCTAAATATAGAAATTACCAAATTGGAATTAACCGGCGGCCATATTAGAAATATGCTAATTATAGAGACTTCCAAATCGGAATTAACCACGGCCGTTTTGGATTATACTAAATATAGAGATTGTCTAAATAGAATTAACTGGCGGCCATATTGGCATTATGCTATTTATAGAGATTACCAAAATAGGATTAACCGGCGACCATATTGGAATTATGCTAATTATAGAGATTACTAAATTGGAATTAATCGGTGGCCATATTGGCATTATGCTATTTTTAGAGATGGCGAAAATAGAATTAATCGGCGGCCATATTCGATTTATGCTAATTATAAAGATGGCCAAAATAGAATCAACTGGCGGCCACATTGAAATTATGCTTATTATAGAGATAACCAAAATAAAATTAAGGGTGGCCATATTGGATTTATGCTAATTATAGAGATGGCCTAAATAAATTAACCGGCAACCATATTGGCATTATGCTAATTTTAGAGATGGCCAAAATAGAAATCAGCGGAGGCCATATTGGATTTATTCTATTTATATAGATTACCAAAATGAAATTGGATTTATGATAATTACCAAGATAAAATATTGGTAAATATGCTAATTATAGACATTGCCAAAATAGAATTCACCGGCGGCCATATTGGATTTATGCTGATTATAGAGATTACTAAATTGGAACTAACTGGCGGCCATATTGGATTATTCTAAATATACACATTGCCTAGATAGAATTACCTGGCGGCCATATTGAAATCATGCTAATTATAGAGATTACTTAATTGGAATTAACTGCCGGCCATATTGGATTATACTAAATATACACATTGCCTAAATAGAATTAACTGGCGGCCATATTGAAATCATGCTAATTATTGAGATGGCCAAAATAGAATTAATCGGCGGCCATATTGGAATTAAGCTAATTATAGAGATGGCCAAAATAGAAATTAACCGGCGGCCATATTGGATTTATGATAGATATAAGAGATTGCCAAAATAGAATCAACTTCCGGCCACATTGAAATTATGCTTTTTATAGAGATTACCAAGATAAAAATAACAGGCGCCCATATTGGATTTATCCTAATTATAGAGATGTTCTAAATAAATTTACTAGCGGCCAATTTGGCATTATGCTAATTTTGGAGATGGCCAAAATAGAAATCAGCGGCGGCCATATTGGATTTATTCTATTTATATAGATTACCAAAATGAAATTGGATTTATGATAATTACCAAGATAAAATATTGGTAAATATGCTAATTATAGACATTGCCAAAATAGAATTCACCGGCGGCCATATTGGATTTATGCTGATTATAGAGATTACTAAACTGGAACTAACTGGCGGCCATATTGGATTATTCTAAATATACACATTGCCTAGATAGAATTACCTGGCGGCCATATTGAAATCATGCTAATTATAGAGATTATTTAACTGGAATTAACTGCCGGCCATATTGGATTATACTAAATATACACATTGCCTAAATAGAATTAACTGGCGGCCATATTGAAATCATGCTAATTATTGAGATGGCCAAAATAGAATTAATCGGCGGCCATATTGGAATTAAGCTAATTATAGAGATGGCCAAAATAGAAATTAACCGGCGGCCATATTGGATTTATGATAGATATAAGAGATTGCCAAAATAGAATCAACTTCCGGCCACATTGAAATTATGCTTTTTATAGAGATTACCAAGATAAAAATAACAGGCGCCCATATTGGATTTATCCTAATTATAGAGATGTTCTAAATAAATTTACTAGCGGCCAATTTGGCATTATGCTAATTTTGGAGACGGCCAAAATAGAATTCACCGGCGGCTATATTGGATTTATTGTATTTATATAGATTACCAAAATGAAATTAGATTTATGATAAGTACCAAGATAAAATATTGGTAAATAAGCTACTTATAGAGATTGCCTAAATAGCATCAACTGGCGGCCACATTGAAATTATGCTTATTATAGAGATTACCAAGATGAAATTAACCGGCGGCCATATTGAATTTATGCTAATTATAGAAATGGCCAGAATAAAATTAACCCGAGGCCATATTGACATTATGCTAATTGTAGAGATGGCAAAAAAAGAATTAACCGGCGGCCATATTGGATTTAATGTACTTTTATAGATTACCAAAATGAAATCGGAATTATGCTAATTATAGTGATGGTTAAAATAGAATTAACCGGCGGCCATATTGGATTTATTGTGTTTATATAGATTACTAGAATGAAAATCGAATTATGCTAATTATAGAGAAGGCCAAAATAGAATTAACCGGGGGCCATATTGGATTTATGCTAATTATAGAGATGGCCAAAATAGAATCAACTGGCGGCCACATTGAAATTATGCTTATTATAGAGATTACCAAGATAAAATTAACCGGCGGCCATATTGGCATTATGCTAATTATAGAGATGGCCAAAATAGAATTAACCGGCGGCCATATTGGATTTATTGTATATATATAGATTACTAGAATGTAAATCGAAATATGCTAATTATAGAGACGGCCGAAATAGAATTAATCGGCGGCCATATTGGATTTATGCTAATTATAGAGATGGCCTAAATAGAATTAATCGGCGGCCATATTGGATTTATGCTAATTATAGATATTGCCAAAATAGAATCAACTGGCGGCCACATTGAAATTATGCTTATTATATAGATTACCAAAATAAAATTAATCTGCGGCCATATTGAAATTTTGCTAATTATAGAGATGGCCAAAATAGAATTAACTTGCGGCCATATTTTGGATTTATGTTAAATATAGAGATGGCCATAATAGAATTAACCGACGGCCGTATGGGATTTTTTTTCTTAATATAGGTACGGCCAAAATAGAATTAACCGGCGGCCATTTTGGAATTATGCTAATTATAAGATGGCCAAAAAAGAATAACTAGCGGCCATATTGGATTTATTGTATTTATATAGATTACCAAAATAAAATTAACCGGCGGCCATATTGAAAATATGCTAATTATAGAGACTTAAAAATTGGATTTAAATTGCGGCCATATTGGATTATACTAAATATAGAGATGGCCAAAATAGAATTAATTGGCGGCCATTTTGAAATTATCCTAATTATAGAGATTACCAAAATACAATTAACCGGCCGCCATACTGGAATTATGCCAATTATAGAGATTGCCGAAATAGAATAAACTGACGGCCATGTTGGAATCATGCGAATTATAGAGACGGTCAAACTAGAATCAACTGGCGGCCACATTGAAATTATGCTTATTATAGATTTACCAAGATAAAATTAACCGGCGGCCAAATTGGAAATATGCTAATTATAGAGATGGTCAAAATAAAATTAACCGGCGGCCATATTGGCATTATGCTAATTATAGAGATTTTCAAGATAGAATTAACCGGCGGCCATTTTGGATTCATTGTATTTATATAGATTACCAAAATGAAATAGGATTTATGATAATTATAGAGATGGCCAAAATAGAATTAATCGGCGGCCATATTGGATTTATGCTAATTATAGAGATGACCAAAATCGATACAACTGTCGGCCACATTGAAAATATGCTTATTATAGAGATTACCAAGATAAAATTAACCGGCGGCCATATTGGCATTATGCTAATTATAGAGATGGCAAAAAAAGAATTAACCGGCGGCCATGTTGGATATAATGTACTTATATAGATTACCAAAATGAAATCGGAATTATGCTAATTATAGTGATGGTTAAAATAGAATTAACCGGCGGCCATATTGGATTTATTGTATTTATATAGATTACTAGAATGAAAATCGAATTATGCTAATTATAGAGATGGCCAAAATAGAATTAATCGGCGGCCATATTAGATTTATGCTAATTATAAAGATTGCCAAAAAAGAATCAACTGGCGGCCGCATTGAAATTATGCTTATTGTAGAGATGGCCAAAATAAAATTAACCCGAGGCCATATTGGCATTATCCTAATTGTCTGGATGGCCAAAATTGAATTAACCGGGGGCCATATTGATTTATGCTAATTATAGAGATGGCCAAAATAGAATCAGCTGGCGGCCACATTGAAATTATGCTTATTATAGAGATTACCACGATAAAATTAACCGGCGGCCATATTGGCATTATGCTAATTATAGAGATGGGCAAAATAGAATTAACCGGCGGCCATATTGGATTTATTGTATATATATAGATTACTAGAATGTAAATCGAAATATGCTAATTATAGAGACGGCCGAAATAGAATTAATCGAATTAACATTGGATTTATTATATTTATATAGATTTATGCTTATTAAAGAGATGGCCTAAATAGAATTAATCGGCGAACATATTGGATTTATGCTAATTATAGAGATTGCCAAAATAGAATCAACTGGCGGCCACATTGAAATTATGCTTATTATAGATATTACCAAGATAAAATTAAGCGGCGGCCATTTTGAATTTATGCTAATTATAGAGATGGCCAAAAAAGAATTAACTGGCGGCCATATTGGATTTATTGTATATATATATAGATTACTAGAATGAAAATCGAATTATGCTAATTATAGAGACGGCCGAAATAGAATTAATCGGCGGCCATATTGGATTTATGCTAATTGTCTGGATGGCCAAAATTGAATTAACCGGGGGCCATATTGATTTATGCTAATTATAGAGATTGCCAAAATAGAATCAACTGGCGGCCACATTGAAATTATTCTTATTATAGAGATTACCAAGATAAAATTAACCGGCGGCCATATTGAATTTATGCTAATTATAGAGATGGCCAAAATAAAATTAACCCGAGGCCATGTTGGATTTATTGAACTTATATAGATTACCAAAATGAAATGGGAATTATGCTAATTATAGAGATGGCCAAAATAGAATTAATTGGCGGCCATATTGGATTTATTGTATTTATATAGATTACCAGAATGAAATTGGAATTATGCTAATTATAGAGATGTCCAAAATAGACTTAATCGGCGGCTATATTCGATTTATACTAATTATTGAACTTATATAGATTACCAAAATGAAATTTACCGGCGGCCATATTGGATTTAATGTACTTATATAGATTACCAAAATGAAATTGGAATTATGCTAATTATAGAGATGGCCAAAACAGAATTAATTGGCGGCCATATCGGATTTTTTCTTAATATAGAGACAGCCAAAATAGAATTAACCGGCGGCCATATTGGTATTATGCTAATTATAAAGATGGCCAAAATAGAATTAACTGGCAGCAATATTGGATTTATGTTAATTATAGAGATGGAGAAAATAGAACTAATCGGCGGCCATATTGGAATTATGCTAATTTTAGAGATGGCCAAAATAGAATAACCCAATGGCCATATTGAAAATATGCTAATTATAGAGAATAGAAATAGAATTAACCGGCGGCCATTTTGGAATTATGCTAATTATAAAGATGGCCAAAAAAGAATAACTGGCGTCCATATTGGATTTATTGTATTTATATAGATTACCAAAATAAAATTAACCGGCGGCCATATATGAATTATGCTAATTATAGAGATGGTCAAAATAAACGTAACGGGCGGCCATATTGGATTTATGCTATTTATAGAGATGGCGAAAATGGCACCATTTTGGAATTATGCTAATTATAGAGATGGCCAAGAA
The DNA here is from genome assembly GCA_033675545.1 of Elysia crispata. NCBI lineage: Eukaryota > Metazoa > Mollusca > Gastropoda > Plakobranchidae > Elysia > Elysia crispata. The sequence continues at coordinate 2,430 of JAWDGP010002960.1, read as the reverse complement.
AGAATTAACCGCCGGCAATATTGGATTTATGATAATTATAGACATGGCCAAAATAGAATTAATCGGCGGCCATATTGGAATTATGCTAATTATAGAGATGGCCAAAATAGAATTAACTGGCGGCCATTTTGTATATATTGTATTTATATAGATTACCAAAATAAAATTAACCGGCGGCCATATTTGAAATATGCTAATTATAGAGACTTCAAAATTGGATTTAACTGGCGGCCATATTGGAATTATGCTAATTATAGAGATGGCTAAAATAGAATTAACCGGCGGCCATATTGGATTAATTTTATTTTTATAGATTACCAAAATAAAATTAACCGGCGATATATTGGAATTATGCTAATTATAGGGATGGCCAAAATAAAATTACCTTTTGGCCATATTGGATTTACGGGAAATATAGAGATAACCAAAATGGAATTAACCGACGGCCATATTGGATTTTTTTCTTAATAAAGAGACAGCCAAAATAGAATTAACCGGGAGCCATATTGGTATTATGCTAATTATAAAGATGGCCAAAATAGAATTAACCGGCGGCCATATTGTATATATTGTATTTATATAGATTACCAAAATAAAATTAACCGGCGGCCATATTGAAAATATGCTAATTATAGAGACTTAAAAATTGGATTTAACTTGCGGCCATATTGGATTATACTAAATATACACATTGTCTAAATAGAATTAATTGGCGGCCATATTGAAATTATGCTAATTATAGAGATTGTTAAAATAGAATTAACCGGCCGCCATACTGGAATTATGCCAATTATAGAGATTGCCGAAATAGAATAAACTGGCGGCCATGTTGGAATCATGCGAATTATAGAGACGGCCAAACTAGAATCAACTGGCGGCCACATTGAAATTATGCTTATTATAGATTTACCAAGATAAAATTAACCGGCGGCCAAATTGGAAATATGCTAATTATAGAGATGGTCAAAATAAAATTAACCGGCGGCCATATTGGTATTATGCTAATTTTAGAGATGGCCAAAATAGAATTCACCGGCGGCCATATTGGATTTATTGTATCTATATAGATTACCAAAATGAAATTGGATTTATGATAATTATAGAGATGGCCAAAATAGAATTAATCGGCGGCCATATTGGATTTATGCTAATTATAGAGATGGCCAAAATCGATACAACTGCCGGCCACATTGAAAATATGCTTATTATAGAGATTACCAAGATAAAATTAACCGGCGGCCATATTGGCATTATGCTAATTATAGAGATGGCCAAAATAGAATTAACCGGCGACCATATTGGATTTATTGTATTTATATAGATTACCAAAATGAAATTGGAATTATGATAATTATAGAGATGGCCAAAATAGAATTACCTTTTGGCCATATTGGATTTATGCTAATTGATAGAGATGGCCAAAAATAGAATTGAAAATTACGGCATTCATATTGGAATTTCACAATAACTATTATCCTTTTAGCCCGTCCCAGAATTTTATCTCTATCTACATCTCGATCTTTTCTAGTCATCAGTCCAATCGTAAAGATTTACTCCAACTCCAGTTAAAAATCTTATTGCCCATTCACTCAACCCCCCCGAAAAATCGTGTCGTTTTTGTTATATTAAGAGAACATGTAATTACAAAATATAATATATGCTGCCGCTGATTGTTAACAGCTATACCCTGCTTGGGTAAATCAAGATTAGTCTCAAATTCGATTATATTTTGATAATATGGTAATATTTTGATGATTTATAGAAATTATTTCGATTCTACAGCATTGGTATTGTATTAGTATAGAGAAAGAAAAAATTGAAATCGATTCTACCGTTTTGATTTTTTATTTCGAATTCTATTCTATTGTAATATTTTGTTATTATGCTTGTTTATAGAGATAGAAGTATAGAAGTATTTCTCACCCCTATTTAATTATTCAATATTAATTCACCATCTATGTGGCAGTTGTATGTTTCTATTACTTTAAATGGAGTTCAATATTTCTATCGTATAAAAATGACGGATCTTAAACTCTGTGAAAATTGCAATGAATTGAAATCACTTGATAAATACCTTAAACACATACGAAAACCTTTGGGTTTAAACTCTCAATGTATTGAATGTGGGAGGTATTAAAAACAGGAACAATATAAAAAATAAAAAAAGACAGATAAGAGTGTGATCTGAGTTTATTCAGAGAAATCCAAATTATAATAATATAAAAAGAAATAATTTTTACAATACAGTGTTACCTAAAAAAGACACATAATACAGTCTAAAAATAACATCAATGAAACTTATGTATATAACATAAACGAATATGACATTTTCATTAAAAGAGATGTAACATATAGGAGCATTGCCTGTTAAATGAGCTTTTAATCTGTTTGACTTTTCAGCTTACATTGCATTACAATAAAGCACAACTT
>JAWDGP010002957.1:0-14903 GCA_033675545.1 Elysia crispata | reverse complement strand
GTTTATCTCTTGTTTCTTGTCTGAGAGGGAGAGATCGGTGTCTGGGTGAGGAAGTCTGTTTATCTCTTGTTTCTTGTCTGGGAGGGAGAGATCGGTGTCTGGGTGAGGCAGTCTGTTCATCTCTTGTTTCTTGTTTGGGGGAGAGAGATCGGTGTCTGGGTGAGGCAGTCTGTTCATCTCTTGTTTCTTGTCTGGGAGGGAGAGATCGGTGTCTGGGTGAGGCAGTCTGTTCATCTCTTGTTTCTTGTCTGGGAGGGAGAGATCGGTGTCTGGGTGAGGCAGTCTGTTCATCTCTTGTTTCTTGTTTGGGGGAGAGAGATCGGTGTCTGGGTGGGGCAGTCTGTTCATCTCTTGTTTCTTGTTTGGGGGAGAGAGATCGGTGTCTGGGTGAGGCAGTCTGTTCATCTCTTGTTTCTTGTTTGGGGGAGAGAGATCGGTGTCTGGGTGAGGCAGTCTGTTTATCTCTTGTTTCTTGTTTGGGAGGGAGAGATCGGTGTCTGGGTGAGGCAGTCTGTTCATCTCTTGTTTCTTGTTTGGGGGAGAGAGATCGGTGTCTGGGTGGGGCAGTCTGTTTATCTCTTGTTTCTTGTCTGGGAGGGAGAGATCGGTGTCTGGGTGAGGCAGTCTGTTTATCTCTTGTTTCTTGTCTGGGAGGGAGAGATCGGTGTCTGGGTGAGGCAGTCTGTTCATCTCTTGTTTCTTGTTTGGGGGAGAGAGATCGGTGTCTGGGTGAGGCAGTCTGTTCATCTCTTGTTTCTTGTTTGGGGGAGAGAGATCGGTGTCTGGGTGAGGCAGTCTGTTTATCTCTTGTTTCTTGTCTGGGAGGGAGAGATCGGTGTCTGGGTGAGGCAGTCTGTTTATCTCTTGTTTCTTGTTTGGGGGAGAGAGATCGGTGTCTGGGTGAGGCAGTCTGTTCATCTCTTGTTTCTTGTTTGGGGGAGAGAGATCGGTGTCTGGGTGAGGCAGTCTGTTCATCTCTTGTTTCTTGTTTGGGGGAGAGAGATCGGTGTCTGGGTGAGGAAGTCTGTTCATCTCTTGTTTCTTGTTTGGGGGAGAGAGATCGGTGTCTGGGTGAGGCAGTCTGTTCATCTCTTGTTTCTTGTTTGGGAGGGAGAGATCGGTGTCTGGGTGAGGAAGTCTGTTTATCTCTTGTTTCTTGTCTGAGAGGGAGAGATCGGTGTCTGGGTGAGGAAGTCTGTTTATCTCTTGTTTCTTGTTTGGGGGAGAGAGATCGGTGTCTGGGTGAGGAAGTCTGTTCATCTCTTGTTTCTTGTTTGGGGGAGAGAGATCGGTGTCTGGGTGAGGCAGTCTGTTCATCTCTTGTTTCTTGTTTGGGGGAGAGAGATCGGTGTCTGGGTGAGGCAGTCTGTTCATCTCTTGTTTCTTGTTTGGGGGAGAGAGATCGGTGTCTGGGTGAGGCAGTCTGTTCATCTCTTGTTTCTTGTTTGGGGGAGAGAGATCGGTGTCTGGGTGGGGCAGTCTGTTCATCTCTTGTTTCTTGTTTGGGGAGAGAGATCGGTGTCTGGGTGGGGCAGTCTGTTCATCTCTTGTTTCTTGTTTGGGGGAGAGAGATCGGTGTCTGGGTGAGACAGTCTGTTCATCTCTTGTTTCTTGTTTGGGGGAGAGAGATCGGTGTCTGGGTGGGGCAGTCTGTTCATCTCTTGTTTCTTGTTTGGGGGAGAGAGATCGGTGTCTGGGTGGGGCAGTCTGTTCATCTCTTGTTTCTTGTTTGGGGGAGAGAGATCGGTGTCTGGGTGGGGCAGTCTGTTCATCTCTTGTTTCTTGTTTGGGGGAGAGAGATCGGTGTCTGGGTGAGACAGTCTGTTCATCTCTTGTTTCTTGTTTGGGGGAGAGAGATCGGTGTCTGGGTGAGGCAGTCTGTTTATCTCTTGTTTCTTGTTTGGGGGAGAGAGATCGGTGTCTGGGTGGGGCAGTCTGTTCATCTCTTGTTTCTTGTCTGGGGGAGAGAGATCGGTGTCTGGGTGAGGCAGTCTGTTCATCTCTTGTTTCTTGTCTGGGAGGGAGAGATCGGTGTCTGGGTGAGGAAGTCTGTTTATCTCTTGTTTCTTGTCTGAGAGGGAGAGATCGGTGTCTGGGTGGGGCAGTCTGTTCATCTCTTGTTTCTTGTTTGGGGGAGAGAGATCGGTGTCTGGGTGAGGCAGTCTGTTCATCTCTTGTTTCTTGTCTGAGAGGGAGAGATCGGTGTCTGGGTGAGGAAGTCTGTTTATCTCTTGTTTCTTGTCTGGGGGAGAGAGATCGGTGTCTGGGTGAGGCAGTCTGTTCATCTCTTGTTTCTTGTTTGGGGGAGAGAGATCGGTGTCTGGGTGAGGCAGTCTGTTCATCTCTTGTTTCTTGTCTGGGAGGGAGAGATCGGTGTCTGGGTGAGGCAGTCTGTTCATCTCTTGTTTCTTGTCTGAGAGGGAGAGATCGGTGTCTGGGTGAGGAAGTCTGTTTATCTCTTGTTTCTTGTTTGGGGGAGAGAGATCGGTGTCTGGGTGAGGCAGTCTGTTTATCTCTTGTTTCTTGTCTGAGAGGGAGAGATCGGTGTCTGGGTGAGGCAGTCTGTTCATCTCTTGTTTCTTGTCTGGGAGAGAGAGATCGGTGTCTGGGTGAGGCAGTCTGTTCATCTCTTGTTTCTTGTCTGGGAGGGAGTAATCGGTGTCTGGGTGAGGAAGTCTGTTTATCTCTTGTTTCTTGTTTGGGGGAGAGAGATCGGTGTCTGGGTGAGGCAGTCTGTTTATCTCTTGTTTCTTGTCTGGGAGGGAGAGATCGGTGTCTGGGTGAGGCAGTCTGTTCATCTCTTGTTTCTTGTTTGGGGGAGAGAGATCGGTGTCTGGGTGAGGCAGTCTGTTCATCTCTTGTTTCTTGTCTGAGAGGGAGAGATCGGTGTCTGGGTGAGGAAGTCTGTTTATCTCTTGTTTCTTGTTTGGGGGAGAGAGATCGGTGTCTGGGTGAGGCAGTCTGTTCATCTCTTGTTTCTTGTCTGGGAGGGAGTAATCGGTGTCTGGGTGAGGAAGTCTGTTTATCTCTTGTTTCTTGTCTGAGAGGGAGAGATCGGTGTCTGGGTGAGGAAGTCTGTTTATCTCTTGTTTCTTGTCTGGGAGGGAGAGATCGGTGTCTGGGTGAGGCAGTCTGTTCATCTCTTGTTTCTTGTTTGGGGGAGAGAGATCGGTGTCTGGGTGAGGCAGTCTGTTCATCTCTTGTTTCTTGTCTGGGAGGGAGTAATCGGTGTCTGGGTGAGGCAGTCTGTTCATCTCTTGTTTCTTGTTTGGGGGAGAGAGATCGGTGTCTGGGTGAGGCAGTCTGTTCATCTCTTGTTTCTTGTTTGGGGGAGAGAGATCGGTGTCTGGGTGAGGCAGTCTGTTCATCTCTTGTTTCTTGTTTGTGTGTGAGAGATCGGTGTCTGGGTGAGGAAGTCTGTTTATCTCTTGTTTCTTGTTTGGGGGAGAGAGATCGGTGTCTGGGTGAGGAAGTCTGTTTATCTCTTGTTTCTTGTTTGGGGGAGAGAGATCGGTGTCTGGGTGAGGCAGTCTGTTCATCTCTTGTTTCTTGTTTGGGGGAGAGAGATCGGTGTCTGGGTGAGGCAGTCTGTTCATCTCTTGTTTCTTGTTTGGGGGAGAGAGATCGGTGTCTGGGTGAGGCAGTCTGTTCATCTCTTGTTTCTTGTTTGGGGGAGAGAGATCGGTGTCTGGGTGAGGCAGTCTGTTCATCTCTTGTTTCTTGTTTGGGGGAGAGAGATCGGTGTCTGGGTGGGGCAGTCTGTTCATCTCTTGTTTCTTGTTTGGGGGAGAGAGATCGGTGTCTGGGTGAGGCAGTCTGTTCATCTCTTGTTTCTTGTTTGGGGGAGAGAGATCGGTGTCTGGGTGGGGCAGTCTGTTCATCTCTTGTTTCTTGTTTGGGGGAGAGAGATCGGTGTCTGGGTGGGGCAGTCTGTTCATCTCTTGTTTCTTGTTTGGGGGAGAGAGATCGGTGTCTGGGTGAGGCAGTCTGTTCATCTCTTGTTTCTTGTTTGGGGGAGAGAGATCGGTGTCTGGGTGGGGCAGTCTGTTCATCTCTTGTTTCTTGTTTGGGGGAGAGAGATCGGTGTCTGGGTGAGGCAGTCTGTTTATCTCTTGTTTCTTGTTTGGGGGAGAGAGATCGGTGTCTGGGTGGGGCAGTCTGTTCATCTCTTGTTTCTTGTTTGGGGGAGAGAGATCGGTGTCTGGGTGGGGCAGTCTGTTCATCTCTTGTTTCTTGTTTGGGGGAGAGAGATCGGTGTCTGGGTGGGGCAGTCTGTTCATCTCTTGTTTCTTGTTTGGGGGAGAGAGATCGGTGTCTGGGTGGGGCAGTCTGTTCATCTCTTGTTTCTTGTTTGGGGGAGAGAGATCGGTGTCTGGGTGGGGCAGTCTGTTCATCTCTTGTTTCTTGTTTCGGGGAGAGAGATCGGGAGAGATCGGTGTCTGGGTGGGGCAGTCTGTTCATCTCTTGTTTCTTGTTTGGGGGAGAGAGATCGGTGTCTGGGTGGGGCAGTCTGTTCATCTCTTGTTTCTTGTTTGGGGGAGAGAGATCGGTGTCTGGGTGGGGCAGTCTGTTCATCTCTTGTTTCTTGTTTGGGGGAGAGAGATCGGTGTCTGGGTGAGGCAGTCTGTTCATCTCTTGTTTCTTGTCTGAGAGGGAGAGATCGGTGTCTGGGTGAGGCAGTCTGTTCATCTCTTGTTTCTTGTTTGGGGGAGAGAGATCGGTGTCTGGGTGGGGCAGTCTGTTCATCTCTTGTTTCTTGTCTGAGAGGGAGAGATCGGTGTCTGGGTGAGGCAGTCTGTTCATCTCTTGTTTCTTGTCTGAGAGGGAGAGATCGGTGTCTGGGTGGGGCAGTCTGTTCATCTCTTGTTTCTTGTCTGAGAGGGAGAGATCGGTGTCTGGGTGAGGAAGTCTGTTCATCTCTTGTTTCTTGTCTGAGAGAGAGAGATCGGTGTCTGGGTGAGGAAGTCTGTTCATCTCTTGTTTCTTGTCTGAGAGGGAGAGATCGGTGTCTGGGTGAGGCAGTCTGTTCATCTCTTGTTTCTTGTTTGGGGGAGAGAGATCGGTGTCTGGGTGAGGAAGTCTGTTCATCTCTTGTTTCTTGTCTGAGAGGGAGAGATCGGTGTCTGGGTGAGGAAGTCTGTTCATCTCTTGTTTCTTGTCTGAGAGGGAGAGATCGGTGTCTGGGTGAGGAAGTCTGTTCATCTCTTGTTTCTTGTCTGGGAGGGAGAGATCGGTGTCTGGGTGAGGAAGTCTGTTCATCTCTTGTTTCTTGTCTGAGAGGGAGAGATCGGTGTCTGGGTGAGGAAGTCTGTTTATCTCTTGTTTCTTGTCTGAGAGGGAGAGATCGGTGTCTGGGTGAGGAAGTCTGTTTATCTCTTGTTTCTTGTCTGAGAGGGAGAGATCGGTGTCTGGGTGAGGAAGTCTGTTCATCTCTTGTTTCTTGTCTGAGAGGGAGAGATCGGTGTCTGGGTGAGGAAGTCTGTTCATCTCTTGTTTCTTGTCTGGGAGGGAGAGATCGGTGTCTGGGTGAGGAAGTCTGTTCATCTCTTGTTTCTTGTCTGAGAGGGAGAGATCGGTGTCTGGGTAAGGAAGTCTGTTCATCTCTTGTTTCTTGTTTGGGGGAGAGATATCGGTGTCTGGGTGAGGAAGTCTGTTCATCTCTTGTTTCTTGTCTGAGAGGGAGAGATCGGTGTCTGGGTGAGGAAGTCTGTTCATCTCTTGTTTCTTGTCTGAGAGGGAGAGATCGGTGTCTGGGTGAGGAAGTCTGTTCATCTCTTGTTTCTTGTCTGAGAGGGAGAGATCGGTGTCTGGGTGAGGAAGTCTGTTCATCTCTTGTTTCTTGTCTGAGAGGGAGAGATCGGTGTCTGGGTGAGGAAGTCTGTTTATCTCTTGTTTCTTGTCTGAGAGGGAGAGATCGGTGTCTGGGTGAGGAAGTCTGTTTATCTCTTGTTTCTTGTCTGAGAGGGAGAGATCGGTGTCTGGGTGAGGAAGTCTGTTCATCTCTTGTTTCTTGTCTGAGAGGGAGAGATCGGTGTCTGGGTGAGGCAGTCTGTTCATCTCTTGTTTCTTGTCTGAGAGGGAGAGATCGGTGTCTGGGTGAGGAAGTCTGTTCATCTCTTGTTTCTTGTCTGAGAGGGAGAGATCGGTGTCTGGGTGAGGAAGTCTGTTCATCTCTTGTTTCTTGTCTGAGAGGGAGAGATCGGTGTCTGGGTGAGGCAGTCTGTTCATCTCTTGTTTCTTGTCTGAGAGGGAGAGATCGGTGTCTGGGTAAGGAAGTCTGTTCATCTCTTGTTTCTTGTCTGAGAGGGAGAGATCGGTGTCTGGGTGAGGAAGTCTGTTCATCTCTTGTTTCTTGTCTGAGAGGGAGAGATCGGTGTCTGGGTGAGGAAGTCTGTTCATCTCTTGTTTCTTGTCTGAGAGGGAGAGATCGGTGTCTGGGTGAGGAAGTCTGTTCATCTCTTGTTTCTTGTCTGAGAGGGAGAGATCGGTGTCTGGGTGAGGAAGTCTGTTCATCTCTTGTTTCTTGTCTGAGAGGGAGAGATCGGTGTCTGGGTGAGGAAGTCTGTTCATCTCTTGTTTCTTGTCTGGGAGGGAGGGATCGGTGTCTGGGTGAGGCAGTCTGTTTATCTCTTGTTTGATGTCTCTGAGGAAGAGATCGGTGTCTGGGTGAGGAAGTCTGTTCATCTCTTGTTTCTTGTCTGGGAGGGAGAGATCGGTGTCTGGGTGAGGAAGTCTGTTTATCTCTTGTTTGAAGTCTGGGAGGGAGAAATCGTTATTTGGGTGTGGCAGTCTGTTTATCTCTTGTTTCTTGTCCTTGAGGGAGAGATGGGTGTCTTGGTGAGGCAATCTGTTTATCTCTTGTTTCTTGTCTGTGAGGAAGAGATCGGTGTCTGGGTGAGGCAGTCTGTTTATCTCTTGTTTGATGTCTGGGAGGGAGAGATCGGTGTCTGGGTGAGGCAGTCTGTTTATCTCTTGTTTGAAGTCTGGGAGGGAGAAATCGTTATTTGGGTGTGGCAGTCTGTTTATCTCTTGTTTCTTGTCCTTGAGGGAGAGATGGGTGTCTTGGTGAGGCAATCTGTTTATCTCTTATTTCTTGTCTGTGAGGAAGAGATCGGTGTCTGGGTGAGGCAGTCTGTTTATCACTTGTTTGATGTCTGGGAGGGAGAAATCGGTGTTTGGGTGTGGCGGTCTGTTTATCTCTTGTTTCTTATCCCAGAGGGAGAGATCGGTGTCTTGTTGAGGCAGTCTGTTTATCTCTTGTTTCTTTTCTGGGAGGGAGAGATAGGTGTCTGGGTGAGGCAGTCTGTTTATCTCTTGTTTCTTGTCTGTGAAGGAGAGATCGGTGTCTGGGTGGGGCAGTCTGTTTATCTCTTGTTTCTTGTCAGTGAGGAAGAGATCGGTGTCTGGGTGAGGCAGTCTGTTTATCTCTTGTTTGATGTCTGGGAGGGAGAGATCGGTGTCTGGGTGAGGCAGTCTGTTTATCTCTTGTTTGATGTCTGGGAGGGAGAAATCGTTGTTTGGGTGAGGCAGTCTGTTTATCTCTTGTTTCTTGTCCTTGAGGGAGAGATCGGTGTCTGGGTGAGGCAGTCTGTTTATCTCTTGTTTGATGTCTGGGAGGGAGAGATCGGTGTCTGGGTGAGGCAGTCTGTTTATCTCTTGTTTCTTGTCTGGGAGGGAGAGATCGGTGTCTGGGTGAGGCAGTCTGTTTATCTCTTGTTTGATGTCTGGGAGGGAGAAATCGTTGTTTGGGTGAGGCAGTCTGTTTATCTCTTGTTTCTTGTCCTTGAGGGAGAGATCGGTGTCTGGGTGAGGCAGTCTGTTTATCTCTTGTTTGATGTCTGTGAGGGAGAGATCGGTGTCTGGGTGAGGCAGTCTGTTTATCTCTTGTTTCTTGTCTGTGAGAGAGAGATCGGTGTCTGGGTGAGGCAGTCTGTTTATCTCTTGTTTGATGTCTGGGAGGGAGAGATCGGTGTCTGGGTGAGGCAGTCTGTTTATCTCTTGTTTGATGTCTGGGAGGGAGAAATCGGTGTTTGGGTGTGGCAGTCTGTTTATCTCTTGTTTCTTGTCCTTGAGGGAGAGATCGGTGTCTGGGTGAGGCAGTCTGTTTATCTCTTGTTTGATGTCTGTGAGGGAGAGATCGGTGTCTGGGTGAGGCAGTCTGTTTATCTCTTGTTTCTTGTCTGTGAGGGAGAGATCGGTGTCTGGGTGAGGCAGTCTGTTTATCTCTTGTTTGATGTCTGGGAGGGAGAAATCAGTGTTTGGGTGAAGCAGTCTGTTTATCTCTTGTTTCTTGTCTGGGAGGGAGAGATCGGTGTATGTTTGAGGCAGTCTGTTTATCTCTTGTTTGATGTCAGTGAGGGAGAGATCGGTGTCTTGATGAGGCAGTCTTTTTATCTCTTGTTTGATGTCTGGGAGGGAGAGATCGGTGTCTGGGTGAGGCAGTCTGTTTATCTCTTGTTTGATGTCAGTGAGGGAGAGATCGGTGTCTTGATGAGGCAGTCTTTTTATCTCTTGTTTGATGTCTGGGAGGGAGAGATCGGTGTCTGGGTGAGGCAGTCTTTTTATCTCTTGTTTGATGTCAGTGAGGGAAAGATCGGGGTCTTGATGAGGCAGTCTTTTTATCTCTTGTTTGATGTCAGTGAGGGAAAGATCGGGGTCTTGATGAGGCAGTCTTTTTATCTCTTGTTTGATGTCAGTGAGGGAGAGATCGGTGTTTGGGTGAGGCAGTCTGTTTATCTCTTGTTTGATGTCTGTGAGGAAGAGATCGGTGTCTGGGTGAGGCAGTCTGTTTATCTCTTGTTTGATGTCTGTGAGAAAGAGATCGGTGTCTGGGTGAGGCAGTCTTTTTATCTCTTGTTTGATGTCGGTGATGTAGAGATTGGTGTCTGGGTGAGGCAGTCTGTTTATCTCTTGTTTGATGTCAGTGAGGGAGAGATCGGTGTCTGGGTGAGGCAGTCTGTTTATCTCTTGTTTGATGTCAGTGAGGGAAAGATCGGGGTCTTGATGAGGCAGTCTTTTTATCTCTTGTTTGATGTCAGTGAGGGAAAGATCGGGGTCTTGATGAGGCAGTCTTTTTATCTCTTGTTTGATGTCAGTGAGGGAAAGATCGGGGTCTTGATGAGGCAGTCTTTTTATCTCTTGTTTGATGTCAGTGAGGGAAAGATCGGGGTCTTGGTGAGGCAGTCTGTTTATCTCTTGTTTGATGTCAGTGAGGGAAAGATCGGGGTCTTGATGAGGCAGTCTTTTTATCTCTTGTTTGATGTCAGTGAGGGAAAGATCGGGGTCTTGATGAGGCAGTCTTTTTATCTCTTGTTTCATGTCTGTGAGGAAGAGATCGGTGTCTGGGTGAGGCAGTCTGTTTATCTCTTGTTTCTTGTCTGTGAGGAAGAGATCGGTGTCTGGGTGAGGCAGTCTGTTTATCTCTTGTTTCTTGTCTGTGAGGAAGAGATCGGTGTCTGGGTGAGGCAGTCTGTTTATCTCTTGTTTGATGTCTGGGAGGGAGAGATCGGTGTCTGGGTGAGGCAGTCTGTTTATCTCTTGTTTGATGTCTGGGAGGGAGAAATCGGTGTTTGGGTGTGGCAGTCTGTTTATCTCTTGTTTCTTGTCCTTGAGGGAGAGATCGGTGTCTTGGTGAGGCAGTCTGTTTATCTCTTGTTTCTTGTCAGGAAAGATCCATTGTCTGGAGGAGAGTCTGTTTATCTCTTGTTTCTTGTCTGTCTGGGTGAGGCAGTCTGTTTATCTCTTGTTTGATGTCTGGGAGGGAGAGATCGGTGTCTGGGTGAGGCAGTCTGTTTATCTCTTGTTTGATGTCTGGGAGGGAGAAAGGTGTTTGGGTGTGCGCAGTCTGTTTATCTCTTGTTTCTTGTCCTTGAGGGAGAGATCGGTGTCTGGGTGAGGCAGTCTGTTTATCTCTTGTTTCTTGTCCTTGAGGGAGAGATCGGTGTCTGGGTGAGGCATTCTGTTTATCTCTTGTTTCTTGTCAGGAGGAAGAGATCGGTGTCTGGGTGAGGCAGTCTGTTTATCTCTTGTTTGATGTCAGTGAGGGAGAGATCGGTGTCTTGGTGAGGAAGTCTGTTTATCTCTTGTTTGATGTCTGGGAGGGAGAGATCGGTGTCTGGGTGAGGCAGTCTGTTTATCTCTTGTTTCTTGTCTGGGAGGGAGAGATCGGTGTCTGGGTGAGGCAGTCTGTTTATCTCTTGTTTCTTGTCTGGGAGGGAGAGATCGGTGTCTGGGTGAGGCAGTCTGTTTATCTCTTGTTTCTTGTCTGGGAGGGAGAGATCGGTGTCTGGGTGAGGCAGTCTGTTTATCTCTTGTTTCTTGTCTGGGAGGGAGAGATCGGTGTCTGGGTGAGGCAGTCTGTTTATCTCTTGTTTGATGTCTGGGAGGGAGAGATCGGTGTCTGGGTGAGGCAGTCTGTTTATCTCTTGTTTGATGTCTGGGAGGGAGAGATCGGTGTCTGGGTGAGGCAGTCTGTTTATCTCTTGTTTCTTGTCTGGGAGGGAGAGATCGGTGTCTGGGTGAGGCAGTCTGTTTATCTCTTGTTTGATGTCTGGGAGGGAGAGATCGGTGTCTGGGTGAGGCAGTCTGTTTATCTCTTGTTTGAAGGCAGTCTGTTTATCTCTTGTTTGATGTCTGGGAGGGAGAGATCGGTGTCTGGGTGAGGCAGTCTGTTTATCTCTTGTTTCTTGTCAGTGAGGGAGAGATCGGTGTCTTGGTGAGGCAGTCTGTTTATCTCTTGTTTGATGTCTGGGAGGGAGAGATCGGTGTCTGGGTGAGGCAGTCTGTTTATCTCTTGTTTGATGTCTGGGAGGGAGAGATCGGTGTCTGGGTGAGGCAGTCTGTTTATCTCTTGTTTGATGTCTGTGAGGGAGAGATCGGTGTCTGGGTGAGGCAGTCTGTTTATCTCTTGTTTGATGTCTGTGAGGGAGAGATCGGTGTCTGGGTGAGGCAGTCTGTTTATCTCTTGTTTGATGTCAGTGAGGGAAAGATCGGGGTCTTGATGAGGCAGTCTTTTTATCTCTTGTTTGATGTCAGTGAGGGAAAGATCGGGGTCTTGATGAGGCAGTCTTTTTATCTCTTGTTTGATGTCTGGGAGGGAGAGATCGGTGTCTTGATGAGGCAGTCTGTTTATCTCTTGTTTGATGTCAGTGAGGGAGAGATCGGTGTCTGGGTGAGGCAGTCTGTTTATCTCTTGTTTGATGTCTGGGAGGGAGAAATCAGTGTTTGGGTGAAGCAGTCTGTTTATCTCTTGTTTCTTGTCTGGGAGGGAGAGATCGGTGTCTGGGTGAGACAGTGTTTATCTTTTGTTTGATGTCAGTGAGGGAGAGATTGGTGTCTGGGTGAGGCAGTCTGTTTATCTCTTGTTTGATGTCTGGGAGGGAGAAATCAGTGTTTGGGTGAAGCAGTCTGTTTATCTCTTGTTTCTTGTCTGGCAGGGAAAGATCGGCGTCTAGGTGAGATAGTCTGTTTACCTTTTGTTTCTTGTCTGGGAGGGAGATCGAAGTTTCTCAGAGTAATGTTCCTATATAACCAGAGACGAAGAGAGAGAGAGAAGGGGTTGACGAGAAATACATCACAGGAGGCATGTTGAAGATGGATATCACAAAGTAGAGAAGCAGGGCAAACTGTACGTGGAACATAGGCGAGGCTTCTATATTGGAGTTTGATTCCTAGTGAACTAAAAGCCAACCCTTTCCAAATTGTAAAACAACAACAACTTTCTCTCTCTCTCTCTCTCTCTCTCTCTCTCTCTCTCTCTCTCTCTCTCTCTCTCTCTCTCTCTCTCTCTCTCTCTCTCTCTCTCTATCTTTCTATCTATCTATCTCTCTCTTTCTCTTTCACTCTCTCTCCCTCTCTCTTCCCTCTCTCTCTCTCTTTCTTTCTCTCTCTCTCTTTATAACAAACATATCTCTCTCAACATCTCTCTATCTCTCATCTCTCATCTATCTCTTTCTCTTTCTCTCTCACTCTTTCTCTTTCTCTCTCTCTCTCTCTATGTGTAACATATAAAATCACCTTTCTATATCTCTCACTCTCTATCTCATCTGGAACTTTTAAACCTCTCTCTTTCTCTCTATCTCTTTCTCTCTCTCTCTCTTTCTCTCTCTCTCTCTCTCTCTATCTCTACTCTCTCTCTCTCTCTCTATTTGTTTTTCAAATCCCTACTCTCAGGTTTATCTCAAGAAGATCACACTTATTTCCAGCCCCGTGTGGCAAGAGGCAAGAGGCAAGTATAGGAGGTGTAGCAAATCTTTGATCTAGAGAGCCAAATCCATTATTACAATGTGTTGCTGTGTTCCGCTGAATCAAATCAACGTGCGTCTGTAAAAGAGTCTGGTGTTTTGGACTTTCCATTTACCCCTAATTTCCATTATCTGTCAAAGCGTCTTGATTAATAAAAACTCCTCAGACCTTCAGAGCAAAACAAACCTTATCTTAAATCGAGTGACGGGAGAATGAAAACCATTTTCACCGCCTCTGAGGCGCCTCTTTTTTTATGTCCCAGTTTGAACACCCCCCACCCCCCAGCAGCCCCCCTAATCTCTCACAGTCTCCCCCTCTCCCCCTCCCCCCCCCCCTGCAGCCCTAATCTCTCACGGTCTCCCCCCCCCCCCCCCCCCCCCCCCCCCCACTGCAGCCCCTAATCTCTCACGGTCTCCCTCTCCCTCTCCCCCACCCCCACCCCCAGCAGCCCCTCAATCTCTTTGCGTTGCTCCCCCCTCCCCTCCCCCACCCCTGCAGTCCCTAATCTCTCACGGTCTCCCCTCTCCCCTCCCCTACCCCCCTGCAGCCCCTAATCTCTCTACGGTCTCCCTCTCCCCCTCCCCACCTCCCCGGCAGCCCCTAATCTCTCACCCGGTCTCCCTCTCTCCCTCCGCCACCCCAGCACGGCCCCCTAATCTCTCCCACGGTCTCCCTCTCTCCCTCCGCCACCCCCTGCAGCCCCCAATCTCTCACGGTCTCCCTCTCCCCCTCCCGCACTCTCAGCAGCCCCTAATCTCTCACGGTCTCCTCTCTCCCCCTCCCCCTGCAGCCCCCAATCTCTCACGGTCTCCCCTCTCCCCCTCCCCCACCCCTGTGCCCCTAATCTCTCACGGTCTCCCTCTCCCCTCCTCCTGCAGCCCCTAATCTCTCACGGTCTCCCTCTCCCCCTCCCCCAGCAGCCCCTAATCTCTCACGGTCTCCCTCTCCCCCCTCCCCCAGCAGCCCCTAATCTCTCAGCGGTCTCCCTGTTCCCCCCCCAGCAGCCCCTAATCTCTCACGGTCTCCCCTGTCCCCCCCCTGCAGCCCCGACCCCCCGTCACTTCTGTCTCCCTCTCCCTCCTCCACCCCCCCCTGCAGCCCCTAATCTCTCATGGCCCCGTCTCTCCCCCCTCCCCCAGCAGCCCCCCTAATCTCTCACGGTCTTCCTCTACCTCTCCCCCACCCTCCCCCAGCAGCCCCTAATCTCTCACGGTCTCTCCCCTCTCCCTCTCCCCCCCTGCAGCCCCTAATCTCTCACGGTCTCCCTGTCCCCCTCCCCAGCAGCCCCTAATCTCTCACGGCCTCACTGTCCCCCCCCTGCAGCCCCCTAATCTCTCACGGTCTCCCTCTTCCCCTCCTCCACCCCTCTGCACGCCCCTAATCTTCTCTCACGGTCTCCCTCTCCTCCCCCTCCCCCACCCCCAGCAGCCCTCTAATCTCTCACGGTCTCCCCTCTCCCTCTCCCCCATCCCCAGACAGCTCCCACCCTCACGGTCTACCTGTCCCCCCCTCCCTGCAGCCCCTAATCTCTCACGGTCTCCTCTCCCCTCCCCCAGCAGCCCCTAATCTTCCTCACTGTCTCCCTCTCCCTCTCCCCCACCCCACTGCAGCTTTCCTAATCTCTCACGGTCTCCCTCTCCCTCTCCCCCACCCCCACTCCCCAGCAGCCCCATCTTCTCTCATGGTTTCCCCCCCCCTCCCCCTCCCCCAGCAGTCCCTAATCTCTGCACGGTCTCCCTCTCTCCCCTCCCCTCCACCCCCCTGCAGCCCCTAATCTCTCACGGTCTCCCTCTCCCCTCCCCTACCCCCTGCAGCCCCTAATCTCTCACGGTCTCCCTCTCCCCCTCCCCCACCCTAGCAGCCCCTAATCTCTCACGGTCTCCTCTCTCCCTCCGCCACCCCTGCAGCCCCCACCTCTCCCACGGTCTCCCTCTCCTCCCCCACCCCCTCTGTAGCCCCCAATCTCTCACGGTCTCCCTCTCCCCTCCCCTGCAGCCTCCCACCTCATACGGTCTCCTCTCCTCCCCCACCTCTCTGCTAGCCCCTGACCACGGTCTCCCTTCTCCCTCTCCTCCTGCAGCCCCTAATCTCTTTGCTTGTCTCCTCTCTCCCCCCCCTCCCCCAGCAGCCTCTGACCTCACGGTCTCCATCCCTTCCTTCTCCCCCCCCTAGCAGCCCCAAATCTCTCAATGGTCTCTCCCTGTTCCCCCTCCCCCAGAGCACAGCCCCTAACTTCTCACGGTCCTCCATGTCCCCCCCCCCCCCTGCAGCCCCTAATGCCTGCTCACGGTCTCCCTGTTTACTCTGCCGCCCACAGCCCCTAATCTCATGCGGTGCTACTTCCCCTCCACTGTGCATTTTCTGTGTCTCTCACATCTCCCCGTCCCCTCCCTTCCCAGCAGCCCCTAATCTCTCTGGTTCTCCCTGCTACCTCACCTGCAGCCCCTAATCTCTCACGGTCTCCCTCTTCCCCTCCTCCACCCCCTGCAGCCCCTAATCTCTCACGGTCTCCCTCTCCCCCTCCCCCACGCCCCAGCAGCCCCTAATCTCTCACGGTCTCCCTCTCCCTCTCCCCTCCCCCAGCAGCCCCTAATCTCTCACGGTCTACCCGTCTCCCCCCCCCCTGCAGCCCCTAATCTCTCACGGTCTCCCTCTCCCCC
>JAWDGP010002956.1:560000-591061 GCA_033675545.1 Elysia crispata | reverse complement strand
ATCATCAAATCTCACCTGAAATTTACAGTAAATGCCATAAGGTCAATGCATATCAGTTAATGGTAAGCAATATTTTCTTATGTACAAAAAAGTTGAAGGTTGACCCATGAATGTTGAGAAGAAAGAAAAAAAGAACTTTAAAGCGAACCTGCGCCGACCGGTAGGTTAGCTTTTCTTCTAGTTTTGAACCAAGTCTGCTTTATCTTTGTTTTTCTTTTGACGTGTTAAAGAAATACAAAACAACCTTCCCCCCAAAAGTAACAAAAAAAAAAAACAAAAAAAAAACGAAACAAAACAAAAACAAAAACAAAAACAAAATAATAGAAAGAACAGGAAAGAAGTAATAATGTGAGCAAACTATTGATCTATCTATGTAGGTATGTACCTATGTATTTATGTATGTATGCATCTATCTATCTATCTGTCTATATATATGAGAGAGAAAGAAAGAGAGAGAGAGAGAGAGAGAGAGAGAGAGAGAGAGAGAGAGAGAGAGAGAGAGAAATTGCTAAAGAGTATAATTTATAACGTGCCTCTCTTAAACCCTAACAACCTTTGATTTGAAATATTCGTTATCCAAATAGAGAGAGAGAGAGAGAGAGAGAGAGAGAGAGAGAGAGAGAGAGAGAGAGAGAGAGAGAGAGAGAGAGAGAGAGAGAGAGAGAGAGAAAGAAAGAGAGAGAGAGAGAGAGAGAGAGAGAGAGAGAGAGAGAGAGAGAGAGAGAGAGAGAGAGAGAGAGAGAGAGAGAGAGAGAGAGAAAGAGAGACAGGCGTGATAAAAAGCAGAGCGTTGTACCACTGAGCACGTGACCGCTGGTCCTTGACATAACTTATATTGATTTGCCGCGCCTAAAGCTTCCAAACAACATTAATTTCGTGGGCCACTGTTGGATTGACATTGACCACTGGAATGTGAAAGCAATGGATGATGACGTGAGAAGGGCAGCACATGTTATTAATGTTAATGCAGGTCAGGGTTTTTGTTCCACCGTGATTCGCTAAAAGATTAATTTGAATTTTTTTTAACATATTTTTTAATACAAAGCTTACGCTTTTTCCCCTTTACTGTCTTTTAAAACATTCGATTGAAATCTAAACTTAAACTTTAATGACTTGTTAATCTAAAAATAGAAATAATGCATTGGATGCCAAGGCACTGTGTGCTAAAAAACTACAAAAGGTAGAAAAAAAAAAACCTCACATCAGCCGTTTGTTTGTTCTACATTGTAAAATGTTTACAGGTTGAAATAATTAACTGTAATAAGCCCATTCTAAGCGTAGGCCTACATAACTTTAACAGAAGATCCCATATTTTTTCCTCTTGCACGAATCAGCATTTCTCTTGACTTCCACGTTGTCATGTCATGAAACTATAAAATTAAACATGTTTATGTGGATATAAGTTTTGTTATATCAGATCCCTACCCCCCCCCACCCAAAAAAAAAAAAAAAAAAAGAAAAAGAAAAAGAAAAAATTAAAAAGGGACGCGGGAAAAAAAAAATTTCTATATGAAATTTGAGTATATTAAGACACGAAATGTCACTTTATTTCGTATTATTATTTATTATTTTTTTTTTGGTTTAAATAGCTTATAAAGGAACCAAGAATTATCAAGGATTTTAACGATCGTATGCCCTATCTAACCTCTCAAATCATTCTGATTTGTTAAGAGCAATAATAGTAAAGCAGCTAACTTTGTGCTTACTTAATTTATTTAATGATCCTTTGAAACGCTAATTAGAAGGCTAAAAATCCTCACAAGAAGCGCTTAATGATGCACTGCTATGCGGGAATTCATAGCGTCTCATTTATTGTAATCAGCCTGATAATGAAAAGAATCTACAAGTTAATAGATTTGGAAGCTACAAAATTAGCTATTTTTTTATTGCAAAACACTATATGATGTAGCAATTATTTTCCGCCTGTGACTCTATTATGGAACCCCCCAAAAAAAACCACCGGCCATGACCCCTTCAGTTGTGTCAATACGGTTTACGCCGATGATTGCTGTGAATACACGATTCCTACGAGTGGATTACGTACGTTCCAGCAGCCAGCATACGTCAAAGATTTTCTACATCGATTTACGCCCTATAAAGAGCGGTACACCAGCTTATGGTGGCACATACTAAAAATACTGTATGCCTAATAAGTAGAGGTTTATAGAGCTTATGGGAATTTTTGCCTTGTGATTAATTTAGTTTACAATACTATGGAAATTCAAAAAAAGGAGCTACGTGTAGTTTGAATAATTGTGCTGTGGCTATGGATCATGTCTTGTAAAAATATTGATGTTCTGGGTAAGCCTTATATCAAGGCAGCCCGCAGTTTGCTCTCTTTCGTTTAGAGATTTCAAGGTTCCCTGTGCAGCACAGCGGAGTGCGAGAATTTTCGAATTTTCGGAGCGCATATGAAGTGATTCGGTTCAGATCCAAATCATAACAGAGTACATGAATGTGTAGATTTTGTTTGACAAGAATAGCACTAAATTTCAAAGTTGAATAAAAATAGATATAAGATTGATGATGAAAAGGCTTGAAATAAAAAGGGCTAAAGTATATTTCTCAATTTTATGTGGACAAGAAAGAATAAAATTTTATATAACGAAATTCAAACATTTTAAGCATTGTGAATATTTCAAAATTCAAAATTTCGTTTAAAAGTTATTCCTCTCTCACTGTGACAAATTATTATTTTGAGGCCCTTATATAATAACAGATATATAATTCAAGTACATTGTAGATGTAATGGAGTCATACAAAACCATTAAATGAAGTTTTTGTGTGGATTTGCGTGTAGGCCTACCGGTAGTTAAATATGATCAAGATAAAGAATTTTCTGTTTTCCCATTTTCTGTAGAGTCATTCCTTAAAAATTAATGTGATAAAGAGGTCATTTCTGCTATTTCATAAACTCTAGTTTATCGTTCTTTCCATAAACAGGACTCTAAGACACACTTTAGGAGACGCTAAAAAGTGTTTTTCTATTCACTATTTATTTACATTTTCTCTCTGCTGCATGCAGAAGAAAAATAGAAAGAATAATGATCCTTTCACCATCATCACAAAATTAGATATTTGGTTTCTAAGAAATAAAAAATATTTGCGACTGGTAAATGAATGTGTGTAACGTCATTTTTCAAGAACTATAAATACCAAAACCTGTATGGCGCCCTTCCATGCTTCGCTCTTCAACATTGAATACCGGGCTCTCTTGGCCCTCCTGCTGGTATTTGTCTTGGCTCCCATCTCCTGTGAAGCCGGTACTTACAGCCAGAAGAAAGCCATCCACGATACCCTCCTGGCCAGCACCAACTACAACCCTGAGCAGCGCCCTCTGCTGAACCAGAGTGAGGTCCTCTACGTGGACGCCATCTTCGAGCTGGTCTCCATCGTTGAGATCAATGACGTTCTTCAGAGTTTCAAGTGCAACGGTTTCCTGGGTCTCTTCTGGACTGATGAGGTAAGCTTAGCTTTTCGGTCTGCTTTGTTTGCTAAAAGGTTGCAAGACCGACAATTTTACATTTGAAGATCCTATGCCTAGGATATTGAAGAGAATAATAAGTAAATGTTAGAAAGGGGTCTTGTAAACATTCTATACAACTTGGATGAAAGGAATTGGGCACAAGAACTATTTCAATCCTACTTTTATATTTTTATAACATAGACACATGTATTTCTATTTCGATCGATCAAGATATTTCATTAAATTCTAGTTAAAATCTAGGTCCATATTATAAGTTATTTTCAAGAAAAACCCCACATCATATTTCTAACGAGCAAACTCGAAAGCGGTTTTTGAATTTTTCAAGTAATGGAAATAGAGCCATTGGGATCTTTACGGTAAACGAAACAATCTGGAAGAAAGAAATACTCGTGGCATCATTGCAAAACTAAAGATTAGCTAATTACGTATTTTCCCACTCTATTTAAAGATCCTTGAAACGCTCATTACAGGGCGAGGTTGATAAAAACAAAAAGTGCCTACAGTTACTCTGTCCTTGAAAACGCATGACTGCTTAAGGTTTTATGTTCCAATGTCTTAAAGCATCTATAAATAGATTGATGTTTTATGAAACTAGCTAAGTATGCTTATTGTCCTTTTCCCTGAAAATTTTCCGTTCAACAGTACTGAACAGTGAGTTATCCTCAAAATAGAGTTTTAATTCTTTGTGTCTGAAATAAGGAGTTGATTTTCCGCCACTGCAACTTTTAAACCCAAACTTCTACAACCATGGTCACGATTTGGCATAATTATAAAGGTAGGGGGGAAAATATGTAGCGGAGAGAAGCTACCTAACGCCCCGTAGTAAAAGCCTTGGCGGTTGCTTCAAGCGTCGCCTCGTACATCTAACTCGCCACAATAATACTGCGGTATTATCGTCTTCTGGAAATTTAGCCAGATGTATAATCTAGACCAAATCGAAACAATTTAGAGCTGGTTTATGGATTTCGGGTTAAAAGACACTAGGCTAGTGTGTTTGTCAAAATTGTTCATTTCTCTCCAGCAGAAGTTAAATGCCTTTGTTGTATGAATTCCTACGAGATCAATTTTTAGCAATACATAATAATCTTTAAAGAATTCTAGTTTTTTCTTGACTCTTGTCAACAGCTAGACTTCAGGTCTGTCCCGTAAAGTTTTCTAGGTAGGAACTCGTTTATTCCTTACTTACAAACTATAGGGCCGTATTGATAAAGGTAAACTCGCCTTCCGACAATCTTAAAGAAATACTTTTGCATGGGCTACTGTGCATCGAGAAGTTCTTTCGCATCTATAAATACCGATCATGATAGCAGAGACAGGAACATGACTGAAGATTTCCAACCCGACATACCGCCCTCTTGATGTTTCAATGTTGTTTGATTTACCGTGAAGTGCGGTGAGGTGCGAAAACAGTTTGCCAGAGTGACGTCATCTATCTTTTTTGCTAAACCCTCCGTTGCTTATTGCGGTTTTTGAAACACGAGACCTAATAACTAATATTGCCTTCCCCCTCCACTCTGCCTCCCATCCCTCCCACCCCACCTTGTATTCTCTTCCAGATCCTACGATGGAACAGTTCAGATTATGGTGGAGAAACTGTCATCGCACCAAAAATCACATCTGTCTTCAGACCTCGACTTATAATGCTGAACACTATGGCGGACAGAGACTTGTTTGAAGACGATTATGCGTAAAGTTCCTTTCTCACCCTTTCATTGAACTTTATTTTCCATCTTTTGATCTATCTTTCACATACTGGCTAATGAAAACTATGCCTAGTATATTTCCACTAATGAGGAGGAAAGTTAGGATGTATTTGGTGGTGTTTTTTTTAAAAAATCTGTGTGCAGGAGGGATAAAGTCTAACTGAACTCAAATGTTGCATTAGGAAGAGGGTTTGAAAACCCACAATATAATATGACGTTCAGATGGGAGAAGAATTTCCTAGGTCATTAAATCTTTCCAGTACAATTTTGAATACTCATGGTGATGAGGAATGACAAATCAAATACCGCTATTTTTTAAAACCAGTAACCTAGGAATGTTAAGGGTAGGGCCATCTTTATATTTTCTATTTATTTTTTCCGAGGTTGCAATATCTTTTTAAGAGCTACCTGAATTTAAAAAAATCGTGCTATACACGGAGGAGACTAGATAATGACTTATGACGGACGGAACAGGTGTAGCCTCGATATAATTCGGAAAATATGCCCCCCACAAATTCATCACTAAGATTTTAAATTGTTTATAAATTTTGGAGCAAAGATTATTCTGTATTGATATATTTCAATTTACATGCGTTGATCGTAGGTCAATGCTTTTTGCATGGCGTAAGATACATCGTAAAATTTCTACGCATCTATCAATTCCGTCCAAAATGTTTATGAGATCCAGCTAGTTGTATTGTAATAAATTTCTCTTGCGTCTGAAATAATCAATACTAAATACAGACGCGTAGTGCGTTCTTTTCTTTCCGTCGAGGATTTAAGTTTTAGTGGTATTTTCAACGAATGACCAGTTTTTGAACAGCTAAAATTAATCATTATTCTCTCATGCAATAAAAAGAAATTCTTTACTCACTGTAACTCTTGTTTGCAGTCCGCTCAGTGTGTTCTCAGATGGAAGGGTCTCCTGGGCACCAGGCAGTATCTTTCCTGCCTCCTGCAAACTGGACCTGACCAAATACCCTTTTGATGAGCAACACTGTCAGATAGAGGTATAAAACGAGACAGCATGTTTTTCTCACACTTACCTGAAACCTTACCGCAACAATTGCAGCGAATCTCATTAGGCTTTTGCAACCACGCACGATAAGCTTCTTCTGAATTTTTTTCAACAATTGTCCGTTTATCAAACTCCCCTTATATACAACTATTGTCTGTTTTTCAAACTCCCCCTATACACAACTATTGTCTGTTTTTCAAAATCCATCTATATACAACAAGTGTCTGCCTATCAAACTCCACGTATATTCAACTATAATTATCGCTTATCAAACTCCACCTATATTCAACAATTGTTCTTTTATCAAACTCCACCTATATTCAACAATAAAATTGTGCTTTTATCAATAAATCGTCCGCTTATCAAACCAACCTTTATTGTCTGTTAATCAAACTCCACCTATATTCAACAATCGTCCGCTCATCAAACCAACCTTTATTGTCTGTTAATCAAACTCCACCTCAAAAGCATATTAAAAAAAACCCACAAAAACAAAAAAACAACAACAGCAGCAACAAAACAAAACATAAAAAGAACAAAAAAAGAACAAAAAAAAAAAAAAAACAAACAAAAAAAAACAAAAACGACTAGTCATCTAATTATAAAATTACTGTGTGAGATTTTAAGTTCTTCTATACTCATTATTGTATTTCTTAAACAGTTCTTTCTGGCTACTTTAACTATCAGATGTTGACCATGAACTTTGACAAGTCAGAGCTGCAGTTTCGAGCATCAACAGGGATAATTGGAGAACAATTCTTTACACGGAACGGACAGTGGGACATAAACAACATGTCCATCACGACAGTGCTCGAAAACATTGGTTTTGAGGAAAAGTCTGCCGTTTTGGTATGTTATAGTATGTCCACGATTGCGATATGTTTGAGGATGAATTCATTGTTATAGTGTGTTTGAGGAAAAATCTACTTTTGCCGGTTGTAGGGGATAAGTCCATTTTTACGGTATGCTTGACCCCTGTTGCAGTATATTTGAGGATAGTCGACTGTTGTTTATATTCCGAGATATGTCTACCGACGTTTGAGGGGGATCAAAGAATTCTGAAAAGGGTGGGGGGGGGGGGGGGTGCTTATTATTGTTTTTGGGTCCAATAATCAAAATGTTGTAGCCACGGTCGCGTGCCTGCAGCAGAGTCTAGTACGGCCATGACCCCCGCCCGCCCCCAATTATTTTTTTTTCAAGTAAAAAAATGGTGCAAATCTGTGTATTTTGGCGAATTTGGGCAGTGGTTTTGAAGGTATTTAAAGGCATGACTTTTTTTTTATTATTATTTGTGAACAAGAAGGCGTTGTCTGTTTTTGTTTTGTCTTGATGCATTTTTTTTTTTTTTTTTGGGGGGGGGGGGGGTGGTGCCGCACCCTATAACACCCCGCCCCCCACTCTAGTACCGGCCCTGGATGTGATATGTGTGATCATAAATCTACTATTCAAGGACATAATATAAAGTATTCAAGGATATTATATAAAACAGTCGCCAACTTGAACCTCAGAACAAAAGCCGTAGTAAAATTGCTTAAAATAAGCGAGAACTTACAGCGAATACAATTTATTTTACAATCTGTTCATACAGATAAGTTTCAGCGTGAGGAGGAAGCCTACGTTTCTCGTGATCAGCACACTGTTACCCATCGTGTTCCTCTCTTTACTCAACCTTCTGGTGTTCGTCATTCCTGTAGATTCAGGGGAGAAAATCAGCTACGGTAAGCACTATGTAAATAACGCTTGCGTCGTCATTTTCATTGATATTATATCTCCTTTTGCCTTCTTGAATTATTTTCTTCTACGCTCAGCAGCGCTATAAATAAAGTGTGCGTTCTATTCTGAAGGCTAGCATTAGCATCATATCTTCAGCGAAAAGCTTTCACAGATAATGTAATCACCCAGGATTATTGTGTTTTATACCATTTGTGCTTCATAAACAGGTGTAAACGAGAAGGCAAAAATAATTTTTATATTCCTAATTTTGTTGAAGTCAGTTTAAAGATTATGAAAAAGTGTGCGAAAATAATCTCCCCATGTTTCCCAAAAACCTACTGAAAAGTTTCACATGTCTTTGCTTATTTTAGGAATAATCAATTCAAAGCTCTTTTGGTGTTTTCATGATAAAAAAATTCAATGTTAATATATCTATATCTAAATCTATATCTATATCTATCAATCTATCTATCTATCTAGATATAGAAGATCTTAAATTCTCTTCACACGACACTGGTGTTTCAAGCGGAGAACAAGGGTGTCGCTTGTCCTCCGCTCTCTTCGGGTATGGCTGAGGTGTGTTCGGTTGCCGGTCCGACCTTGTACTGCTGCAGACTCATAAACCCTTGGAAGCCCGAGTTCGGCAGAATCAGCAAGCAGAGTGTGGAAAATTATCGACAACGTCAAGTCGAAGACAAACATCAACCAGTGGAGAAACACAAATGATGTCATAAACTGGCTCAACAATATTGACAAAAAGAACAGTCACACACTGATCTGTTTCGACATATGCGACTTCTATCCGTCCATATCAAACGAACTGCTCCAAAATGCAATAAAATTTGCCTCCATATATTCGATAATCACAGACGAACAAGTACACATAATTAAACACACCTAGAAAACAAATCTATACAAGGACGGCGAGCCATGGTGCAAAAAAACTTCAAATTTCGACGTAACTATGGGAAGCTTCAATGGCGCCAAAATATGTGAATTAGTAGGATTATTCCTCTTTTCGCACCTCCAACACCTCAACATCCATGTAGGACTCTATCAAGATGACAGGCTCGCCATAACGAACCGGACTCCTAGAAATGCCGACAATATAAAAAAAGAAATATGCAAGATATTCAAGGAGAACGGACTAAGCATAACAGCTGGTGCGAATAAAAAGGTGGTAGACTTCCTAGATGTCACCCTCAATCAGAATACAGGGCTATATCAGCCATGCATAAAACCAAATAGCACAATCAACTATATCCACCTTGATAGCAACCATCCACCCCCCATCATTAAAAACTTGTCGAAAGGTTAGAATTACGCCTCTCAAACAACGCCGCGAATGTTGATACTTTGAACAAGTCAGCAAAGCCATATAATGCCGCATTAAGGGAAAACGGGCAAAAACAACAAATAAAATACACGAAAAACAAAAACGCACAAGAACAAGCCGTCAAAACAAATCGCAACCACGCTACTGGAAAAAAAAAAAAACACTAATCAATGAAGAAAGAGACGAAACAAAAGAAACAAAAAAGAAAAAACAAGAGCAGAACAAGAAAGAGAAACATTATCCGGTTTAACCTCCCAATGAGTGTAAATGTCTCCACCAATATTGGAAAAATGTTTTTTTGGACTCCTACACACGTGTTTCCCAACAGACAAAAAGCTGCACATAATATTAAATAAAACACCGTAAAGCTAAGCTATAGCTGCATGCAGAGTATGACACAAATAATTTCTAGCCACAACAAAAACAGTCCTTGAACCTACAAAGATGAAACTGCAGGGATAAAAAATCCTACCCGCTCAAAGGCCAGTGCCTCTAAAAAGGGAGTGGTATACAAGGCAACTGTCGAACAGAAATCCGCGAAAAAACAGGATACAAGATTTCCCTTCTTTTGTTGAGGCTTGGTTTTGTTTTTAGAATGAAACATTTCTTTGCTATGCATAGGTTGCGTCTGCTTGATACTGCTGAATATGGCTGTGCCTTTTCGATTATATCCCATGATAAGTGGTATTCAGTTTTTGATTCCTTTAGTTTCCACACGAATTCACTTAAAGTTATGGCTGTTTTTTGTGGTTAAGTCTAAATCTCGATGAATGCTGGTTGTAGAAAATGAGTTCAAAACCAGATACAACCAGCACACATCGAGTGGCCCGGAAACGAAAAACAACAGTACAGGGTCGGAACGGCAATCGAACACACCTCAGTCATACCCGGAGAGAGCGGAGGATAAGCGACACCTTTGTCCTCCGCTTGAAACACCAGTGTCGTATGAAGAGAATTTAAGGTAAGATCTTCTATATCTATGAAAAGCTCCCACAGTTGAGCACTCTTAGCAATTATTCCAACTGATCTAACTGATCTTCAAACTATATATATAAAGACGAGAATACTTTTGGTTGTTCGCACAGGAATCACAGTCCTCCTGGCTCTGTCAGTGTTTATGAGCATCATGTCATCAATGCTGCCCTGGTCATCTGAGTCAATGCCTCTGTTGATCAGCTACATCTTCATCCTGATGGCCATATCTGTTCTCACCGTGGTTGATTCCATCGTTATAGTCGGTCTACACCACATGGAAGAGGTATGGGTCTACAACGCAATAAAAATTCAACTTAACTCAAGCAAACTTTCAATGATAACCCTTTACGGGTGCATACCAAATTTTGCCCCAACGTGGATAAAGGATAATATGCAAGTGCGCAAGAGTTTTTAAGTTTCGCATGGTCAAACGTGTGACCTCAAATCAGTTTCTTACGCAATTTAGGATTCGGTAAAACCGTACATGCATTCAAACCTGTGAGAAATTTTCCTGAAGAGTTTTGTGGATGGGCAAGGCTGCCGCCGGCTTTATAGAATCCAGGTTTAATTTTGGAAAAAAAAGAGGGAATCGGTACATTTTGTCCTTCTTCCATTAACAATACAGAAATTCCTTAAGGTAATGGATCTATGGATCTCTTTGTCGTCTAGAATAGGACAACGTCTACTAAGATCGATAAAGGAGAAACATGTTCCTACTTTAATGTTAGTTAAGTCAAATATTAGTTGTTTTTTTTCTAATCCTTGTGTTATGGCTTAGTATGACTAACGAAATCTAGGCTTGAGAAGCCATAATACTGTAAGAAAAACTGATTAAAAAAACAAGCAAAACAAGTTTGGCAGATATAGTGAAAATCACATATTTGACATTTCGTTATTGTTTCTGAATTAAAGACGGTAATTATGTATGCGACCGTCTTTCCCTACCTCGTTTCTGTAAGGTCTTAGTATAATTAGATGCTAATAGGAAAATGGGAAGACGTTATTTATCTAAAACTTGTCTAAATCTTCCACGCATAAACAAGATTTGATGATAGGATAAAATGTTTACAAGGGTTAACCCGAAGAATAAAAGATGTGAGATCGAAAGAAGTTAGGGAAAAAATGTCACGAATCAATGCAAATTATACCGTATTTATATTTACAATTCAAGCAATGCAGTGGGAATCGAAGTTAAACTCATCCGTCAATCTCGCTTCTTTGTAGTATCCTCTTTTTTATATCCTTCTCTCTCTCTCTCTCACACACACACACACACGTCTCAAGCATTTTTATTTAAACCTAAGTGAGAGCATTTAGAGATCTTCATCGAATAGACTAGACAAAGGTTATGTAAAACACCAAGCCTTCTAGAACTTGGGTACGACCCTCTCATTCTTGATCAGAACTCTCTCATTTAATAAAAAAAGATCCCAAAAGTTACGCAATTTAGCCCTAAGATACGCCAGCACAAAATTTAAATTATCTATAGGACTAAAAGTAAAAGTGGTCATAAGCTAGTTACTTCAGACCACCTTAAAGAGTATAACCGTACGGCTTAGAAATATTGATATGGGTACTACGCGTTGGATTGAGGACACCCATAAATCATTACTTCTGGGCTTCTGTTGTGGAACATGTATATAGGCAAAACAATGTAACTAGTATTGCCTATTAAACCTATCTTTCAATCTATTCATGACAATGCTGAAGATTCTTAAATATCAACATTAATTTTAATGTATGAAAAGATATACAGGAAACACCTTAAATACTTCTAAGAATTTTTTTCAACTCTTCTCAACAGAAAGAAGAAAAGTCACAGAAAGTAAAAGCTAACTTCAAGGCAGCTCTACCAAAGATCAACTATTTTAGAAAAGCCGTGGCGCCTCTTCAGAAACTGCCCAGCTTCCCTGACGATCTGAGGGTCCAGGACGAGACTGGAGTAACAACCCAGTACACAGAAGACCGAGAACCCATCGAAAAGTCACTGCCCCCTTTTCCAATTATTTCGAAGTCAAAAGAAGAACCGACAATCAACAAATTTAGGCTGATAGGAAAGTACATCGATATGGTCTCATTGGCGGTATTTGGGGTGATATGGGTGTCCGTCACCCTAGGATTTATGGCGGCCATGTCCTCTTGAGAGCTTCTCCAATCCTTTCGAAGTCAGATGAAGAACCGACAATCAACAAATTTAGGCTGATAGGAAAGTACATCGATATGGTCTCATTGGCGGTGTTTGGGGGTGATATGGGTGTCCGTCACCGTAGGATTTATGGCCGCCTTGTCTTCTTGAGAACTTTTCAATCCTTTCGAAGTCAGATGAAGAACCGACAATCAACAAATTTAGGCTGATAGGAAAGTACATCGATATGGTCTCATTGGCGGTGTTTGGGGGTGATATGGGTGTCCGTCACCTTAGGGTTCATGGCGGCCATGTCCTCTTGAAAACCCGCGTTGAGTCTGAGTGAGGATGAATGAAAGTTCTGGAAGTTAGAGTTTTAACCCTAGCAGCTTGTCTCAGGTAGATCTATAACTGGTCGCTGAGCACCTCTGCTTAGACACTAACCGTTGTGAGAGAGTATGGGTGCCCAGATAATGGGGCTACTCATGTGAAAATCAAACTTAGCGTCGTCTTCATGAAAATTAGGAAAGAGGGATTTTCAATATGATCAACGTCCAGTTATTAAAGATAGCTTCATAAATACATTGTATAAGTTTTAATTAAGTAGTATGTAATAAAAAAGGTGTTCTTAACATAGTAAACGCATTTTAGTAAATGGACCAAATATTTCCTAATTCCTATCAAAACCCATTTTACTTGGATCAGTTTACAAATTGACTAATTCATCCAAAGAAATAGTAATTATAAGGCTTGGTTTAGTGCCGTATTCTCGACAAACAATACTTGTGAAAAAGCTTGTTTAATTTAATTTCTCTTATCTTGTCACAAGGAAAACACGTCTTTGTCTTTGAAAAACATGGAATATGTTTAGGTGTATTATTAACAATACTAACCCTAATTTTTTAAAATGCGAAATTGAATGTTTGTTATCATAATAGAATATTGAGTGCTTAAACTATGTGAAAAATTGTTTCTTATTCAAGAATTTCAATGAAACGTACGCATATTCTGATTACGTGAAAATAAAAGTCTTGTTTACGAGCAAAAACTGTCATAGTGTATCAGTTTACGACCATGTACAACATTTTTATAATGCTAAGGACTCTATAAAAACTAGCTTTTATGTGATAAGGAGAAAAAGGTATGATGATACTAGTACTACCCTTTTACAATGTTAAACAATTTATCAGTCCTTGTCACCAAACAGCTAAATTATTACTAACGTATTATAAAATAAGACTTGAGCAATGTTGCTCTTATACGGCATTATATGCTTTGAATAAAACTCACTGTTTGATTTAACAGCCGAAACAGATCGGGCGTTATAGGACTGGTCTCTGTATATCCAAGTTTTTTGAGAACCACCAATAGCATTACGTTTTACTCCTCATTCTTTACCATTATTCTTTATCAATATCTTTCAGCTAACTTTAAGAACAAAAAAATTAATTTTTTGTTCAAATAAATCGTAAAGTATTCATGTCAAGCAATAGCTCATTGCGTGAGATAGCCCAACGCTTATTGGTCTTTATGTTATGTAAAATCATAGTATTCGAACAATGTTTCTTTAAAGTCAACTTTGACTTGAAATCAAGTCAAATGTCGAAACAGTTTTGCGATTTCTCCAACTTGTTCAAGTTTTGTGTAGAGAGAAAATTTATGCAAGGTTAATCAAAAACCCCGTTTTGAGTGAAAAAAAAAGGACGAACCACTCAAGAATCTGCTGCAACGTAGTTTTTCTCTCACCGAATTTAATAAATGAATTTTTTAATGTAATAAGCTTTAGCCCCCAATCTAGCTGGGTGGAACTGAAAAAATGAGGCCCTAAACTCGCTTACAGGTGTACTGCCAGCCAAAACCAGCAAAGAGCGTCCTTGAGGACATCAGGGTTGAGGCTCTGATCCCACAGCCAATGACGATCGTTAAAGAAAAAAAAAACTACAAAAAAAAAACAACAAAAAACAAAAAGAAAAACAACAACCAACCAAACAAAAAACAACAATATTATTTGGCATAGACGAATGGCTAATATAATTGAAAATGGTGACTTATTTTCTCAGAGAATATTTAACGACAGAAACGATACGTTCTTACAATAATCTATAATTTGAAGGAAGACGAAAATCACAATATTGTTAAGTCATGCAGTACTTCTTAGCTCTATATTTTTAGAGGCACTGATCTTTCTCAAAGGCACGGGTCGAAAAGATGTGGGAATAGGCTACTTGTTGCCAACAGCAGCAAAGTGAAGAAATCCCACGGTGCATTGCAGCTATGAGAATTAGCTTACTGTCGTCGGAAAGCAACTTGGATGCTAATACTTGAAGAAAAAATGGTTCGAAACAGATTTGAAATTTCATTAAAATACAGTCCAAAACGTTTCATTGATATAGTCGACGTCTTTTTATAAAGTAGATGGACGACCAGAATTCGTGAAAGTTAACATTTATACAATTAGTTTACTTGATAAAAATAGATTAGTTACATCTTTCAAAAAAAAAAAAAAACCAAACAAACAATAAACAACCCCCCCAAAAAAAACAAAAAACAAACAAAACAAAACAAAACAAAACAAACATAAAACAAAAAAAACAAAAAAAAAAACGCAGCAAGAGAGTGGTAAAAATTTAATGGTTTTATGAGATGAAGGAAGAGATCTAGATCATCTCAATCTTTAGACATTAAATTTTTCATTGAAAATCTAGAAGACCGCATAAACTCGAAACTCTTTCGTGGAAATTATGACCAATATTGTTAAATCGAATTTCTAAAATTTTGAATCCAAGAAAGTGAATTTAGAAATACATACGAGTACTTCCTAAAGACAATGTCTTAGAGTACTCAATGTAATTCAGTGGTATTTGAACAAGTCTATAGCTGTTAAAAAGATTTTAATATAAATATCAATTGTATTCTATGCAATGCAGTCAAGGACCTTTTCTCCAGCTATTTAGATACAGTATCCACATAATTCTAAGAGCTCGTCCTGCCATTTATTCTGACAGTCTCCCCTCTCTTAATGAAAGCACGGTAATTTTTGGGAGATCTTACACTAGTAAGCGCGCTGATCAGTACCATTTACCTAGGAAAAATGATATATATATATATATATATATATATATATATATATATATATATAGATAGATAGATAGATATAGAAGATCTTACCTTAAATTCTCTTCATTCGACACTGGTGTTTCAAGCGGAGGACAAAGTTGAAATACCAGTGTCGTATGAAGAGAATTTAAGCTAAGATCTTCTATATCTATGAAATGCTCCCGCACTTGAGCACTCTTATCAATTATTCCAACTTATCTTCAAACTATATATATATATATAAAAGAGCAACAAACAAGAAAATCAGTAAATAAAACAAAAGAAAAGGAAACAGAAATAAATAATAATTATTAGGCAGAAAAAAAAACCAGAAACATGAACAAAAAGGCAAAAACAAAAACAATTACAACAATAACAACAAACAACAACAAACAAAAAAACAAAAAAGAACAACAATAATAAAAAGATAAAAAAAAGAAAGGAAAAACCACAAAACACCTCTACTGCCAACAACAATGACAGGAATGTGAAGGAGAATAACAAAAAACACAACAAACACAAAATCCAAACTGATTTAGTTTGATTAGAGAAGTTCAAAAGGTGCAGCAGTGTTTTAATTGTGGTGACAGAAGAGTGTGAAAAGCGAGTCTTTTCATTTTCCAGAGACAAGCAATTTTTTTTAATAACCCATCTTGCTTTATGACAATAAAAAACTGATGTCCTGAAATTTCACTGTCAGGACTTGAGAATGGAATTGATGGTCAGCTGGAGTTCGATTAGATGAGATATCATCATCTCCAGTGTCATAGAACAAAGCTCCATTGAGACAAAGTGTGTTTAGTTCCTCTTTAAATCAATAATTTCAACAGGTTTTCCTCATTCCTTGTTGTAGTATGACAGTTTGCTGAATATTGAATGTTCCCGCACAGGTATAACCAAGGCCATACACAAGTCTTTATAAACAATTAGCATGATTTTGATGTGGGGAGAAAGCAATTTATGAAAAGTTTGTGTGCAAACTCATAACCTTGGATTGTGTATGTTATTTTCTGGCCTTACTCTAATCCCTCCTTAGTTTATAAAAAGGGGTTCACCATTCTTTTTCGAATTAGCAAAACATAAAAGTGGACATTTGAAATGAGCAATAATCCTTGTTGCTGTATATTTAATTTAGACTTTGCTTGAAACACTGATAAGCTCATTATACAAAAAAAGGAGAAAAATGTAAATGTTAAGACTAAGCATGCAATTGAAGTAATGAAATGCACAAAAAGATGTAAAAAGATATAAATGTTTTTATACATTAAAAAACCAATATAAAAACAAGTATCCAATAAAAAAGGGCACAAAATGAATGACTTGAAGTAAACAAAACATAGAAAATCCCTAGCTTCACCAAACATTACTTAAAATCAACGTAGTGCAACTAAATAATAATAATAAAAACACGCCTTGAAAAGTGTCATCATGTTAAAATCATTAATAAAGTTTATCACAGTGTGCTCACAATTTAAGTTGATGTAATCTTTTATAGCAGCACATTTCCAGAGAAAAATACACACTTCATGGTTACAAACTAAGGCTCCGTAATCGCTATGATGTCTTTATTTTTCTCAAACACACACAATTGTAAGCCAAATTCCTTTATCGTGATAATGAAGCAGGATGGAATCTCAGATTTCCCGGATGCGATAGCTGCTTTAAACCTCCTCAACGGCGTTAAGCGGACATGGCCGCCATGAAGCCTATGGTGACCGACACCCAAACCACTCCAAATACCGCCAATGAGACCATGTCGATGTATTTCCCTATCAGCTTGTATTTGTTCACGCGAGATTCTTCACCCAACTTGGGAAGGATTACGAGAGAGGACGGCGACTTTTCCAGCGGCTTTTTGCCGTCCACATTCAAGGATTTCAGCCCAGCCTCGTTCTGGTTCACCAGATCCTCAGAGGCGGAGAGAGATTTCTGGAGAGGCGCCACTGCTTTTCTAAGAAGCCCGATTTTTGGCAAGGCTGACTTAAAGTTCGCTTTGGCCTTCTGTGATTTTTCCTCTTTCTGTGGGAAAAAAATCATGAAAAAAACGGCAATAATTATCAAACTGTCACCCACAAGAGACAGTGTTGCACATGATAATTCTTTCTCGACTAAAAAAAAATTCCCTTTTCATGTATAATATTTCTGTTGCATAAAAAACTATGGTATTCAAGTACAAGGTAATGACTTTGATTCAAAAATAATGCAGTAGCAGGAAAATTAAAAGCCAAAAAGTGATTTAAAAAGAAAGGAAAACAATCATTAAAAGAGATCTTGTTGTAACATGACACTAATATTTTTATCAACAAATTTTTTAAATAGGTTTAGAAAAGGTAGGTGAATTCTATACACACAATCAAGCTAAAAAGTAACTAATGGGAACTGCGCAATCCCCCCATATGAATATAACTCGTATGTAGAGCCAGGCTTCTTTAAATACATACAGGCCGCGTTACTGAAGTGAACAAACTTTTGAACTTAGTTTAAAAGTGAGCTATGTCATTGAAATATTTGGCAGCGTTAGGACAGTTAGATAGTTTTGTTGTGTAGGCTGAATTTTAAGTATGTTCTGAGTACAATAATTCTGTCCAAACTATGCCCAAAGGCTAAATGAAATAGATCACTTTAACTCCAAAATGCCAAAGTTTGATCATTTCAATGACTATTTTTCGATACACTCTCCATAAGAAGTGTGAGTGTGTGTGAGTGCGGGTTTTTTTACAAGGGAAGAAAATGATGTGTAATTTTACTTCAAGATTATTTATCTACTTAAGGAAGTAATATTTGGCAATGATTTTGTTTTGTGGTTCAGTGACTAATCAGGGCTGTGCAAAGCGCCAATAAAACACTGAAGGAGGTCTTAGATACCAAGCTCAAGAGAAGAGTATTCAACATAAGAAAATAACGCCATATCCTAGGGAAGTTATCAAAACACCAGGGATAATCACAAAATGGTACTTGGATACGCTCGAGTTTTTTATTGATCGTGTATCGCCAGTCTACTTAAAACAAAGTAAGGTATAAAAATTTTTTGTAGCAGAGTTTGTGTAGAAACATACCTCTTCCATGTGATGTAGACCGACTATAACGATGGAATCAACCACAGTGAGAACAGATATGGCCATCAGGATGAAGATGTAGCTGATCATTAGAGGCATTGACTCAGATGACGATGGAAGCATTGATGACATGATGCTCATAAACACTGACAGAGCCAGGAGGACTGTGATTCCTGAGTGATAGTAAATGTCATAGGTTACGCTCGAAAACTTCCGGCAACTTTTTGTCTACACGGACTCAGTATTTTTCAAATACCCAACGGACTGTTCAATTCAGAACTAAAGTTGAGTAAGTCGGATGGGTCAAGACCAAAATTTACAGTTGTAAAAGGCGTGTTTGTGAGATTTTTTTTTCAATCTAGAATTTGGCCAAAGTTGTAAATAGCAAATCTCTATCAAGCTTTTTTAAAAGCCAGGGTCATTCAGATTGATAAGTTTAAGAAAAATCAGTTAAAGATAATGTATTTAAATTTCTGTTACCTTTGAAACACAGCCAAAACATGCAGTTTTTTTTTAAACTTAACGGACAAAGAATTTTCTAGGTGTGAATGATTTATATTCTGTAATTTCCTAATACACTTGTTTAAATTTGAACTAAAGGATAGAAAACACGAGGAAATATTACTATCCCAAGAAGAATTATATGTGTCGTAAAGTTCTATACCATAGTTTCGATTTTGGAAGAAAAAATATTTATATATACATCCAATTTGATACGTTCTATAATAGCCAAGCCATTTCTAAAGTCGTTCAAGCCAGCATGGCAATCATTGACTATGAACTTAATTTATAATTTTTTTTTGAATTGGTAAACGTTTCTGGTCTTATCTAGATGAGACAGTGCAAGCCGTAAAGAGGTTTTTTTTATCTTTTAAGAGAGAAGAGTGAGTTTTGCTAAACAGCACCTCGTCCTTTGATAGGCGGGAAAAATCCCACAATGCGTTCTTGATAATCTTTCGGGACCATCAAAACTGCACCGTCACCAGCGTGAAAATAATTCAACAGAGAATCAATTTTGCCCACAAAGATTAATATTGTAGAATGAAGCCTTTTTCTCTTTACATATTTTATCAATTTTTTATAATTACGTAAAGTTAGAATGCTCTCTTTTTTTAAAGTAAAACTTAATAATTTCAGGAGGCATTCCCTTTTCAATAACCTGTGTTTTTTTTTTAAACCTTACTTATACATGGCTTGGCCAACATACTGCTCTTTTGAATGTATCTAAGATCAACTGTAGTTCCAATGCAATTGAAGAACATAAGAAATGAAAAGTTGACACACGCAAAAGCATTTTGCGTTAAAATATGACTCGTTGAAAGACCTTACTATATCAGCATAAAGAATCTAACTTAAAATCTTCATAATTATATCCCAGTGGATGTAATGAAAATATAAGATTATAGATAATGAGACTTTTCTTGAGCATGATCTGCCACTCCTTACCGTAGCTGATTTTCTCGCCCGAATCTACTGGGATTACAAACACCATCAGGTTGAGCAGAGACAGGAACACGATGGGCAGTAACATGCTGAGGACCAAGAATGTCGGCTTCCTCTTCACGTCGAAAGTGACCTGTAAATAACGTCATCACAACAGTTAGTTGAAAAGCTCTGCTGGTGTTTCTTCGTGCGGATTTGTCTCATAACTCTCACTTAAAAGCCATGATTGGTTTGAAAGATAGTGAGATATTGAGGTGACATTACATCAATAATGAAAGGGAGTGGAAGTAATTAAGTCTTTTGAAGACTTATGGGCTATGATACTAGAGGTTGACCTACTAAAAATTTTTTTTTAATGGAAAGTTTAAAAAGATGTATACATGAATGATCGAAGGAAAATGCAAGAGGGGAAAACAGCAAAAAAGATGCTGGATAGACTAACAAAGTGGCTAAAAGTTGTACCAACAGCGACGAAGGGCAGAGATGCGTGGAAGGTCATGATCGCCTACGCTACAAAGAAGGGCACCTGATTAATTGATGCCGTGTGTTTAGATATGATGATGTCTGCTGTCCAGCGACCACAGATCACTGTCAGATGTCCACTAGTTATATCTTTTATAAAGAATGTTTTTGTCCCCCATTGCGGCGTTTTACATATTCTTTTCATAATTTTAAGTTGCGTATCTCATAGCATTGATGTCAGCACGGAGTGATTAAAACTCCATGCCATCGCTTGTTGTGTTAGCAATAACACAAGGATGCGCGAATTCCTGAGTAAAATATTTATCGGATATTGAATAAGCCTAAAAAACAGATAACTTCGCCCATTTTTCTAGTTAAGATTATTCCCAATCGAGTGGCAGGTTACAGTTGTGAGAAAGTTAGGACTAACACAAATTATTATTGTGATAAAAAAATCAAATATATGGAACAGTTATTTTTTCTTGCAAACTTTACATAAATTCATAAATTTTTCAAGCGTTTCTTTTGCTTACAAGTTTATTTCCAGAAAAGTCGTTTAGCCTTATAGTTGAGTATAGAAATATAATAAACTCAAGACAATACTTAAACAACACTTTAACCCAGAACCTTTTTGCTTCTCTTGGTCCTTAACGGATTGTTCCCCGGATTTTTTCGCACATTTTTTTTTGTTATAATTTTTTCTTCATAAAATACCCACGTCTACGCAATTACGAAACTAGAAACATACGAGAACAGTTGACTTGTCTTCATTTCCGATATCTCGTACGGGGCACGAGACAGACGTGTTCGTGATGTCCCACTGTCCGTTCTTGGTGAAGAAACCTAACCCGACAGTGCCGCTGGCAGGCTGCAGGACCAACTCAGTCGCTTCGAAATTCATGGTAATCATCTGGAAGTTACAGGGAAGTGTATAGAGGGTTAGTCCTTAACAGGGCAGGCTCTGATATTTCTGAAGTTTCGGAGACGAGGCTAACGGGTCCTTTCCTAGAATAGCACGTTATAATTTTTAAACTGACCGACATTCCTTGCATAAACTTCTTCTACTCAGCGGTACGTAGCATATTTTTACCCGGTTTTCGCAAACATGCTAGCCCTCCCACCGAGAACGTAACTGATGGCCACGTAGGGTTCGAGTAGACTCCACGAGAAATAACTATGGAGAAAAGGCCATGACACAACTTGCTGAAACAACGCCTTCTTGTTGGTTCTCAACAGTTTAGCGTTCATCGTATCTCAACTTTTTTGCCTCAAGTGTATCGTTAGGCATTGATGATATGGGAGTTTATTAAGTTTTTCTGCGACTAAAAGTCAGTTATTGGTTAAGTGTATTGTAAGTTAAATCGAATTATTTTTTTCGGTTTAATCATGTAATATTATACGCATCGTCATAGCTGTGATGCTTGCCAAGGGCTGTGTAAAATCAGAATTTGAATGATCTTCATCGTTATTATTATTGACTGCCTTGATGGATCTGAGCTGCTAAAACATGGTCCCTATTGTTCCCAGATTGTTTAGAACCAGTAGTGACATCGCCCGATCTATCCCTACTGAAAGACTATATAAACAAAAATCTATTGACAGGTCACTTAAACTCAAACACAAACAGCCGCTAAGCATTTAAGGACTCAAGAGCTTGGCAAAGCGATCTCTTTATTTGCCAAAAGGGAATCAATAAACTACTAATACAACCTATTATTACCCACACTCAAATAAGCTATGTAGGGATAATCGAATTGCAAAATGAATCCATACCGAAATTTATCAGGATACTCATTTTAGAATACGATTGAAATTAAAGGGGAAGTTGCCTTCTTTATGAAGCCCAAAAGACAGCTTCATTAAGCTGGATTCACCCATTTATTATTACCAAGGACCTGATCTAAGGCTGAAGCGAGGGTTCCTAATAGCTGGAGTCATTGTCTGAAAATAGTATCCGAGAAATAAGAAAAATTAACATGCCTAAATCTCACACACATTCTCATACGGATGCCTGTAACAACTGCTGATTTTGAAAGGCGATCATTTGATAACATGAGAAACTGTAAGGCACGCTTTTAAGATAGAATAATGAAGAAATTATTTTAACAGCACCAATCATAACAGGGCACTAGAACGCAGAAAGTTTTAAATATCTCAAGGGAAGTAATACCTTAGACTTTACATCTAATAAATTCTTTATTAATTACGCCCCTTAAAGATAACGTCAGAGGGGGTTTAAAGGTGCAAACTACCAGTCTAGTTGATATTGCAAGGACACACTAGTTTGGGAAAAGTTCTGAGTTCAAGCAAAACAAAATGTAATCGATCACCGAAATGAATCTCTGAGACAGACTAAGGGTGAGTAAAACAATTTCAGTTATCAACGTGCTATATAAAAAGTGCATCATTTTGTTCAGCTCTCTTGTGGATATTGGGCTTTTTGTTTCCTAGTGTACTTGATATTCCAGATACAGTATCGAGACAAAGGTTTTTAATGAGAATTTAGAGAGGATGCTAGTGCCAAGCTTGTATCCTTCTGTCGATAGAAATAATTTCTTCATGTAGAAAAACGGAGGATATTATATTTTTCTTTTTACAGAAAATTTAGAGATGTTGCCTATTTAAAACTATTATCCTTCATTCGTGGAGAAAAAGGGAAATACTTTATTGTTCTTTTCAGAAAGAATTTATTATATTTTTCGTCACATATCCTTGTGATGCAGTATAATCCTTTAGATCAGGTTAGATGATAAGTGTTTGAGTCCATACCTCAATCTCACAGTGCTGCTCATCAAAAGGGTACTTGGTCAGGTCGAGCTTGCAGGCAGCAGGAAAGATACTGCCCGGCGCCCAGTCAACACTTCCGTCAGAATAGACACTGAGCGGGCTGGGAATGAGACGGCAACAAAAAAAAATACGAAGGCGAAATGGAGGAAATCATTGTGACATCATTGCTGGGCTCAAAACCAACTGAGAAGCAAAAGATTCGTCACAGTTGTTACACGAAGTTTTACGTATTATTGATAGCTCGTGATATACATCAAGAATAAAGGTGTCACGAGTTGCAATTGGACTATTTGTGATATTTCAAACCTATTGCGCTATTTGTAATATCTCACACAATTTTTGGGCTATTTGTAATATATCACACACTTTTTGGGCTATTTGTCATGTCTCACACACTACTGCTGATGAAAGGAAAAAAAAACCTAACAGTATTATTGGATTGTTTCGGAACAGGCAACTGTGCACTTTAAGCGTGTCGATGTAAGCGACATTCTTTCTCTTTATTGGGATAGCCGCACACCTTCAAGATTATTGTTTCTCCCCCTCCCCCCCCCCACCCACCACCCCCACCCACTAGGCAAATATCGCGAGATCAAAACAGTTTTTAGAATACGATTGAATGGCTTACAGGAAGCACGGTTATGAGCACTAAAGAAAACAATAGCGATTGCGCTAGGTCAAGTGAGGTCACTTAAAACTAACAATTCGAGATTTCCCCTTCTATTCCTGCCCCATCTCGAAAGGAATGCGAGATAAATACTACCTTCGCGGGTTTTAGAGACGTCACCATTTATACCATCTATAAATGCTAATTCAACACGGCACCGAAGGGAGCAAACATTAAATGTTAAACAACAACAACAACAACAACAACAACAACAACAACAAAACAAATACTCACGCGAAGTCGTCTTCAAACAAGTCCCTGTCCTCCATAGTGTTCAGCATGATGAGCCGCGGTCTGAACACAGATGTGATTTTTGGAGCCATGACTGTCTCTCCACCATAATCTGAGCTGTTCCATCGTAAGATCTATCGACAAAGATTAGGTGGATTTACAAAAACAAAACAAAAAATAAAACAAAAAACAAAAAAACAAAAACAAATACCAAAAAAAACTAAGATGCATGAAAGATTCGGTATCGATATCAGTACGGTTTGATAACAGGTCTTAACGCCTATTAAAGAATCTTAGAGCAAGATAGTCATACAACATTAAGATGATACTCTGTAGTGGATTGATCACGATTGTGCCATTAAAAGAAATCTTCTTTTTCACCAATTATCACGGCTAAAGACTCAAGTTGCATGTAAACACAACCCCGCTTTTAAGAGAAAATTGCGTATTTATAACTAATGTGTTTGAACGATTTGCCAAGGTACCTTAAATATAATTCATAAAGAAACTTAGGGTAAAAATCCTAGGTATTTGTTAGCATGACACCGGAACATGTTAAAATGGGAAACATTCTAAAATGTTTTCCTTTAGGTCAATCCTGAGAGATGACTAATAAAGTATTAATAAAGTGCTTAAATCTTCCACGGCGTATGTATATAACATTGATAGAGAGAGCGATGTTTGTAAAAATAAATACTGTAATTCAAGCTAGTTTGATGTGTCTAGAAACTACACAATGAAAGCATTTAGCTAAACAAAAGGTCATGAAGTTGCAAGCTGTTGGTTTTTCAATCTTGTACGAAATTTCCCCCTCCTTTTATTTCTTCAAATACAAAAAATGACTCATTGCTTTATATATCATCTTTATAAAGGACTATAACAAAACTGCTTACCAATCTAATAGATTCAATAAAGACACTAACCTATTTAATACATTCAAGAGAGATGCTTACACACATAATAGTTTAAAAAGTAATACTTGCTTATCTAATCGAGTCCACAGAGATAATTATCTAGTACATTTATCAGAGACAATTACCTATCCTATAAAATAAACAAAAAAATCTTATCTCTCGATTGTATAGACTCAGCACAAAATCTTAACTCTCTATTGAATAGATTTTACAGAAAATCTTACATCCCTACTGAATAGATTCTACAGACAATCTTATCTCTCTATGAGTCAACAGAGAAACTCACTTATCTATACATCCAACAATATACTTAGCTATCTAGTAAATGTAACAGAAATACCTCACTATTTAATCGATTCAACAAAGAATCTTTTCTATCTAATCGATTCAACAGAGAACCTTTTCTATCTAATCGATTCAACAGAGAATCTTTCCTATCTAATCGATTCAAGAGAGAATCTTTTCTATCCAATCGATTCAACAGAGAATCTTTCCTATCTAATCGATTCAACAGAGAATCTTTCCTATCTAATCGATTCAACAGAGA
This sequence comes from Elysia crispata, assembly GCA_033675545.1. NCBI lineage: Eukaryota > Metazoa > Mollusca > Gastropoda > Plakobranchidae > Elysia > Elysia crispata. The sequence goes on along the minus strand of JAWDGP010002956.1, from coordinate 565,501 downwards.
ATCTTTTCTATCTAATCGATTCAACAGAGAATATTTCCTATCTAATCGATTCAACAGAGAATCTTTCTTATCTAATCGATTCAAGAGAGAATCTTTTCTATCTAATCGATTCAACAGAGAATCTTTTCTATCTAATCGATTCAACAGAGAATCTTTCCTATCTAATCGATTCAACAAAGAATCTTTTCTATCTAATCGATTCAACAGAAAATCTTTCTTATCTAATCGATTCAAGAGAGAATCTTTCCTATCTAATCGATTCAAGAGAGAATCTTTCCTATCTAATCGATTCAAGAGAGAATCTTTCCTATCTAATCGATTCAAGAGAGAATCTTTCCTATCTAATCGATTCAAGAGAGAATCTTTCTTATCTAATCGATTCGACAGAGAATCTTTCCTATCTAATCGATTCAACAGAGAATCTTTCCTATCTAATCGATTCGACAGAGAATCTTTTCTATCTAATCGATTCAAGAGAGAATCTTTTCTATCTAATCGGTTCAAGAGAGAATCTTGTCTATCTAATCGATTCAACAGAGAATCTTGTCTATCTAATCGATTCAACAGAGAATATTTTCTATCTAATCGATTCAAAAGAGAATCTTTCCTATCTAATCGATTCAACAGAGAATCTTTCCTATCTAATCGATTCAAGAGAGAATCTTTTCTATCTAATCGATTCAACAGAGAATCTTTTCTATCTAATCGATTCAAGAGAGAATCTTTTCATCTAATCGATTCACCACAGAATCTTTCCTATCTAATCGATTCAACAAAGAATCTTTTCTATCTAATCGATTCAAAAGAGAATCTTTCCTATCTAATCGATTCAACAGAGAATCTTTCCTATCTAATCGATTCAAGAGAGAATCTTTTCTATCTAATCGATTCAACAGAGAATCTTTTCTATCTAATCGATTCAAGAGAGAATCTTTTCATCTAATCGATTCACCACAGAATCTTTTCTATCTAATCGATTCACCACACAATCTTTTCTATCTAATCGATCCGACAGAGAATCTTTTCTATCTAACCGATTCAACTGAGAATCTTTTCTATCTAATCGATTCGACACAGAATCTTTTCTACCTAATCGATTCAAGAGAGAACCTTTTCTATCTAATCGATTCAAGAGAGAATCTTTTCTATCTAATCGATTCAAGAGAGAATCTTTTCTATCTAATCGATTCAAGAGAGAATCTTTTCTATCTAATCGATTCAAGAGAGAATCTTTTCTATCGAGTCGATTCAAGAGAGAATCTTTTCTACCTAATCGATTCAAGAGAGAATCTTACCTCATCGTTCCAGAACAGACCAAGGAAGCCGTTGATCTTGAAACTCTGGACAACATCATTGATCTCCACTATGGAGACCAGAGCAAACATAACGTTGACATAGAGCGTGTCGGACTGGTTCAGCACAGGCCGCTGGTCAGGGTTGTAGTTGCTGCTGGACAGTAGTGTGTCATGCAGGGCCTTCTTCTGCCTGTAGGTGCCGCCATAGCAGGAAGGCGCAGCCAGAAGGACTAAAAATAGCATCGGGAAAACCCGCGCTCGGTAGGAAAATGGATCGCAATGAAACGCCATTCTACGGGGGTGTTAAATGTTCCTGAGAAGTTAGTCAAGTTTTTTGTCGAGAAAATGATGCTCAGTATTTTTTCGATTCAATGTTCTTCAGACACTGAAATGAAAAAAAAGGAGATTTATTTCAAATAACTGATGCGAAAAACACACATTTTCAAAAAACAAATTATTCAGTGAAATGAAGAGGTCGAGATATTCTTATTTACTTATGGGTAAAATACCTGAAATTCCTGTAATGTAATCTCTTCCGGTTCGAATTATCTACTGATTTATTAACTTGATGGTAAAGATAAAATAGTGTGACAGATTAAAAAACAAAAAACAAAACCAACAAACAAAACAAAGCTATGCGCCTTTTTTTGCCAGAATCAGATAATTTGTTGACAAATTTTAGATTCCCCAGAATTTTATAACCACGTAAGATATAATAATAAGATTCCATTGCTCACTGAAGGAAAAAAAAAAAAAGAAATAACCAGGCCTAGAGCATAATTGCAAGTCCATTCATAAACAGAAACACAGAATTAGTTTTTTTTATTGAACAGGAACTTCACAGACATTGTCTCAGCCTCATATTTTTTTTCTTGTCTTTCTTTTCTTTTCCTTTCTTTTATTGTTTTTGTTTTAAGACGTGTTTTTATAGAATAATAGATGTAAGTTATTAAGACAAAAAACAAACAAACACGTTATCAATGAATTGAAAAAATAAATAGAATTTAAAAATTGAAGAAATAAATGAAGTGAAGAAATAAATCTTTGTCATAATGTTCACAGTAGAAGCTGATATATGAATATTTCTTGATTCTGAGTGAAGCTAATTGAAATCTATCCATGCACGGTCTGTTTACTGTGGTGAAGGATTACTATCAGCAAACAGTTACATAAGTCTAACTATCTGTATATAAAAGATATTTTTTTTTTGCTTTTACTCTAAACTTTCTAATTTATATTCCTCTGGGCATGTTTAACACAGCAACAACTTCCATCTTCTACAAGGAATTTGACATTTCCTGTTTTTTTAATCTATAACTTTCCTTACCCCGTGGTTTTCAAGAATCCGATCGAAATAACACAAGTAAGGATCTACTGAAAACAAACATTAAAATATTCTGGCGCATAAATCAACCACGATACAACCCGAATCGAAACAGTGTAGGAATTTTCAAAAATAAATAGTAGCACAATCTTTCATACAATCTATAGTCACGATTCATCTTTTAACTTTGTTACCGCCTGCGTAGCTCACGTGGGAGCCAATGTGCCAAAATGAATAGATCGCGAAAAGTGGAACCGCCCGATCAAAGAAAATCAAAAACCGTGGCCCCAAGACATTCTTCTATTGTGTTCAATAGTGACATATCGCCTCTATCGATCCGGTGTATAATGGGGAGCTTTACAAAATTTGATTTTTAATATAGTTCGTACAGGTGTTACGTAATAGCGAGTCCAATTTTATTGTCAATTTGTTAGGCAGCCCTGGAAACGTCACTATTGCGCTATGTTTTATATTCTTGGGATGATTAAAGAGAATAATAAAGAGCTTCGCTTTATGCGTGGGAGAGAGGTTGGGGTGGAAACATAAAAAAGGGGAGTGGGGAGGGGAGGGGAGGCGACTGTTGGATGTAGGGGGTAAGATGAAGAACTTGACAAATTTATGTGACGCACCTAATCCAGTACTCATTCAGCAACTTGCTTGTTTCTATTCATAAACCCATTCCAATAGACTCACGGATATAAAAGTATCATCCTAAAGCTAGGAGAAAAGACTTCTGGGAGCTATAACATTGAAAAAGGTCCGTAAAAAACAGCTACACAAAAAAAAATTAAAAAATAAAAGTCAACCTTAAAAAGCATAATGCATTCATCATCTTCTTTAAGGCTGGCCGCTGGTCAAGGACTGTCCTGAAATAACTCGTCGGTCCTCTCAATAATAGTTTGCCTTCCTTCTACAGCTGTCTATAGATCTCCGCCAGTTGCCTCTTTGGCATTGCATATCTACCTTAAAAGTAACATCTTTGTCCTTTGCGATCTAGACCTTAGGATAATTATATTAACAATGAGTCCATTCAAAGGTAATCACTTAAAGGAAAAAAATACCAAATCGTAACATCAACTCATGATTGTATCTTTGCTCTGATTCGCGATCATTTTGAAAGCGAAATACTTGGAAACCTGACAATCCTTTGCTTTAACGCGTTTCTTCTCTTGTGATCTACAGCCTATTTCACACAACTCTTTTGACGCTCAGTTGGGACAAAATAAACTGTGAAAGGAAAGATTAGTTCTTCTGTGCCTTTTCCTCATATTAGCGCCAAGGGGTGCCTACCAAGAAATTTAACTTAAATAAAGTAGATTAAAGCAACACTAGTGCGAAATTGTTTACCCTTTCCTGACGTTTAGGTTCCTATAAAATCGGTTCACTCTCAAACAATCTAAGGATTGATTTGTCAACCCGCAAAATTCGTTAAGGTTTAAGTTCATAGTAATACTGATGGGCGCATGTGTTGTAAACAGGGGGATTCCACTCTTCGCCTTTCTTTACTCTCTCTCTCTCTCTCTCTCTCTCTCTCTCTCTCTCTCTCTCTCTCTCTCTCTCTGTCACTGTCTGTCTGTATGTCTGTCTGTCTGTCTCTCTCAACTCTCCCTCCTTCCCACCTAACTTTTAAAAAATAATAATGAAAAAAGGATGGATCTAAATCTTAATAGCTATTTTCCCTAATAATGTAAACATTCAGAATATCTTAGACATAAACAGGTGGTGCTAAGGTTTCATTGTTCTAGTTTTGTTTAATCCCTTCCATCAAGCAACAGATAAGAGACGTCGGTAGAACAGGGGAGGTCCTGGGTTCGATCCACGACTTGAACATGTAGTATTAGGGCGGATTCAGCCATTACTTGACGGACATCTTCGGGAAAAGCAAGGAGCGTAAAATTTACTTAGGGCTATCCCATTTTCTGAACGTAAGAGGCGATTTAAAAGAAGTAAAAAGAATTTAAAAAAAAAGCGGATATAATATATTTTCAAGGGAAAAGTTTTCAAGTCTAAATACATGGATTAAGTGACTGATTTCTGTGACGTATTAACTTGTCGATGGACTGACTGAAAAAAAGAACGGGATATTTGCCGTAAGTTCAAATAAACTAAAAGCGTTGGCCTCTAGAAAGACAGAAGCAAAAAGATAAAACTCATATGGTATAGTTCTTTTTTTTAAATTTAATTCTACTAATATTTTACAGTAAAATGTATATTTCCCAACCTATGCATAAGATAAGGTGAATGGAAGATGGGTGGGGGAGGTGTGTGTGTGTGTGTGTGTGGGTGGAGGAGGGGAGTGGAGAGTGCATAGAGGAGGGTAGAGGTTACAAAGGGGAAGACGGGTATTTTAACCATTTTAAGGTTAAGATGGTATAGATCTATATTGTGAATTCTTTTATCGATCTTTGAATAAGAGTAACTCTTGACAGTTCAGTTCCAAATCTCGGTCATGGAATCATGTAGCAAAAAAAAAAACAAAAATGGGTGCCGGTTGACTGGTCGCAAAATAAGGAGCTAATAATAATAATAATGTTAACCTCAACGAGTCATAATGATTCAGTTTTCAAATATTTCTGTCAGAGATCAATTCTTCTAGTTGTGAAAGAGAACTGCGAAAAAAAAAGGAAAAAAAAGAGTTCTATACATATCTGTTTTACGATCCATTTTAATAATACAAGACCTCCTAAGTTATTTATTGTAGTGGGATACAAAGAATGAGATTTTCAATGCTTTTCAGACCATTTCAAAGCCGCATTTAGACCTGCAGTCAAGCATTACGAGACCGAATAACCTCGCTTTAGAAATATGAATGTTACCTGTTGAGGATTATACCTTTAAATTTTGGGCTATTTTAAGATGGGCGAAAGGTACAGATCAATGGG
>JAWDGP010002956.1:542500-557500 GCA_033675545.1 Elysia crispata | reverse complement strand
AAAAAAACCCCAAAAAACCACAATATAACTCGTTAAAATTACCCTATTATGACATTGAATTTTCGGATCATATTCCTTTCAATAACTGAAGGCAAGTGAGAATCAAGAATTTATGAGGCCTTCAGAGGTGCAAAACTGTTGGTATGTGTATTTACATGATTAGGAAACTATGAGGGTTGGCTGAAAACTGATGACCGTTTGGCCAAAACATTTTACGTAGAATTCGGATAGAATTTAACGCACGGTATACACATCTCTAAGGATGTGAGCTGCATATTTCTTACTTTGATAGTTTCTCTTTTTAACAGTTATCGCCATGCGATCCACACAGAGCTGTCGAGAAGGTACTAGCTTGCGCATGCTGTCTGTGAAAGAAATCAGAACCACTGTCGAAAGTCCACATTATGTTCGTACACAGGCGTCGCATTCAAAGGGAAGAACTCTTGATACACTCCTTGAGCTTAGGAAAAAATAAGAAAAGAAAAACCCTCTGAAATTGCAAAAATCTGTATTACTATTTCTTTGTATGCGGTAATGTAGCAAGTCCACCCTAGTGACTCATCTTCACAACTATTGCTTCTTTAAACGGTCGCTGAACAACTTTGCTTTTATTCTTTTTTTCCTCTGAGAGAAAAAAAAAATGAAATATGAAATTTAAGCAATTAACATACAAGCAATCAATCGAGATACAGTCAGCTCTCATTCCGAGTTGCTTGGCCAACCATGAAACACAACTCAACACTTCTAGTGTTCGCTTCTCCTGTTTGCACTTGCACCATAGGCTTTCAAAGACTAGTAGATCTAGATCTATCTAACTCTAGATAAAATTAACAAAGACTTTCAAAGACTAGTAGATCTAGATCTATCTAACTCTAGATAAAATTAACAAAGACTTTCAAAGATCTAGATCTATCTAACTCTAGCTAAAATTAACAAAGACTTTCAAAGACTAGTAGATCTAGATCTATCTAACTCTAGATAAAATTAACAAAGACTTTCAAAGACTAGTAGATCTAGATCTATCTAACTCTAGATAAAATTAACAAAGACTTTCAAAGACTAGTAGATCTAGATCTATCTAACTCTAGAGAAAATTAACAAAGACTTTCAAAGACTAGTAGATCTAGATCTATCTAACTCTAGATAAAATTAACAAAGACTTTCAAAGATCTAGATCTATCTAACTCTAGCTAAAATTAACAAAGACTTTCAAAGACTAGTAGATCTAGATCTATCTAGCTCTAGATAAAATTAACAAAGACTTTCAAAGACTAGTAGATCTAGATCTATCTAACTCTAGATAAAATTAACAAAGACTTTCAAAGACTAGTAGATCTAGATCTATCTAATTCTAGCTAAAATTAACAAAGACTTTCAAAGACTAGTAGATCTAGATCTATCTAGCTCTAGATAAAATTAACAAAGACTTTCAAAGACTAGTAGATCTAGATCTATCTAACTCTAGATAAAATTAACAAAGACTTTCAAAGACTAGTAGATCTAGATCTATCTAACTCTAGATAAAATTAACAAAGACTTTCAAAGATCTAGATCTATCTAACTCTAGCTAAAATTAACAAAGACTTTCAAAGACTAGTAGATCTAGATCTATCTAATTCTAGATAAAATTAACAAAGACTTTCAAAGACTAGTAGATCTAGATCTGTCTAATTCTAGATAAAATTAACAAAGACTTTCAAAGACTAGTAGATCTAGATCTATCTAACTCTAGATAAAATTAACAAAGACGCTTCCAGTGGTTCTCAAATGAAAATAATTGTGTTCTAGCTTTTTAACGCCATGCTTGTGACATTTCAAACTATCAAAGCGTATGATCAGTTGGCGTGATAAGCAATTAATGTGAAAACAAATCGGCGACGCATTATTTTAATTGTTAAGGGTTGAGAATCGATAAATGTGAGAATAGCTGATTTGTCTAGGAAAAGGTTGCTAGATGATTGTGAAATGAACGTATGCTTCTGAGTAGAATGAGCTTTCATAAGGAGTGTATGCAATGTCTTTTTGTTGTGCTTCCAACTGGTCATCAAAACTAAAGTTTTGCCTCAGGGCTCAATAAATTGAATGTCTTTTGTTAACCACCTACGTACTATAATCGAATTATATCCCTTTCATATTACTCAAAGCTTTTTATATTGTACTATTCTTCCATTATTGAGGATTCCTATGTTTAAACTTCTTTTCGTTATGTTTTTTTTTGTTTAGGTAAAAATAAGATCTGGTTTCTTCACGGGTAGTGCATGAAATGAAGCCTTCGCATTTTAAGCGCCTCACTTGCTTTAATTTGTTCAATGGGGTATTTGTAAATCCTAAATTGAAAAAAAAAGTTTAAAAAAAAAAGAAGAAAGAGAATAGATACGAGCGGACTGTTTCTGCTGTGTATGGTCAATAGAACTAAGGTTTTAAGTTTGAGAATGTTTCCAACTCGCAGCAGCCTAGGTCGACTTATAAATTGCACTAAAATTTTATTTTTTATCGGGCTGACTTTTAATATTAAAGAAAACTAATTATGCCGTGATCATGAAAAATGCTCTACTAGAGAATAAAAATTGGATTTTAAATTTCGAATAATAGCGACATAGGTCAACTATTGTGTTTTTGGTTACAAATGATCAATTTTTCAAAAAAAAATTATTACAATACAATACTCTTTAGGACGATAAATGGAGAATGGCCAGCATTTCTTCATTGATCATTATAATTTCAAATGGGAGGGTAAAATTATTACGTTGTAAAATAATGTGGAATTGAGAGCTATAAAAAGTTAAGGTCCTACACACTTACTATTAGAGGGGTTTTTCCTCTGAAGACTCTGCTATGTAGCTCTTCGATGAATTTCTTCATAAGAGCTATAAAAAGTTACGGACCCAAACACTTACTATTAGAACGGTTTCTTCTCTAAAGACTGCTATGTAGCTCCCCGATGAATTTCTTGATAAGAGCTATAAAAAGTTACGGACCCAAACACTTACTACTAGAACGGTTTCTTCTCTGAAGACTCTGGTATCTAGCTCCCCGGTGAATTCCTACATAAGGGCTATTAAAAGTTAAGGACCCAAACACTTACTATTAGAACGGTTTCTTCTCTTAAGCTCCACGGTGAGCTTTTACTTATAAAACTCTCCTCTGAAGGCAAAAAAATATTTGTAATGTATATAAGTAGGTTTGAATTGGGAAATCTGAATACAGGAACTACATAGAAATTTGTTGTCTTAGAGATAGTATAGAAAAGTCAGCCACAAACCTAGATCTAGCTCTAGACCGACAAATAAGACGAAAGACGTGAAAACATTACAACAGATGGAATGAACAGGGATCGAACCTGCGCCTCGATGCGGCACCCATCGCCTTGCCGAGACAAGACCAGGCACTTAACCACTGAGCTATCCGCATCTACAAAAAAGATGCTTCAGGAACAGTGACTTTCATGCTGGCTGAATCGATTGTCTTAGAGATGTAAACTGTGCATGTCACAACAAAAGGTAAAAAAGGAACACCTGTAACAGAACATTAAAAATCTACTCGAGGTTTTCTTCAGATGTGTTAGAAAAAAAAAAAAAAACTAGTCATGTTTAGATATTAAATTACTTCGCAGTTTCAATAGGGTCTCAGTAACAATAGCCAATCTTGTCATGAAGGTTGGCCCCAGTCTGACTGTGTCACGTTCATGGTGACCAAAAAAGACTTCCAAATCGCCAGATTTATGAGGATCACCAAACCGAAATCTCTCATTCTCACGGCTTGCGCCAAGCTTAGACCCCATCACAGGCATATGCATCTTCTACAAACTTATTTAAATTAATTTCAAGGCATTTTTTTAAAAATAATGCTAAGTCTTCGTTTCGTGAAAGGTGTATGTTGATGCAAAAATAATAAATTCCAGACCTCTTCGTTGTCAGTTTATCATTCTTCTTATTAGGATATCTGGAACCCTTGTTCACACTACAAATAAGAGAAAAATTCGGAGTGGGAGTTCAGAAAACAATATTGATCCCTTAAATAGGAACTGAGAATAGTGGTTAAAGAAAATGGATAAAATAATATACATAGGTGCATATTCATAGAATTCACTAACAGCTCAACCGATTCATGTAAAAATAAACATAAAAAAATCGTGAAAGAAAAAGAATGTGGCTAGGGATATTTACCCAATCACTTCCTTTCAAGCATTTCATTTCAGATGGAGATTGACCTCCAAACCAAAGAATATCCGATACCTCTGAGATCACTTGACATCGCCATCCTCCACGCTTCTTCTGTCGCTCTCGCCATAGAGAAGAACTGATGTGTGTCGTCACTGAGAACTTGTTTGGCTTTTTTCTCCGGGCACTGTTTACAAAGTGTGTCAATTCTATCCAATATCCGCCGCTTCTTCCAGTTTCCGGATCGCTTTTTTATTTTTTTTTTAAATGCTTGTTTTAACAAGTTTTTGCCTCGACAGTTTAAGGTCAGACAACTGGACAGAGCTGGTGTATGACACAATTATTCACAATAAAATGTTTCGATATTAAAAAAGAAACTTGTTTTTTTAAGCATTGCAAACGAGTTTTTTTTGTCTGAAATAATACTGGAGCGTCTGTACAGCTTTGCTTTTCTTGGTGATCTCTGTCTACCAAAAAAGCGACGCTTGTTCCATTCGTATTGTTCATATTTTGATCTGAGAAAATGTGTAGTAGACACCATCTAACTCCCCCCCCCCCTCCCCCCTCAAAAGAACAAAAATAATTATTGCAATTTTCCGGGCAGTTCTTGTAAGGATCAACATAGATAAGTTAAACCTTTTTAGGGTTATTTCTATTTCGCGACAAGATCCAGAGTCTAGATCTCGATCTGGCTCTGAGTATTGGGCACTGCTCTTCTCTTTCATCATGGCGTAGAGTCAAGCTAGCGAAATGTCTCTAGCCTAGCCATAATCATCGGTATCAACTGAGACCTTGGGGAATATGCAAAGGTGTGGGTGTTAAAAAAAGAAAGACAAAATATAATTGGAAAAACCATGAAGTCAAATGAAAAGGGAGGAGATTTCATGTATCTAAAGGATATCGCATCTTTAAAAGGGAGGCAACTTCGTTTTAAAAGTGATAATAGAAAAAAAAACCGCTTGCTTTCTGTTAGCATTTAAGCACCAATTTGATATGCACGAGAGCTGGCGCGTGGCGTCATAGCATGACCTTGGCCATTTCACTGGACTTCAAACCGCAAAGACTTGAGGGAAGTTACGTTGTGAGGCGATTTAAAGAACCTAAAGTGAGTCATGTAAGTTCCATGATCATGCATGGATCTTTCTTGATGAGGTTTACCTGGTACAGATCATACATGGACCTTTCTTGATGAGGTTTACCTGGTACAGATCATACATGGACCTTTCTTGATGAGGTTTACCTGGTACAGATCATACATGGATCTTTCTTGATGAGGTTTACCTGGTACAGATCATACATGGATCTTTCTTGATGAGGTTTACCTGGTACAGATCATACATGGATCTTTCTTGATGAGGTTTACCTGGTACAGATCATACATGGATCTTTCACGATGAGGTTTACCTGGTACAGATCATACATGGACCTTTCTTGATGAGGTTTACCTGTACAGATCATACATGGACCTTTCTTGATGAGGTTTACCTGGTACAGATCATACATGGATCTTTCTTGATGAGGTTTACCTGGTACATATCATGCATGGATTTTTCTTGATGAGGTTTATCTGGTACAGATCATACATGGATCTTTCACGATGAGGTTTACCTGGTACAGATCATACATGGACCTTTCTTGATGAGGTTTACCTGGTACAGATCATACATGGATCTTTCATGATGAGGTTTGTCAGGTACAGATCATGTATGGATCTTTCTTGATGAGGTTAACCTGGTACAGATCATGCATGGACCTTTCTTGATGACGTTTACCTGGTACAGATCATACATGGATCTTTCTTGATGACGTTACCTGGTACAGATCATACATGGATCTTTCTTGATGAAGTTTACCTGGTACAGATCATACATGGATCTTTCATGATGAGGTTTACCTGGTACAGATCATACATGGATCTTTCTTGATGACGTTTACCTGGTATAGATCATACATGGATCTTTCATGATGACGTTACCTGGTACAGATCATACATGGATCTTTCATGATGACGTTTACCTGGTACAGATCATACATGGATCTTTCTTGATGACGTTACCTGGTACAGATCATACATGGATCTTTCATGATGGCGTTACCTGGTACAGATCATACATGGATCTTTCATGATGACGTTTACCTGGTACAGATCATACATGGATCTTTCATGATGAGGTTTACCTGGTACAGATCATACATGGATCTTTCTTGATGACGTTTACCTGGTACAGATCATACATGGATCTTTCATGATGAGGTTTACCAGTTACAGATCATACATGGATCTTTCATGATGACGTTACCTGGTACAGATCATACATGGATCTTTCTTGATGACGTTACCTGGTACAGATCATACATGGATCTTTCATGATGGCGTTACCTGGTACAGATCATACATGGATCTTTCATGATGACATTTACCTGGTACAGATCATACATGGATCTTTCATGATGAGGTTTACCTGGTACAGATCATACATGGATCTTTCTTGATGACGTTTACCTGGTACAGATCATACATGGATCTTTCATGATGAGGTTTACCAGGTACAGATCATACATGGATCTTTCATGATGAGGTTTACCAGGTACAGATCATACATGGATCTTTCTTGATGACGTTTACCTGGTACAGATCATACATGGATCTTTCATGATGAGGTTTACCTGGCACAGATCATACATGGATTTTTCTTGATGAGGTTTACCTGGCACAGATCATACATGTATCTTTCATGATCAGGTTTACTTGGTACAAGTTTTCGTACAATCTTAGTTTCCAAATTCTATTTAAGTGGTCAAAAACTGATTGTTTGATGTAAACTATACTTTTTTACTTAAAATTAGTTAAATGTAAATCTAATTTTCTTATATGATGCACTTGATGATTTAGTTCACCAATTCAATTTGGACACAAAAAGAAAGAAAATTTGATTCCGATTACTAAGTAATTCACAATTTGCACAAATTTTTGAGAGATAACAGGAAAAGATTTGTCCAAAGAATTTGTATATTATTTACCAAAATATGTCTCGTATTCGCATCCACCTCTGACGTATTGAAATATAATTACACTTTTTAATCACTAAATATTAGACCGTACATAAGCTATGTCATGAGGTGACCATATTTTAAATTTAAATTGGTTTGTCAATTGACATCCGATTACGAAATTTTATGAATATGGGAAAAGTCTCTTAATGGATTTTTCACCTGTATTTGCTTTTTCGAGTGCACTTTGAAAACCTTAAATGCTCTCTCTCTCTCTCTCTCTCTCTCTCTCTCTCTCTCTCTCTCTCTCTCTCTCTCTCTCTCTCTCTCTCTCTCTCTGCGTGTTTGACCTTCTCTCTTTTCATTGCACTCACTCTCTCTTATACTGTGTAACTGTGAAAATGGATTTAAAAGTTCGGAACAAAATCTTTCCACAATTACATTTTTTTTTAAAATTTGAAACGCATCAGATTAGTCAGGTTAAACTTTAAAAAAATGTTATACTTTTATCTCTACCATTTCACACACACACACACACACACACACACAAAGGATTTTACGAGGCAGAACATTTCGTCTCATAAGCACTCTAGTCTAACCAGGAAGACGCAAGATGAAATAAGGAGAAGAGAAATGAGATCGCTTGTATAGAGCAAAATTGTCCTATCTTTAAAGATAAACAGACAAATAAACAAATAAATAAATAAAAAAAAATTGACAGATGAATCTGTAAACAACTTTCTCTGCCCTTGAAAAAACTAAAACTTTTTCTTGCTAATTTGTCGCATCTTCAGCATCCATGACCAGTTTTAATTTTGAAAGATACCAATGCATTGAATGTCCTTAATTTTTTTTTTGTCATTGTTTGAAAGCTAAGAAGACAACAAAAACTTTTTCTTTATGCTTAAACTTGACGGATTCATTAATTTATCCCTCTATGCGAGATTAAAGGCAGGCTGATAATTATTATAGCTCATTTTTCAAAAGTCCCAATCTATTCATAGATTGTTTTACACGCTTGTTATCACATATAAATAACAGTATTTCCAACTGAGCAGTGTTTCTCTTAACGCTATTTGCGGGAACTTATTGGTTTCTAAGTACCGTTAGGAAGGATCTTAAAATATATTGTAAAAATACCCACAAAGCTCTTTTCTCGTATTATCAAAATCATTGCTTGGAGTGCGCATGTTTATACATACATTACATGCTTACGGAAATTCCCTAACCCAAAGAGACGGATGATTTTGTAAATACAGTAAACTAAGAGTTTATTATATTCAGGTAAATTTGGCGCTCTATACCCATACAAATTACGACTATCAATCTAACACCCTGCAAGACGCCCATGGGGAACCTTTAGGGTGTCAAAGGTAGTACCCAATTTTCCTTCATTGGCATAAGAGATACAAAAATGTCTCGTTGGGATTGAAAGAATGCAATAAATTAGTATAATGAGTTGTTGACCCAGCTTAATGGGGACATAATTAAAGCCCCTTTGTTAATTAGTATCCCGTGGGTAGATTTTCCTATTTCCTGGATGGCAATTTCAGAAATACTGGTTTATCTTTAGAGAGTTTTTCTTTCAAATGCCTTGTATTTTTATGCCAGGGTTCGTCTATTTGACGAAGCTAGTTATCATACAATTGAAAAAGCTAAAAAATTGCAAATAAAGCAACGCCCAAGACTCGATAGTATTAGCCGGAGAGATACACAAGAGGTTGTAAGGTTTTCCTAGCTGTAGCAATAAACTACTACTACTACTACTACTACTACTACTACTACTACTACTACTACTACTACTACTACTACTACTACTACTACTACTACTACTACTACTACTACTACTACTACTACTAAGAATTATAAGAGCTAGAGTTTTAGGTAGTGCTCAGCAGTGGTCAGGAAAGGCTTTAGGTGAAAATGACCGCAAAATGCTTGGATTAGAACCATCGATTTATAGATGCTTCGGTACCCATCGCATTGCCACTCAAAGTGAACAAAGGATATACAAATACGCCACTACGCTCCCTAAAAAGAGAGGTGCATCCGAATATTTACTAAGCCTCCCTGAGTGACTTGAAATCTTGATTGGGAAAGTCCAAGTCGCACCAAAGACAACCATTAAATCCGGAATCACCAACACTTGCTGCTGCTGCTGCTGCTGCTTCTACTATTACTACTACTACTACTACTACTACTACTACTACTACTACTACTACTACTACTACTACTACTACTACTACTACTACTACTACTACTACTACTACTACTATTACTACTACTACTACTACTACTACTACTACTACTACTACTACTACTACTACTACTACTACTAGTACTAATTTTAGCATAATAATAATAAGAGCAATCAATACAAAGACAATTTTAATGACCATTATGGTCGGCAATGGGCAGGATCAGAGCAAATCCATACCTATAAATAGCTTTTAGACTGGTAGGCAAGACAGTAAGTCCTCAAACATGTATCAATGCTCCAAACACAATTTTAAACTCATATGGACACATTCTTTTGAAGAAGAAACGTGAAAACAGAGCGCGACAAAAAAGTCAGCTAGACGCTGATGTCAGTCGGTGCCACACACGTCTCTCATGCTGTAAGTTCATTCTCACGTGATGTAAGTGTGGTCAAAAACGTTTAATGTTAAGCTCTTTCCGATACAGGCTTCCTCTCAAATTAAACTTTCCCAGGAAGATGTGGTGCAAGTAAATAAAGACGAAATGAAAGGAAGCCAAACGCTGATGCTTGCTCGGCCTGCTTCAAACTTGTGTGCACAAAACAGGTTTTGCGGGTAAATTAAAAAAAAAAAAATGCAGGATCTATTATAAAACGATAAACATAATTATGTAATCAAGAAAATTGAGTTTAGTCTAAAAATAAAATTTGATGTCACAACCATATAAAATTCTCGTATAATATGGCGGCTCGGAAATATCTCTGAATTGTAAAAATCAGTACAAGAAGGGAAAGTACAAATTCAGCGAAACACTTTAAGCTTTATACTTCTTTTGCTTAAAGTAGATAATACATTTTTTAATTAAGAGATAATATTATTAATTTAAATCTTATTTATATGTTGATAGTGTCTTAAGGTAGATGCGTTGCGGTCTAAAATAACATGCATTTATGAAAGCAACAACAACAGCAGCAGCAGCAGCAGCAACAACAACAACAACAACAACAACAACAACAACAACAACAACAACAACAACAACAACAACAACAGCAACAAAACCGACTCCTATAAATACGATGCCTTTTTTCAGCAGTTTACAACTTTTTTTTTAAATATCAGATCTTTTCCATTCCCCCCGCCACACACACACACACACATTTAATAATAATTTTTAGCTTCGATAAGAATTATAGCACATAATTATAGATTTACTATTTACAATTTTTTGTTCTTAACCAGTTGAAAACCATTACTTTTTTCAGACAGAGTACTTAAGTGTAAAACAAATTCATTGGCTAAAAATCTGAAATTTGAAATTTTTCTCACTAGTTTAAAATGACACTTTTAAACAAAAGAGAGTAGAATAAATGAAACTGGATATTTCTTGTTGATTGAGATGTGAAAAAAGGTGAGGTTATGAAACTTTGGCTAAAAAGGAATTGCATTATATTATTTTATATCTAATACAATCTCCTCTGAAACGTACATTTAATTTAGTGCAATACACTGTAATATTTAACTTACGATTATACAAAGTTAGGTGGCAGAGGTTAAGTTAAGCTGTGCCAGTTACAACACATCGACTTCATTATAATTACATTGGCTTACATGGCAATAACTGACTTATATTTCTATAAGCTTTTGTGGCAACTGTTAATTTTTAATTGTGTAGGCTTATTTGACAACGATTGTTTTATAACTATGGAGGCTTATGTGACTACTCTCAAATTTCTGGTTTGCAGATTTTTCGTGACGTCAATAAACTTGAAATACCGTTGAATGTAGATCAGCAGATGATAAACGAGCAATCAATGAAATCTTTATAACAAACTGCCCTAACGAGGTGAAAAATAAGACGAAGGTTGTATGATTCATCTCAAGGAGCAGCAATCCAGAAAAAAAATTAAATAAGTATGAAAAAATATTTTACAATTTTAAATCACAAGATTTTCATGTTCTATCTGGTTTTTCATTAAATACTTTAGATTAACAGATATTATGTCCACATACATGGTTTGTTCATGATAACTTTAAGTTTCAGTCTTTGAGAATTTTGCATGATCGAAGGTTAGATAAAGTCTTTAATGATGCGGGAAGTTTGTTTTTTCTACTTTCCCTAATGTTTTTCTGCTTATAACAAACGTTTATCGTGAGGCTATGATTACAGTCAAGGCGAAAAAGTGCTTAAGATAGTTCATAAGCGTCGATTTATTTTTATTAACATTGTAATAAGGGAGGCAGGACTTGACAAAGTTTTGTAAACGTACGTAGGCGAAAGTTATTGGTAGGGAAGGGAAACAGCCACTTAACTTTTTGAAAATGGAAAATAAAAATGTTAATCATCGATGTCTGAGAGAACAAAAGTACGATACTATTGTTTCGCTGAAGAGGAAATTTATTATTGCTCGACAAATCCTTAACAGACAGATAATAACTAAAAAAAAATACCTTTTTTTAAGACGGGGTCGCGTGCAATTAAAGAAAATACTGTTGTTTGGTTTTCTCTAGCATAGCTTTTAATTTTATCTTCACTCCTACAGATAAGAAGTCCTGCATCCATTCAAAAACAACTAACAAGATCATTAAAATTGTCTGGCCCAGTGGCCAAGAGGTAAAATAATCAGTCCAGGTTTACTGCGTGCGTTCTTTCAGGCAAAAACCTCTACGGCAGACCAAGATTGAGCTAACCTTTCAACTCTCTGCTTGCCATTAGCTCGGTTAAATCACTTAAAGAGTCAGTAGACGACGGGTTATATCGACATCAACTCTGCAAAAAATTGTGGACGCATAAGGTATTTATAAATTGTAAGGGGTTTATATTTGTAAATCGGCTGTATATTTATCTACAACTCTAATTTATTATTACTGTGCAAATGTTAGGAGAAAACCAAATTGCAATAAAACGTATAAAACGTAAACACAAATTGTCCAGCGCAAAAACTTTACAAAGTCATCGAATGTAGAAGAAATGAGCAAAATAAGAACACTATGAAACATATAAATCTCTGTTACAAATCTAACGCAGTACGGGCGTGTTACTTTTTCATGCCCAACTTACTTCGTACCTCTATTAATACTAATGTCTGAGGAGCTTAGGAGACATAGAAAGCTTGTTATAGCTTCAGAATAGCCACAAGGTTAAATTTAAACGCGGAGCAAACGTAAAATTAAGCACTCGCAAGCCCTCACCATAAACGGGACTAAAATAACAAAAGTGTCAATACCTTGGAGGAGACGACGTACGAACAGCCGGGGTTATTTTTCACGATTTTGTTTGTTTTTCTAAAGGTTGTACTGGGAGGCAAGCGACGGGAAAGTACTCAATGAGAAACCAAATTAAAAATTAAACACAACTGCTATTATGCTTCGCTATTCAAGTAGTGGGGAATCTGAGAGAGGGTGAGAAATCTTCCGATTATCTTGAACGGGAGAGGCCTGGGGCAGAGCAGGAAAGTGTGTGTGGGAGGATATGGAGTTGGAAAAGTTGGGGGGGAGCGGAGGACGGGGGGGGGGGGGGGGGGGGGGGGGGGAGGGGAGATATAATGGTAAGAGGCTCATACCGAAAGAGATCAATAAAGAGAAGCCTAAATAAAAATAGGGAAACCATTGAAGAAGAGGATGTAACTGATTGATAAAGAAACACAGGGCATATTGGGTGGATAAATTGACAGGGTCGTAGATACGATATACACAGATAGATAGAAATTTCGATACATTGATAGATAGATGGAAATTTCGATACATTGATATATAGATAGATAGACAGATAGATAGAAAAAGATAAACTAGTAGATGCAAAGTGAATGATTAAATAGGTAGTGGTAAATCGATAAAGTAAAGGCATAAAAAGACAAGCACATTAAGATAGAAAGACAGATCATCACATAAATGGATAAAAATAATTATGGAAAAAAATGACTGAAAAAAAGTAAGACGGATACATAGATAGACAGGTTTAATAAAGGGTGAGTGGAAAACACAATTATGACGAAAATAGAAAAGTAGAAAATGACATGAAAGATAAATTGAAATCTAAAATTATAAGCGGGTCGATAAAAAGGTAAAGAAAAAGATAGATACATGTAAATGTATAGGTAAATAGACAATTAGATATACGAATAAATAAAAATAAATCGAAGGTGGATATAAAAAAATAAACAATGGATGATGGAACAAAAAATAAATGAAAATGCCAAATACAGGAAAAGAAAGAAAATGTAAAGAGAGAAGAAATTTAAAAAGATCGATAGGTCGACGAATAGAAAAATACAACGTAATAAAAAAAAAGGACAGGAGTCTAAATAATATGGGAATAGATTCAGGCATATGAGGTAGACATATGATAATATGGAATAAAGTATTAACTATATAATGAAAGAGAGAGAGAGAGAGAGAGAGAGAGAGAGAGAGAGAGAGAGAGAGAGAGAGAGAGAGAGAGAGAGAGAGAGAGAGAGAGAGAGAGAGAGAGAGAGAGAGAGAGAGAGAGAGAGTGAAAGAAAGAGAAGGAGGCGATAGCCGATAAATAAGAAGAAAATAGAGACAGAGGAGAAAGAACAGATGTAGGATTCATTTTCCAAGTGATGCAAGAGGTAAACTAAAAACAGTTGTAGTTATAAACATCGAATTGTTGTCGAAAATATTCTAAGTAGGCAAAAGTAACGGCCGATTATCTTTTCAAACTTCAACAAAAATTTGAAATTGCTCAATATTTAACTTATTATTTGCGGCATCATTTAGAAGAGTTTCTCTTGTGTAAAAAAAAAACACCTGGTGCTATAAAACAGGCAAATAGCTGTTATAATTATAGCCATCAATTAAAAGACATATGACTGCTGGGTCAAGTGAAAAAATAAATTATTCTCCAATCTCTTAAACGAATGGAAAATAGTTACACCACCCGTACAGACGTCTGAGTTAAAAAAAAAAAGATTGGAGCGTTGCAAACAATTTCTTCAAATGGCGACAAGTGCCTCAAAATAAAAAAAAAAATTGTATAAGTGGATGGAAAAATGACCCAGAGAGAAAACATGCATCGATGTAATGGAAGGTCTCTAGATATCCTTACTAAAGAAGACAAAGACAGAGTTATCAAGTGGAAAAGTCTGTATGTTTTGAATTCTGGTGTTGTTGCAATGACCAGCTATTTAGAGCGTGTTAAAAAGGGACAATTTCTCTGACAAAACTAAGGTCAATGTTAGTGACAGATATAAAGTCTACACGCATCCAGTATATTAATCTGATCTGACACCCTCAAAACTTTTCCTAATTTCAATCTTTCAAAAATTCATCACCAGGTACCAATTCTATCATAAAAAACTGAACACAATTGTGACGATATTGAAAACAATGTTGTGGAGACTAGTAATATTGAAATGAACTAAGAAGATACCAGATTAAATTTGAGATCGGCGGAGATCTGTTACTTTCTTAACAAAAGGAGAGGCAATTGTTTATGTATATATAAGCCCATCTCTCCTCTGATATAACATCTAAAAAATAATAATAGAAAGATAAAGGGGACACAACAGTCATCAATCCAAAGACAGAGAAATGAAAGCAGTAGCTAAGGCCTACGATCGAACAGAATAGTGAAAGTCAGCCCAAAATCCCAGCATCTAGTCATATCATAAAACTGTGTATCGTGTTTTGAA
>JAWDGP010002956.1:512500-537500 GCA_033675545.1 Elysia crispata | reverse complement strand
GCAGCATTTACTAAATGCCTGTATATTAATTGTTAAAAGCACATTTTTACTCAAACTTTTCCACTAGCTTTGCGCTGAATGAATCATAATTTAGATCGACTGCGACGAACGTGATCTCCGATTCCCAATGCTCTGCTACTGTCTACTTTTCTCTCCTCTCCTGTGGCACCTCATCTGATCCTTCCTATTGAAACCGTCCAGAAATATTAGAAGGCGAAGAAAAAGCAACAACAGGAATCCATTAATCGTTTACATTGAGCCGAACACAATTTTGAGATTGCTCTTTGAGATGGAACAGAGTGAGAGCGTTGTGAATAAATCTTTCTGGCTATCCGATTGGCCCCGGGCTAGGAGTCATCGAAGCGGTGATCCTTCTGGGAGAACTCACTCAACGTACAGACAAAGAACAGAAACATTTCCTTTGGCGCTTCTGCGATTGCCTCTTCATCTCTTTAGAAAGAATAATAGATTCTACTAAGTATGTAGTCTTGTGATTTGATGCAGTATTCTTCTAATCAGACCTTGTATAATCTTAGATGGTGAAACATAATTCAATTCAAATGTTTTCTGTTAAGTTTGTATGAGTTGTATAATCTGTTTCTACTAATAAGCGTCATCTTGGGCGATCTAACTTTGTAAAAAGATTTTTTAACAAAGAAAAAATTAAGTATATTTTTATGCTCACAAATTTTCCAGGCATGATTGCATGCAAAAATAGTTTCTGCTCATATAATGGGGAGAAAGCGTGGAACATTCATCGATGGTTCTAAATTCTGAGAACAGTAAGACCAGGCTTTTTTGAATACGGAGTGTGTAAAATGGTCATGTAACCAGAATAAAATAGTGTTCTGTTTATCGCCCTTCCTTTGTAAGTTTGTCTCTCAAGGTTCTTTAGGCTACATGGTCAGAATAGTAGCGCTCTATCTCCCTATTTTCCTTTGTAAGTTTGTCTCTCAAGGTTCTTTAGGCTACATGGCCAGAATAGTAGCGCTCTATCTCCCTATTTTCCTTAGTAAGTTTGTCTTTCAAGGTTCTTTAGGCTACATGGTTAGAATAGTAGCGCTCTATCTCCCTATTTTCCTTTGTAAGTTTGTCTCTCAAGGTTCTTTAGGCTACATGGCCAGAATAGTAGCGCTCTATCTCCCTATTTTCCTTTGTAAGTTTGTCTCTCAAGGTTCTTTAGGCTACATGGCCAGAATAGTAGCGCTCTATCTCCCTATTTTCCTTTGTAAGTTTGTCTCTCAAGGTTCTTTAGGCTACATGGCCAGAATAGTAGCGCTCTATCTCCCTATTTTCCTTCGTAAGTTCGTCTTTCAAGGTTCTTTAGGCTACATGGCCAGAATAGTAGCGCTCTATCTCCCTATTTTCCTTCGTAAGTTCGTCTTTCAAGGTTCTTTAGGCTACATGGCCAGAATACCCGCTCCCTCTTTCATATTACATCTGATCTGTCTCAGATGTGACATCATACGGTGATTTCTACTAAGTTGATCCCATTTAAAACCAACTTAGCTATATTCTATGCTGTCTAACCTTTTTTTTTGCAGTACGCTTGGGACAACTAAAATGAGGAAGGAAGATAAACCATGGAGATTTTAGGACTGAGAAAGAAGCGTTGATAGAAAGAAGAGAAATCCTGACTTGTTATTCCCTATGACGGTTTGTATTAAATTTTGTTTCGGATCCATTCTCATCGCAATAAAATCCCAAGTCATGTCGATGCAGGTCCAATAAGAGGAGGAGAACGAAAAAACCCTCAAAACCAGTTTCAATCAGCTACACCATATTTCAAAATATGATAATCATTCGTTGAAATTTTGGATTACAAATTAATTATATTGTTTTACCGAATTTGAAGTAGTTAAATTTCCGGTTAGTCACTAACAACAAAAACGCTTGAAACTTGGAGCCACCCAAAACATTATCATATAGTGCCAGGTATCATGATATGGGAAATGTGGAAACCTTTGCTGCTAAACGCTTTACATGTATTTTTCAAAATTTGATTGTACCTTTAAAATATGCAAAGCATATGCATTTGATATTTTGTTCCAACGCATGATCTATTAGCATTATTGATCAATGAATTTAGATCCTTAAGATTCAGATCATCAAAAAGAAGCCAGGAAAAAAAAATTCAACGGTCTGGCTCAATAATCAGCTCATTTTTAATTTGTATAAAATTTCGACCAATGAAAAGCAGCATTTCAAGTTTTTAGCTGTAGGGGGGGGGGGGTCAATATGTGTAACTAATTTTGCCTGGTGAAGAATCCTCTAGTACGTCATCCAAAATTCCTGAGAAAATATTTATGTGAACATCTTGTATCATCGACCCACGCAGAGAATCAATAAACAGATAAACAATTATTTCTATCGTGAAGAAGAAGGAAACAATTTTACCTCTAATGATAATGCCGATTTCCCCCCCCCCCCCCCCCCCCAACCACCCTTAGGGAATCAATAAACAGATAAACAATTATTTCTATCGCATGAAGATGAAGGACACAATTTTACCTCTTGTGATAAAACCGACCCCCCCCACCCCAAAAAAAAAAAAAAAAAAAAAAAAAAAAAAAAAAAAAAAAATAACCATGAAAAGTGCCGATCATTTTCGCCCACGCAATATTCTTGGAAAAATCTCGGATCTGTTTAAGACTCGCTGGTAGCCGCTCACCACACCCGACAACCAGAGACCGCGTCTCGCTCAGCCAATCATGGCACACCAGTTGTGGCGGGCATGGGCCAAGGGAAGATAATCCACAGTGAAAGTGTAGTGGGCTTAAGAAGCGAACACGCTTGCAGTAAGAAACTGGACTCGATTTAAAGAAAATCAATTATAAAACAACAACAAACACAGAAACAAACAAACAAACGAAACAAGAAACGAAGCAAATGAAGAGTATCTTCAGGACCATAAACTGCACCTCATAAATAAACTATTTTATCATTGTAGAGTCGTGGAGTGTTGAAAGATCTGCGAATAATTGACAGGCGCGAGTGTTTTCATTTATTGGAAAATTTCGGTGTGCGCTAAAAGACATTCCCTCAAGCTTCTTCAGGTAAACATGCTATTTATTAATGTTCTCCTATGATCAGAAAAAAAAAGGAAGAAAAGAAAAAGGTCCACGGAATCAGTGATTATCTTTCTTACAGTGAAGTTATAAGTTTTAAATTAATAATTATAATAAGAACAACATAAAAAAAAACCCCAAACAGTTTGAAACGCTATGTGGTTTGACTAATAAGGCATCACATTGTTTCCTTTGAACGCAGTTACTCAATAACAATAATAACAACAACAACAACAACAACAACAACAACAACAGCAACAGCAACAACCCTACCTTTATATGTAACATACGCAATCATCCGTGATGATGTCTCAAGATCTAGATTCATACCCCAAAGTTTGATTTCTCTAATCAAGGAATGCAACATAAAGCGAGAGAAGCATTGAAAATAACAAGTTTTGGTGATTGGTTGCTCTAAGTCGTTGAACGTTCCCCAAGACTTTCCCAGAGTCTTTAAGTGGGAATAACGTTCCGTAAACCCATACAACTTTAACATATAACATTATATTCGAGTTGATAAGACCGAAAGGCGTCAGTTAGATAAAGAAGGCCTACATCATTTCACCAAATCTGGATCTTTTATCAATTTAGCATGATTATAGCTCCTGATTCTGTGTGCTTTTTGTTCTTAATCAATAATCATCTTAATTGTATAACGAATAATATCATCTATCAGTTGCTCATAAAATCTTTATCTTGTGATGTATATGTGGGTATGGGTGTTTGACTATAAAAGTCTAGATTAAGAATTAGTTATAAATATAAACTGTTTAAAAAAATTACTTTAGTCTAAGCACTGCACTGAATTACTTTAATCTAAGCATCGCACCGAATCTTATTAAAGCAATGATGACAAGAAAAGGCATACTGATCAACATTTCGTTTATGCTTAGAGTTGTGAAAAGACCGTTTTTGATTGAATTTCTAAATCAAGAGAAAGGGACATTGAAAAAAAAAAAAAGAAAAGAGACGCAAGCTATCTTCGGAATCACGTAAAGCCTTTACACCATTTTATCATAGCTGTATGAGTTTTAATTCAATCAAAATCTAG
Source organism: Elysia crispata (assembly GCA_033675545.1). Taxonomy (NCBI): domain Eukaryota; kingdom Metazoa; phylum Mollusca; class Gastropoda; family Plakobranchidae; genus Elysia; species Elysia crispata. The sequence continues at coordinate 533,381 of JAWDGP010002956.1, read as the reverse complement.
ATTCGGCTATTCTCGTTCTATCTAATTAATAGTGTTTAGCCTTTATTTGCCACAGACGCATTCCCCAAAAGCGAATTAATCGATTAAGCCACGAACAATGAAAGCGGAATGAATGATTCTTTCATGTGATCTTTACATTCTTCTGAAAGGTTTAATCTTTCTTGAAGAAATTCATGCACGCAGTGTTGCGATAAAGTGCTATTTATTGTGCGTCTCTGAACATAGATAACTCACTATTTATAATTTATTCCATGTAGATAATTTAAATGTGAAAGCAACAGAGTATCTTCGAAACCAACTCAGCTCTGATATCAATAATACGCACATCTTGAAAAAAAAAACCCAACAACAACAACAAAAACGTCTGCGAGCTGTATGGAATTGAAATTCAACGCTGTTATACTGCTGAATACTGTCTACATCTTAGGTTCTTTATTTATTGCCTTAGTAATGGCGGATAGCTTGCAGTCTCCCATTCATTTATGTTTTGGAAATATGTGGACTCATAAAAAGACATAATACAAATTTATAAGACAAAAAAAAAATCATATCCTGTTAATGCAACATATCAATATTTTCCGTCCAACTTTTGAGGAAATTATTGAAAACACGATATTTATACACATAAAGAAAGTAAATTTTACAGTTATAAATTGTAAAAAAAACTTTAAAATGTATTACAGTAACATTTTCTCGTGAAAAATGTTCCCTCAAAATGAATTGATTTAATATCTGAACTGTTAAAGAAAAGTGCATATGAAGAAAAGAATACTTGGGTATTTTCAAGTATGCTCTTTTGTCATCTTCGGGTATAAACTTAAATTGCTAGACGATTGTAGTTTTGGTTTTTAATTGAATTACTTGCTTATTCCGATTTTCTTATTTTATTATTGGAACATTTGCCAGTTTATCTTAACTCCTCTCTACTTTTTTCGCCAACTTTATCTCTTTTTTTTTTATCTTGCTATTTCTTTCTCAACTACTTCCTTTATAACTCTAGCTGTTGTCTGATCTTTTTTTTTTTACTTAATTTTCTTAGACAGAGAAAACAACCACATTTTACAAACCTCAGATATCTCCAGACAATCTGAAATTTGCTTGTTATAGGAATTACATTCAAATCCTTTTGAAATTTTCTGTTGTATAAATTTAAGCACACGATCCAAAAATCCGGACCAATGCCTGAATGAGAAAAGGTTGTCAGTTTGCAGCCTAAATAATTATATTTGCAAATTCTTTTTTGATTCTCAACGCAAGTCTTGCAATGGTCTACTTGTTACTGAACATTTAACTGTTTAAAAGAGGCAAGATTAAAGATAATTTGTATTAATTATGCATATTTATCAACCCAGAAATTCTTAAAGAGACGGTTGCTTTGCCTTATTATTTTTAAGGAAGAAATTGCCAAGTTTTTTTTTTTTTTTTTTTTACATTATTACGATTTTCTACAAAACCTCTTTGGCGTAATTTTTTAAAACAAAATCTTTATATTTTCACAATATTTTTTTTAGAATGATTGCAACTCATTTGCCATAAAATAAACAATGAGTACTTCAGGAAAAAAAAACACAGCTAATTTTCATATTTTGGTTGCAATTGTAGCAGTATCAGTATTGTTATTAGCATGATTGTATCACTAACCCCCTCCCCTAAAAAAAAATGAAAAAAAAAGACTTGAAGGGGAAAAAAACTGTTAATTCTCTTATTTTGGTAGCAGTTATAGAAGCAGTACTTATTAGTCGTAGTATCAGTAGTTAAAGAAAATACTTACAAGTAGTATCAGTGGTTGTTAAAAACAACTTGAAATAAAAAGAGTCAAAGAAATGGAACTTGCTCGCAGGAATGCGAGGTTATAAGGAAATTACTTTGTCAGACAATAGTTAACCTTTTTTTTTTAACTTACAACCACATTAAAGGACTTCGACTTCCAAAGATTGAACCAATTGTCTTTCAACTCTCTATTGAAAATGTTTTACTTGTTGCACAACCTCTGCAAGCCTGGTGGTTTTATTTCCTCGTTGAGGACATGCAAAGACATTTCTAAGAGCTATGCACTTTTTCTGACAATGGAAAAAATTTATGACAATGTGAGTAAGGCCCAAACGTTATTGTTCAGGCTAGGAAATGCCTGGAGAGTTTAGCGGCGGAAATTGCAAACAGTAAACAGTTGGCTTTTTAAAGATATGGGAATCCAAGTATCTAGCTGGGATGGGAATACAATTTAAAAATATAATAGAAAAATTGCTTTTTAGATATAATTTATACTTTCTTTTTGTTATTTTTTTTTGCGATCATCAGTCTGTTCATGTGTTCCATACTCTCCCTTGGTGGAAAGATCTTTTTATTTAGTATTGATTTTGAGCCCGAGTAGCGTCCCTTCTCTGTTGTTATATTTTATTAGCTCCCTTTCGAACGGAGACAGTATTTGAAACTTTTGAGAAATAAGTAGGGTATGAGTATATATTATTCAGGATAAGAAGAGATAACCCAATATTTTCTATGCATTTGAAAGATAATTGAAAGTACAAATACTTGGTGCATGCTAGTAATTTTCTTGCATCATTCCATCTATATACATCTCTAATTTTATCGAAACAAAACGTTCGAATGAAATATGTGATGAAAAATTTCGAAATATATACCCTTCATCTAGACTAGTGCATTTGTAGCGGCATTAAAATGTTACGTATAAGTTAGATATAACATTCACTTTCGCTTCCTTCCTCTTGTTCTTGTTCTTGTTCTTGTTCTTGTTCTTGTTGTTCTTGTTCTTGTTCTTGTTCTTGTTCTTAATCTTCTTCTTGTTCTTGTTTTTGTTCTTAATCTTCTTCTTGTTCTTGTTGTTGTTGTTGTTGTTGTTGTTCTTCTTCTTCTTCTTCTTGTTCTTGTTCCTGTTGTTCTTGTTCAACAATAACAACAACCACTACTACTACTGCTACTACTGCAACTACTACTACTATTACTACTACTGCTACTACTGCAACTACTACTACTACTACTACTACTACTACTACTACTACTACTACTACTACTACTACTACTACTACTACTACTACAACAACAACAACAACTACTACTACTACTACTACTACTACTACTACTACTACTACTACTACTACTACTACTACTACTACTACTACTACTACTACTACTACTACTACTACTACTACTACTACTACTACTACTACTACTACTACTACTACTACTACTACTACTACAATTACCATTACCTTTTATTCTATTTCTCCCGCTATTTTTGCTACCACTACTACTTTTTGTACTCCCCTCTGTTCAACTGTCACTGCTCCTGGTGTTGCTTTATAGCTGATTTATACAACTACTGCAACCTTTTTCATTTTATTTCACTTCATTTCATTTTATATTTTTGTCAACTCCTTGACATAGTTTTTTTTTTGTTTTATCCATGACCTCATCTTTAAATAAACAAACTTAAAACCCCGTTCTCTGAACGGGACGCTGGTGTCTATTTGCCGTGCCTGGGTTGCGTGCATATAGTAAATAGGCTTAAAAGTAGTCTTGATATCTATCCTTTTACTTATACAATTCAGATATATGCCCCCGCCTGTCCATCTTTACGTAGATTCTAGGTATCTCGATAATTCTTATTCTAAACACAAAATTAATATGCAGAACTTAAATCCTGTTGACTGATTCTCTACTCTCCCCAATTTGTTTTCAGATCCTTTTAAACGCTTGTTAAAAAGTTGTGAATTTCGCTTTAAGTGCATAAAAAGAGCACTGCCTAGCGGAAATTCTTAGCCACGCAGTCATTTAAACCTGATATTGAATGTTTAAAAATCTCTCTTTAGATTTGGATTAAACAAAATTACTATTCAAAGCATAAAAAGAATTGACCTGAGTCTAATTGAATATCTAGACCCTAGATTTAGAACCTATGTCCAAACAACTTTTTTAGATTCTTTAAAAGATCTCACACTATAACATGTTGATCTAGATCCATTTTAGACTGTTTAAATCTACCGCCGCCTACATAGTATGCGTACTTTCAGTTTTATTCCTGCCACCTCTGCCCAGCTGTGCTTACAGGAAGTAGTTCGCAGATTCAACTTTTTCTTTTAAGAACATGATACTTACATTTTTGCCTTTAGTTTTCGTAAAACACAATTTTGGTGGAAAATAATATTAAAACTCCAATTTTTAGGGCAATTTACAACTTAAAGCCAAATTTGACGTTCCTAGGTGGTCTAGAAATAGTGCTCGGTTAGATGGTCCTTATTATTCGCCTAGCTCCATTATATATAGATGTCTTTCCTGTCGCGCTTTTTCTCTTTATTGTTTTGATTAGCAAATTTTACATTGTTTGCATTTACCATTTACATAGCTAATGATGGGACTATTATGTATAACATATTTAAATGCTAGCTAAATTAGCCCATTTTCTATTTCAGATTTAATGTCGTTTAGTAATCTATATTCAGATGTCCAACATTCTTTTTCACTATTTTTTAAAAACTATTATGACTAATTACCTGCATCAGAAATTGATAAAAGATTGAATATCTATTCACCATCTTCAGTTCTGCACCTAATGCTATGTTTTCCTTTACATTCTTCTAAAAAGTTACCAACAGCATCTTTCGCGAGAAATGGCTTGTATAAGAGCGAGTCACTTATTTTTAATAATCAATGAGGGATTGTTCGTTCGGACAGCGGACACTAATCTCCAGCTCTCCTTTCATAGACATGATGTCCTAGACCTGTTTAATCTCTCAGCTCTTCAGTGGCTGTTGTTATACTTATTTGCAAACACTCCCTCAAGCGTCACCAGATTGAAATTGCGTTTCCATTTACGACAACAATTTTTTCCACATCCATTTTAATTCTTCTGTTACGCTTCATCTTGTTCCATATAACTGTATATTCTTCTTTCAAACTTTATTTTCTTTATGGTCTTTTTTTTTTAACTCGCATGAATAGGTACTGACTCCGTGCTCACTCTATAGGATTCCATGGAATCAGAGAACAGAGCTAAGCTCGGCGAGCAGCTCGCGGCCGAGTTTGTTATTAACCCTACTGCTGCGCAGCACCTATATTTAGCTGTCGTGGCCTCTACGATACTCTTAAACATTTTTCGCCCCAACTGCGGGTAAGCATGAACGCAGGAGTGGGGTTAAAACTTACGATACTCTTAAACATTTTTCGCCCCAACTGCGGGTAAGCATGAACGAAGGAGTGGGGTTAAAACTTACGATACTCTTAAACGTTTTTCGCCGCAACTGCGGGTAAGCATGAACGAAGGAGTGGGGTTAAAGCTTACGATACTCTTAAACATTTTTCGCCCCAATTGCGGGTAAGCATGAGTGTAGCAGTGGGGTTAAAGCTTACGGTACTCTTAAACATTTTTCGCCTCAACTGCGGGTAAGCATGAACGAAGGAGTGGGGTTAAAACTTACGATACTCTTAAACATTTTTCGCCCCAACTGCGGGTAAGCATGAACGAAGGAGTGGGGTTAAAGCTTACGGTACTCTTAAACATTTTTCGCCCCAATTGCGGGTAAGCATGAGTGTAGCAGTGGGGTTAAAGCTTACGGTACTCTTAAACATTTTTCGCCTCAACTGCGGGTAAGCATGAACGCAGGAGTGGGGTTAAAGCTACCTTTGCTTGTTTCCCTCCCAGATGGATTTATTTCAATGCGATGTCATTAGTCTCTTATTTTTCACGACAATCATTATTTGGTCTTCCTTAATCATACATTGACAATTTTTTTTTTCTGAATAATTCACGGTGGTTGTTCGCTAGTATATTCTAATGAAACTCAGCACTTGTTTTTATGTCACGAAACTAACTTCTCGGTTAGTTTGTTTTAAACTTGGCAACCTGTCTTCTGTTGCTTACGTGACCGCTGAAAATATACATTAAACTTTTCTCAGCTTCGTGTAGTTTTTCATTAAAACTGTGTAAAGAGTTCCCAGTACAATGGCGTTTGTCAATACAGACTTTATTTTGTAACCTACCGGCTTGTCAAATTTTTAACTAGTTTTGAATACCTCTTATACAGCAATGCAGATTCATATAAGATATAGTAAACTGTCTACTTTTTACCATATATATTTCTGCACTATTTGGGTATCAAACTGCAGCAACTGGAGGCTTTTTAAGTTTTATGGAAGATTAAGTAGGAAAAATCTACAGTCGCTTTGTTACGGAATCTTTCTTTCATTCACTCTTCTGGCGTGACATCATAGACATCCTTGATGAAAGAAAGAGATAATCGAGTAGAAACCCTCCACCATTGAATTTTCCATCAAAATCAACAAAAGATCTCGATATCTAATTTTTTTTTCGAACACACTCTACATGTGTGAATTTGCTGTAGGGGTCAACTTTGATAACTTCAATTTCTTTTTAAAATATCCCTGTTTCGAGACAAAATCCAGAATCTAGATCTAAATGAAACTCTATTTCCACATAGAGATCGAGAAAATGAAGTAGTTTCCTGCACGAAGTCAGCATCACTATTTCGATTCCACAAAAGATCGAAAAAAGGAGTCATTTATAAGGTTCCTTTTGAAACCCCTTTTTCTATCATCACCGGTCAAGTATATATATATATATATATATATATATATATATATATATATATATATATATATATATATATATATAACATAGAAAATAAAAGTATTAATGCTCTTGTGAAACTCAGTTTTCGCATTTTCGAATTTCCTTTAATTTATTTTTTTTGTCGCCTTTCAGAGTTTACGAATGATTATTAAAATTTGTAAAATGAAATTAAGGTTGAAGATCCTTAACATTTAATATCATGTTGATTAAAATGATTGGCCAGCTATGATTCCCGAAAGGCAAACAAAAATAAAAGGAAAAAATAAATCTATAATCCTCTTAAATATTCATTACCATGTATTTTTTAATTAATAAACAGCTATAAATTCGTGTCAGGTCAGTGCCCTTATGGAAGGATCTTTAAAAAGATTAGAATAGTGCAAGATAAGAATAGTTGGTTTGTTGTGTACAATCAAAATCTATTTATAAACCCTTTAAATAATCATTAAATCATGCATGTTTAAAAAAATTAAAAAGCTCTGAATTCTCGCAAATCAATGTACCATTGGGTACTTTTCCGTGGTTCTGATATGCTTTTAAAAGGCTCTTAAAACAGATTTTGAAAGTGAAGAATTACCTGATTTCCCATAAAGCGCAGATACTAGTAAAACAGCCTGTCGAAACATTTTTTTAAACCCATTTCCCTGTTAACTCGTATAAAGTTATATTTTTGCTTAAAATCAATTCTAGTGAAATTCATTTCCCACACAAATATTTTTTTTTGTCGGACAAATATGTTGCTCTGGTTTCAATTTGGCTTCTTACCATTTTTAAGGAGTTCGATGAAGTAAACCAAACCATCAAAGTTAAAATTGATGAGCTTCATTGTATTTTAGAATATGATATATTCAAAAGCATCCAGACACCAAAGATGTTTTTGTTTGATCATAACAGAGAGTTCAATGCTACCCATTGTATACTCGAGGCAAGAAAACTATTAGAAAATCAATACCAATTTTGCAAATATATTCAATAGAAATCTATTCTTGTAGCAAGGAAGTCGGTTTCATTGTTCTGCTTCCAAACATTTTGGGGATAAAATACCTTGCCAATGATCTGTAGCCAGTAGTAATAACACGAAACAAAGACTTTTTTCTGCTTATGTTGAAATGTTTCTTGTTGTGTTTGAAATGAGTGAAAAACTGAAATTGAGAAATCGTATTAGAAATTCAATTGGTGATATTTTTAAAGTTAAGTTAAAAGCGAATCTAAATGGCATCAGTGTAAAACATAATTTTGTTTGCAATTTGCTTCTTTTTCTGGATACTCATTTCATAATATAATTATGCGAAATTAAAATTAAAAATCCTTTTCCAACCCTTTTCTTGTTGTTAAATGTTATTTAGTTTTCTAAGTCCATATTCTAAGAAATGTAAAAAAAAAATAAATATTGAATTCAATTCCGTTAAGAAATCAGTTGGTTCGATATGTTTTCTTTTATTTCTGGTTATTGATTTACACCAGCTTGGGCATAAGAAATCCATTAGTAAATAAATATCCATTATTAGTTTCTGTTTACGCACTGGGATAAAAACAGCCACGAATTTTCAGGACTTGAAACACACCACAGTTTTCCTCAAGACGCAGAGGATAATTCTATTGAATAAAAAAAGAGGGGAAAAGTCATTAAAGTCGTTATTCAAATCATGAGAAACATCAGTTCTAATTGTACCATAGTATAAGTCGTATGATTTGTAGTAGTAGTAGTAGTAGTAGTAGTAGTAGTAGTAGTAGTAGTAGTAGTAGTAGTAGTAGTAGTAGTAGTAGTAGTAGTAGTAGTAGTAGTAGTAGTAGTAGTAGTAGTAGTAGTAGTAGTAGTAGTAGTAGTAGTAGTAGTAGTAGTAGTCGTAGTAGTCGTAGTAGTAGTAGTAGTAGTAGTAGTAGTAGTAGTAGTAGTAGTAGTAGTAGTAGTAGTAGTAGTAGTAGTAGTAGTAGTAGTAGTAGTAGTAGTAGTAGTAGTAGTAGTAGTAGTAGTAGTAGTAGTAGTAGTAGTAGTAGTAGTAGTAGTAGTAGTAGTAGTAGTAGGAGGAGGAGGAGGAGGAGGAGGAGGAGGAGGGGAAGGAGGAGGAATAATCATGGGTGGAATTCAATGTAATCAAGCTTTCTGTGAAAATGGGTGTGGGGAAAAAAAGGTTCACTGCTTGAAGAAAAAACTCACATGCATCTTTCCGTCCATTAATTTTCCCGTTTCTTTAAGTTCATAACCATTTCGCCGTACAAAATGTCAGGGAACGCTTACACGGCCTTGATATCCTCGTGCTGGGTAAAGCGTTTCCCTCACCAGATCCCAACGAAGTCTTGCTAACGGTGATGATCGCTATACAGCTGCTCTCCCCAGAGTAATTCTGGTTGCTCCTCTCTGGTTGCAGAAGAGCATAGTGTTACAACACTTATTGATCTCTTGAATTGTAGATTTAATGATCTGCCACAGCTGCCTTTAAACGTGTCCTTAAAAAGTCTTTTAACAACCTGTTAATGGGATATGGGTACACGGTTTTAAAGGATGCAAGAAATGGATTGTTAGTATCTTGCCCACCCAACATTAAAGTTGTTGGAGGGAGGCGTAGTATTCTCAAACAGAGTTTAAATTTTTCGCCATAACTATAGTGTAGAGACTTGAGACAAAAATCTTGTTTTTTTTTTCAACGACATTCAACTAGTATTTACATTTCCCACGAGTAGTATAAGCTATCAGAACAATTTAGCCTTACTTTCAGAAAGTGAGTCGATCTTTTGAAGATTTCAGATGTTATTTTCACTATTTCTTCAAGTTATTGATACACGTAAATCTTGCTGTGCTTTGAAAGTAGCAAAAAATAAAAAAAAGGAGTGGAACATGTAGTGCTCAGTTTGTCTCTAGGGATTAAAGATGTGAAAGTCATTGTTTCTGTAGGCTATGGATGATACTAACTATTTTTCTACCTCAAAAAGTGTCAATGAAAAACAATATCCGAACAAGAATCAAATAATAATACTATCTTTCAAGGTTTCTTTTTTAAGGGGTTAAAAAGGTAAATTGAAAATAATAGTATAATATTTGCACTCTAAACAGTAAGAGTTTTAAAACAAGTGTAAAAAAAACGGAGTGCCCTAAGTCATTGAAAGAAGAGAGTTTTCTATCCTCGTTTATATATATATATATATATATATATATATATATATATATATATATATATATATATATATATAATTATGAAACACCTGGACTAAGGCCTTGCCATGACAATGGTGTTTCGAACCTTGTTGCTCTTATCAGGCGGCTGTGGTGAAGTGACGACACTCTTGACCAGGAAACGTTTTTTATGTACTCAGAAGGAGATTTCCTTTCTTTGGTTCAGCGTTGGTTTCTCCGTTAATATTCTAAACTTTTCTTCTAAACGGAGGTAACAGACCTTTTTGTTTGGTGCGTAAGGCTTTAATCGTTTCACTGTTTTCCATTCTAATTTCTATGTTGTACTCGGCTTTCTTGTTGTTTAGGTGCCTAATGTACTCACTTAGAGATGTGTTTGATTTCTTATGTCCTAGTTCAAAGGACGATTTATGTAGATTAAATCTAGTTTTGAACTCGTTGTATGTGAGTCCCATGTAGGTTTTAAAGGTATTTTATAATTATTAAAACTTAAAAAAAACGATTCCTGCTCAAGAATGTCGTCACTTCGCCACAGCCGCCTGATGAGAGCAACAGGGCTCGAAACACCAGTGTCATGGCAAGGGCTTAGTTGCGGTATTTCATAATTAGTAATCCTGCTCTTTATTGTTGAGCACTTTCATTCAATATGTTAGTACCATTTTAAATTAGAATATATATATATATCTATATATATATATATATATATATATATATATATATATATATATATATATTAAGAAAAATTGTCCTACCTAGTTATGCGGTCCACGACTTCGAAGTTTTTATTTGGCACACAACTATATATATATATATATATATATATATATATATATATATATATATATATATATATATATATATATATAATTATGATCTCAGAAAACCCATACCAAAGTAAGTTGGTGCGGGATCTATTTAATCCTCCTTAAAAATCCTTCCCGTTTGTTTATGATTGTTTTGACTCTTATATCTTAATAAAACATGTAATTAGTATTCGAGCACGCGAAAAAACAAAACAGACGTGAAACATTTCAAATATTTGTCTTGTCGACAGTGATAGAAAAAAGATACGTAATCTAAGTTAAAAAAAGATTTAAAAAAAATTACCGTCATTATTGAACGTATTGTAACTCCCCGCAGATCGTAAGCTAATTAAATGCTCATGAGTTACGGTGCTGGAAGAAAGTGTCAGTGTCAAAGTCTTAATGGAATGCTGTTTATTTTCGTTCATAATGATCAATTTCATAATTAAAATACAATTGATATGTCCATCAGGCATCAAAGGTAAAGAAAAAAAAAGTTGAAGCAAGTTAATAAGGTTTATGAAAATGCATCGTGTCATTTCGTTCTCTCTTTGCTCTTGATTTTTAATGCGATTTTTATCCGCTTTGCATTCCTTTGTTTTATTGTAAAATAATTTTTCTTTTTTCATTTTTGTGCGTAAAAAGAAAATATTATTGGCTCGATGGCTTGAAAGCAAATTCATCAGCATAAATGTACGCTATCCACCTGTAAATGGGAAAGCTGTTTTCTAGTTTATGGCAATTTTTTTCTAATCTCGAAAGGTAAAAAAGCCACATCATTGACTGTTCTCTTGCAGGCGCCGGTATTTTAATTAAGCATGAACATCCTCTCAATGCCAAACATGAGTCATGAGGGACTGTAGGGAGGTCATCGATTTAAAACCTTGCTCCTGGCTTTAAACACGATTATCCTCATTATTTCCATCACGTCCATTGATAATTATAAGTTGTGTGGTTTAGACGAGGCAAGTCCCTCCCCTGTTTTGAAAATAACTCAACCACCAGCGTTACCAAGCAGTGGAGAAAATAAGTTGTTTCTTTAAGATATAGCTTGATATAATACTGAAGTGTTCAAAGGCAAAGGTCTACAGTGAATAGCAGCAATAGTACCTGTGGAAGTTATCAGAAATAGATCTAGATCTATCTGCAGACGAGAAATGGTGGCCTTGGATTAGAGGTGTAATAAGAAAGATCCTTTCACCACCAAAGATACGCAAAGACTGACTTGAGTAGCAATCAAGCAAGCAAGCTCATGCCTAGAGATGTGACATCACAGACCCGCCCATTGCCGACTTCTAACCCAAATGCTATGTCGTCACAAGGCAAATTGGTAGAGGCTAACCCAACCAGACTCACAGCCAATTACCCTTACACTGTCTGTGAATGAGTTTAAACACTGACCGGGTGAATGGAAAGAGCCTAACATCCAGTTACCGCCTTACTAGATCTCTCCTTCAGTGTCTGTGACAGGGCGTGTGGAAAGAGATGAACATCCAGTTACCGCCTTACTAGATCTCTCCTTCAGTGTCTGTGACAGGGCGTGTGGAAAGAGATGAACATCCAGTTACCGCCTTACTAGATCTCTCCTTCAGTGTCTGTGACAGGGCGTGTGGAAAGAGCCGAACACTCAGTTACCGCCTTACTAGATCTCTCCTTCAGTGTCTGTGACCGAACGTGTGGAAAGAGCCGAACACTCAGTTACCGCCTTACTAGATCTCTCCTTCAGTGTCTGTGACCGAACGTGTGGAAAGAGCCGAACACTCAGTTACCGCCTTACTAGATCTCTCCTTCAGTGTCTGTGACCGAACGTGTGGAAAGAGCCGAACACTCAGTTACCGCCTTACTAGATCTCTCCTTCAGTGTCTGTGACAGGGCGTGTGGAAAGAGATGAACATCCAGTTACCGCCTTACTAGATCTCTCCTTCAGTGTCTGTGACAGGGCGTGTGGAAAGAGGCTAACTCCCAGTTACCGCCTTACTAGATCTCTCCTTCAGTGTCTGTGACAGGGCGTGTGGAAAGAGCCGAACACCCAGTTACCGCCTTACTAGATCTCTCCTTCAGTGTCTGTGACCGGGCGTGTGGAAAGAGCCGAACACTCAGTTACCGCCTCACTAAATCTCTCCTTCAGTGTCTGTGGAAGGGCTCGTGGAAAGAGTCTAACACCAAGCTCACGCCTTGCTTGGGTCATTTACCCAAAGTTGGTGGTACATTTTCTTTGAGAGAAGCATAAATTATGCATATAGATCATTACAAAACGGATAATTTAAGCTTTAAGTATTTTACATCTAGTGCCGTTAGTAGATATGACGTATCTATATTTTCTCTGGATCTAGAATCCTTTCAAACAGTTTAGAGCCCGCTAGAATGTCTAGTATTTAGTTTCACAATTTAAAACTATCTTTAGATTAACTTTGCAGGGCAAGATCTAGATTCTTAGACTTGGACCCAGAGTTTTACTCTAATCTTTTTGAGTCATCTACTTTGATACATAAGATATACACGGTAAAATGAAATTTAATCTATGCTAAGTTAAAGATCAAATTCCAAGATTTGATATTTATAGATAAGTGCTCTTTGGTTGTTTGCAAACTGTTTTGGGCCCTCATTCGAGCGTCTAGTTTCTCACTTAATACTCCCTTATTTTGGACATACTAAACATTTTAAGGGAAATTTGGTTGGAAGCAGTTGTAATGATTAGCAGTTAGCTTTACAAGGGATCTAAGCCACGTCCAACTTCGCTTGTTAAAACAAGAAAATCTCAATTTGAGCATTTTTCATCCTACACCAACCTCAACTATGTGAAATGTGTTCTACAACATTTCAGGAAATTGGGAAAAAACATCCGTCAGCTATACATTTTTAATAATTATTAAAGTAAAAAAAAAGTCAATAAAAGAAAAGAGGAACATCTCTTTAGAAATTATAAAAAAATATGTATAATTATAAATCAGAAACATAAAAAAAAGATGTAAAAGAATTTTTATTCCATTATGCATTTTCGCTTATTAATGGGATGTGCAAATTTAGACTTAAAGAGAAATCACGGGAGAAACTTACATACACAATGATCTCCGGAGAAAATATAATTGATATACTGCTTTGTGAAACATGGCAGGACGTTTCAGACGCTAAGGGGTCAAAGTTTAGTGGGGATTTAATTTAAAATCTGAGAAAAAAAACAAACAAACGAGAATTAACACTATCACCATCTCAACAGAATTTGACGCAATAATCGAATTATGCCATGACTCTTATCTATAGTAAAATGAATAAATGGGACCATTAATATCATGGCCTTTGACGAGTGTATTATGATATTTAGCAATCAGTGAAAACAATCTAACAATGATACTGCTCATATTAACAAAAAGACTCAATCATAATTAATCAACATCTTTTTCTTTCTGCCCTTCCTTTTTTCCTTTCTATTGAACTAAAAAAATATTTATTTGTAAAAAGCAAAAAAGCCAAAAAAGCGAAAAATAACAATAATAATAAAAAAATAAAATAACGCGCAATATCTTTTGGTTATTTCTTCATACGAAATCACCAATAAATAATGAAATGTAAAAGTCATTGGAATAAGATTTCTTTTCGACACAGTTTTTGTAAATATTTTGATTTTGACTGAGGAATGCTATTGAATCATATATTTTTTAATTTCTGCACGCCCATTTCATGACTTAAAAAAGACAACTAAACACTTAAATGGCCCCATTTTTGGTGCTCAGTAATCAAGGAAGAGTTGTATACAAAGTTAGGTTTCATTCTGTGCCCTTAACAAAACAGTTTAGCTTTCTAGAATTACAACGAGTCCATACACTGCATTGACAAATTTTATTAGTTTTCTGTACCGATCGCTATTTTACAATCAAGAAACAAATCCTGGCTGGTTGAAGCGACTGCTGCGTACAATCACTTTCAACAAATTAATGGAATTTAAATGAAATAATAGAATCCCATGATAAAACATAAATACAATCTATATGATACGACTATGAGGAAAAGATTGTACGGACAAAAACAGGTTTGAGCATTGGACCAACGATGAAGATGGGTCAATTTGAAATAACAGAGCGGAGTCATTCAAATGTGGGTAAAGGGAAAAAGGAAGCAATGAATGCGCAATAGCTTCACAAGCTACTACAGGACTCTTCATCCAAGGCATAGGCAGAGTATCTTCGCAACTCAGAAATCCACACGCTACTTCCTCGGCATAAGCAAAAAGGAACTCGCATTAAAGTTAAGAGAGAGCAAACCTTCGCAACATTCGGACCAACAGAGGTCTGCAGAGGTCATATGCACCGAGTAGAGTTAAGAGAGGGCAAACCACCATAACATCCAGGGCGGCAGAGGTCCACATACACCGAGTAGATTTAAGAGAGGGCAAACCACCATAACATCCAGGGCGGCAGAGGTCCACATACACCGAGTAGAGTTAAGAGAGGGCAAACCACCATAACATCCAGGGCGGCAGAGGTCCACATACACCGAGTAGAAGTAAGAGAGGACAATCCACCATAACATCGTGGCCTGTAGAAGTCCACGCACACCGAGTAGAGTTAGAGAGGACAATCCACCAAAACATTCTGGCTTGTAGAGGTACAGATAGACCGAGTAAAGTTAAAAGAAAGCATTCCACCATAACATCCGGCCAGCAGGATTTCACATACACCGAGTAGAGTTTACAGAGGACAACCCACCATAACATCCGGGGCAGCAGAGGTCCACATACACCGAGTAGAGTTTACAGAGGACAATCCACCATAACATCCAGGTCAACTTCCGAGGTAATCATAGCATAGTCGGAAGAGAGTGAACGTGAGAAAAAGATCAACTAAACGTAAGAGGTCGTAATAACTGCTAGAATATTAAAAACGTGCAGAGGTCCACAAATACCGAGTAGAGTTAAGCAATCTGAGGTCACGTCTTACACTTACAGCAATTTTCAAATCTTGAAAATTGTTTATTTTTTTTTTGAAAGATGTAGTACTCTACCAACAATCAAATTTCTATTCTATACCAGCCCGTAGAGTGTCTAGTTTTCCGAATGTACAGCCTACCATAATTATACCAGTCCGTAGTGTGTCTAATTCTCCAAATGTACAGCTTAATGTAATTATACTAGTCCGTAGTGTGTCTAATTCTCCGAATGTACAGCTTAATTCTAGCCTTAATAGATCTAAATTTTCCTAACAAAAGTCTTTTCAGAAACCACTTCTCCCACAAAAAGGGATCTGTCATTGTACAGCGACATATCAGCAAAAGAAATTCAGTGAAAACTAAAACTAAATTTTTCACTCAGTTTTAATGCCTTCAATGACGTTGGTTTTTTTTTCAAGAGTTTATGCTTGTGACTCTTTTACAGTATAGATAAGAGTCACTTCTGCCTGCGTAAAACCGACATTAAACTTTGTATCGACCGTAGAGGGCTTTCAGTGCTTTATTTTCCAGTGCAATATTTCATCCTTGCTTCGGATCATTTTTATTCACTGTATACTTACGTTGGCTTACGCTTATATTGACTAATTTCTCTAAAATAATGGGATTTGACTGCTAAAAAAGATTTTTTTCTGTTTTTTACTTGTTTATTTAAGACTTCTTATCTTCTAAAGCCGACCTGTACGGTTATAAAGACGTTTTGGGCAGTCATTTTATTGTGCCACGTTCATGAAATGCTGTTCCCAATATTGCGGATTGGCATAAAACTTGCAAGAGCATGTAATAATCCTTTCCACCCACATCAACCAAGTAAAAGGATAAATCATCTCTTATTTCTAGGCCCCTTTCATATTTTACTCTTCTTTTACGGGATCTGTTTGTCTTTGAACGGTTTTTTTTTATAATTTTATTTTATCACAAGACATAAATTCAGGTGATTTCAAGATCAGTTTAGGTTTGCTTCTCGGTTCAAGGTTTCCAGATCTGAGATAAAATCGCGTGCCAGAACTCATCACTTTTATAGTCAGGATAGCCTCGTGATCAGCTTCTGAAATTTTATACCTCCTGAAAACCTAGCTTTCTATCTCAGTTATCAATGTCCATCATGCGCAAACACTTGAATATAATGTTTAACAATATTACCAGGTGTCTGAGTCTTAGAATGTGGATGAAGCCTTCGTAGAAAAATTCCTAAGGCTTTAAGAAATGACAATCAAGTTTTGATTTTGGTGTTTACAATAACTGGTATTGTAAGTTGTATAACTTCGACATACCTGCGGAATATAGTTATAAGGAAATTTTGGATCACCATCTTGATTTTGAACGTGAAAAAAATCCAGTGTAAAACTTACACCGTCTTACCTCTATAGCGTTTCAAGAAAAAAAAATGTATGCTTCATTGGTTGATGTAAGCAAGTGACAGTAGAGGTTAGTATAAAAAAGAATAAAAACCAGTAAACTTATGAAATAGTCCAAATAGACTTTCATTAGAAGCTGTTAATAATCCTCTGCGAAAATTGAAAACCCATACGACCGTCAAAAAGGGATAGAAATTATAACTTTGCAGATAACATTTTTTTATTTTATACATATTTTTGTATTGCAGTATAAAACTTTCCCCACTCGATTCCGTATGAGCGATGTACAATTTAGATTTAAAAAATACTAATGAAAAAAAAAACCAACAACAACAACCCGTCTTTATGAAAAGAAGTCTGTTCATTTGGTTTTCTTGTCCAAATTAGGTGCGTCCCACCACAGAGAGAGGATAGTTTAATTTGCCACTGTCGAAGCCAAAAACCAAAACAGAGCTTCGACTGCGCAGAATCGGGACTCTTGTCATGCGCACGGGAAAGGTTGATCTTTAGGTTTTCCTGCTCGATGACAGGTTACATCATATACAATAGGTCCCGAGAATATTATGTTGCACTTGAAGCAGGACATCTTGTAAATTTTACGCAAATAATTTGAAGATACAAAAGATTTGGACAACGTATCAATAAATACGAACCTTTAAAAAAATTCCTTTAAAATTTTATTTTAAGCTATTTGGACTTTCCCAGCAAATCATAATTGTTTCCATTCCGTTCCTGCAATGATTTCCGCCACTTGAATCAACAATAATATAATAATTATATAATAATATTTGTGAAACGGGAAAGTCTGAAGCGCTATGGCAATTATGTATTTATTCACCAGCTTTGTTTTACCATAGACGAAGTGTTCTGAATCGTGTTAAGTCCTTCAGCCTTGTGAGATGAAAAAAAATGCTTTTCTTGCTTTTGTTAACACGTGGGTACCACTTCCGACACTTGCTGACGCAAAATCAGTACAAAATTAGACAATTAACTTTATTTGAAGGACAGACTCAGTAAAAGTGCTTTTCATTAAGCTTGTATTGGTACTGCGCGATGCGCATTGACATTTTCTATAACTAAGTGCGTCCTTAATAACGTTTTTGATTCATCGCAATGTTTTTATCTTGTTTCTTAAAACTCAACAGTTTGGTATAAACCTACCTAGAGCTACGACTCAATGCCTTGATATGTCGTAAGGCGGAATCAGTAAGATAAGGTTCAATGCATCATAACAGTATTTTGTTTCAGTATCTTGAGAGAATTAGGGTAAGACAGTACAGGTGATAGGTACAAGTAGTGCTCCTAGATAGATATATCAGCTGGGACGAAATTTCATGATATTGTGTGATTAAAGCTTGTCGGAAAGACAACTGCAGAAATATTTAGTTTCCTCGGAATATCTCGTGAATTTCCATTTTCCGGTATTCATATAGCTGCCGTGGCTTGATCGTTCTAAAACTCAAATATGTCAGGTATAAAGCAACAGCCACGCTAAATACACTTATGTGAAATTTCCATGTTAACCTTTTTTCACGCATTATGCATTTCGCATTCCGCAATATCCATTACCTACATACAAATTTAAGGAAAGCGGCATTTAGTATATTGTTGAAAGATGATCATGCATTTCTTATGTGCCTGAAACGTTAAAATTGGATTTAATTGAAAAAGAAAATATGCTCTGCAACTAAAGATAAAGAAAGATGTAGAAATGTCATGCTCTACGAATTGGACATTAGAACAGAGTGCCCCATTAAGCATTTTGGTTTGTGCAACGACTGTAATGTAAAGTTGACTCGCTCCCTTCCAGCTCCCGTGCAACCTATTATCATTTTGAATTTTTAAGTTTCACTCCTCCAAACATGACTTTCAAGAGGAATTCCACACAGGGGCACAACCTGGCCAAGAGAAAATAAAATCAAGATTTTACTAGTGTACAAAGGTTATTATGTTTGAAAGTTTGTAGGTCCATACTCATTTTATTATTACTTATTCAGCTGTGTTTGGACGAGAACTGGCTCGCAAATCATCTTTTAATTCTTGAGTTTTCGCAGCGATTTGCAATGCTAAAATAATTGTTTACAAAACAGCTTGTCTGGCATTTTGGTATGCATGTTTACACAACTGAGACTTTCACTTGCTGGAACTCGGAAAAAACGTGAGAAATAGGTGCCAAAATGAATTGGCCTCTTTTTTTTTAAAAATAACTTGTGAGCAAGCACCAGTGTTTGGTTCGATGCAAATAAGTTTCACGAACTTTTTAGTCTGGACAAAACTGATTAGTCAGCAACTAACAACAATGCATTACGAAAGCAAAAAAAGACAAAGGGGTAACAAATGTATTTATAATAAAACAAACCACAATTATCAAATCTTCTCCTCAGGAAGTTCTCTAAACTCAGGGACGACAACAATTATCAGTGTTTTCGAAGGAAATACAATGAAATTAATCAAATATCCAAACTACGTTCTGTTCTATAGATAACTGCGGAAACAAAGTCGAGGAGGATCAGAAATCTTAGCTGCTAAAACTAATGATTGTAAGGAAACATCCAAACTATGTTCTGTTCTATACATAACTGCGGAAACAAAGTCGAGGAGGATCATAAATCTTTAGAAAATTAGCTGCTAAAACTGATGATTGTAAGGAAACATCCAAACTATGTTCTGTTCTATAGATAACTGCGAAAACAAAGGCGAGAAGTATCATAAATCTTTAGAAAATTAGCTGCTAAAACTGATGATTGAAAGGAAACATAATTTGTTTCCTTTCCTCAGTTATGCTGCGTATTTTGTTCAACTTTGAGTTTATACCAAAATTATTTGAGTCATATCTTCAGTTTTTTTTTTTTCTTGTTTTCAAAAGTTGCATTTAAAAGAATGTTTTAGCGCATACAATCTTTTAAATTTGTGCTTCAAAACAAAACTATTGGTGAAGCAGAGTAAAAAAAAAAAGTTGCGATCGATAAAAGAAAACCGGCCAAAATATATTTGCCGTATTCATAAAACATAAGGCTAAAATAATTTAAGCAACATAACAGGGAAAACAAATAGTTGTGGAAAAATGGTATTGAACGAATAGGAGAGAGAGAGAGAGAGAGAGAGAGAGAGAGAGAGAGAGAGAGAGAGAGAGAGAGAGAGAGAGAGAGAGAGAGAGAGAGAGAGAGAGAGAGAGAGATAGAGAGACAGAGACAGAGACAGACAGACAGACAGACAAACAGATAGATACAGAGACCGTGACAAAGAGTTGGAGGAAGATAAGACAGGCTCAAGGAGAGAGTTAAAATGATTTGAGAGCGAAAGAAGAGAGAACGACTGGTAGGTGGTTGGAGAAAAAGAAATAGAGAAATAGACACAAGTTAAGCAAAAGAGATTCAAATGTATACAAAGAAAGGCAGACAGAAAGTAATCAAAAAACATGAATAAGAGAAGTGAAAAAATTAAACACATCTATGAGCGGCAAAATAAAATAACGCCAAACATACAATTTCTTGAAAGAATAAAGAGTGTTTTCTAAAGGCGCATTTCTTTAATTTCTCCACGTCTAATTTGTGAAGTTTAGTATCAAAATTGTCAGAATATGTTAAAAACCTAGGGCATCTTTCAATGAAAATTAAAAAAGACAAAAACTATATCAGTCCAAATCGGCAGCATTTACTTGTAAACGGTTATTTTTTCCATCTAAAAACATAAGAAAATTTGAAGTCATACAAATAAAAACACCACTCTAATTTTGGTGAGTTCATTTGTACTATCTCGTCTTGATTATTGAAATTCTCTCCTAGCTGACCTGTCTCAACATTCCGTTAATAGATTACATAATGATCCAAAAACCAGGTTGCCCGAATAGTTTCAAATACTTAAGTTCGTGACCACATCAAACCAGTTCTTCAAATCCTGTATATGTATTGGATTTCAATTCGGGAAAGAATAGATTTCAAGGTACTTTGTTTGATCTACAAATCGAAACATGACGGTGCTTTTCTAAACCTACGTGATGTTTTCGAGCTGCGCGTCTCAAAACGTTCTTTAGATTTAAGAA
>JAWDGP010002956.1:467500-507500 GCA_033675545.1 Elysia crispata | reverse complement strand
ATATAGGTAACAATATGAGCTTAACATGCTCATTTGAATAGTTGGTTACACAAGTTTCATAGTCTCTATAACAGACTGGTAAAGCTCTTACATGGCTTATTTAGGTGCATAGTCCACTCGAGTAGCTTTAGAGACCAGTAAATCTCAGTAGGTTTTTAGTTTTTTTTCGATAATCCGTCTGGAGGTTTCAAATTCTTCAGAAACATCATGTACTAGGAGATGTTTTCTTCGCGAACATCTCTTTATTTCTAAATCTTAGTTGACGTTGTACAAAAAACGGTTACGTTTTCATTATATTTATTTTCATTTTTTTTAAATTTTGCTCCGTCTTCCATATCTGAGGATGAATCGATAAACGAGCTCTCTGCGAGTATGTTGTTGGGTTGAGCGATGTTTCCTGAACAGAGCATTGTTTATTATTTTATATTCTTAGCTCCGTATTTCTCGTGGAGAGATTTTTGTTCGATTAGATTTGGGGGAAAATAGAGACGTGTTTTTTTTTTTCTTTCGTTTTTGTTTTTGTTTTTGTTTCTTTGTTTTTTTCTTGCTTTTTTGTTTATTTTTTTATTTCATTTTTTTATTTACTTATTTTTTTTTTTATTTTTTTTTTTTTTTTGGGGGGGGGGGGGGGGTGGGGGTGGAAAGGGGGAGGTTGAGGACCATAATTATTTAATTATTCTTTGGCAAACTTGTAGGATACATCTCTGTTGAAATGTGCTGACAAAAAAAGTTCAAAAGTTCTGCAGATCTTTTCTTTTGAAAACGATGTTTGTTAAATAATAATTCACAAAACAGACAACGATGTCTAAATATGCGATTAAAGAAAAAAACACACCAAAAAACTTGATTCGCTTTTTATTAGCCTTTACATGAAAAGGTGTAGCAAATAAGACAAAATCGCCAAATTATAAAACGTCCCTTTTTTCTCTCACTCTCCAACTAGACAATGAAGACGGAGGTTAGGAGTTCTTTCGTATTAGAATAAAAATTTCCCCCAGTCAAAATGACATAGCGGCAAATAATATCAACCGATTGTACAATAATATATATTTATATACAAAAATATAATAGCTCCGTTGTTATTACGATAAATACAAAATATTTTTTTTTTAATTTCATATCAATGCAAGAGACAGATCAGCAAATTAAGAAAAAAGATCACCAAAAATACCAGAATTCCCTCTTAAATTCTACATAATCAACAGAGATGTGGGGTGGTTTTGTCTGTGGACTGATTGTAGGGAGGTGCGCGCTTCGAACCCTGTCTTAGGCTATTTAGTGTTGCGGTCAGACCTCGTGTACACAGGCCTATCCTAAGGCTTGACGGAGGCTTTAAAATCCT
This sequence comes from Elysia crispata, assembly GCA_033675545.1. NCBI lineage: Eukaryota > Metazoa > Mollusca > Gastropoda > Plakobranchidae > Elysia > Elysia crispata. The sequence goes on along the minus strand of JAWDGP010002956.1, from coordinate 506,158 downwards.
ATAACCGATGAGAGATAAATCTGGCCAACCATTTATTTTGAAAACTTCATTGCATATGATGGTTTATTTCATTATGTCCAATTCTCAGCCGTGAAAAATTTTTTTTCCTAACCATCTGGTTTATAGGCCTAGTCTTAAAAAAAAAATTGGGCTGCTAAAAAATACACCCTCTCAATTGATGCTATTTTTTTTTTATTTTGCCTCGTTTTGGTTTGTAAATCTTTTTTTTTTTCTGTGACCTCTTCCTCTAACCGTCTTTTTCTAATTCGGACATTGCAATTAACGTATCATTTTGGGTGTGAAAGTGTTATTCCAATAAACTGTTCATTTTTTTTCCAAGAACATCCCTTCCGGCCTGTAAAATGCCTAAAATATACCGCGGATAAAATTTATCCCTATTTGCAGTCATATCCTATCCCCATCTCCCCTCTCATCTTTAAAAAAAAAAACAAAAAAACAAGCAGCTCCCTCTACCACCCAAAAAAAAAAAAGAAAAAAAAAAATCAACAAACAAACAAAACAAAAAAAAAACAACAACAACAACAAAAAACAAAATCAAACAAAGGCCTTAGTCCCAAAGGCACAAAGACCAATCTTCTATGTTCATGGTTCTTGTAAAAATTAAACCACTAACATACAGATAGAACATCAGATGTCATATCACAATGTTTTTCTTTGAGTGCGTGCTTGAATGTGTCTGCATAATTTGTAGGTATTTTTTTTTTTTACTTTTGAGAGTAACGTTGGTCTCTCCAAGAAGAGCTCAAGGCTCGATGTTTAAGGCTTATTTTTTCCCCCTTTTTCTTTCTTAAATTCTTAGACTGCGAGATATCCGGAGATAAAGATTTGCTGTGTGAAATTCTCAAAGTACCGTTCGTTTCAAGGACGGCTTATCCGAACTTGAAGTGATCCTAGTATTCCTCATGAAAAATATAATCCTCCGAGAGGAGAAGCAAAACTGTGTAGAAGGACGTACAAAACGCCCAAATCCAAACGCTTTAACTTCGTATGGTATAGCATTCGCAGGTCCCAGGTTTTATATGTTTTGCCATCTATTGTTTTATTATTTTTCATTTTTGGTTTGCACATGGATTGGACATTCGAAGAGATGAAGAAATTGGCTGGATTGCAAAAACAACTATCTTTGAAGCTTTGAGAATCCAAAATGGCTGTTTAATCTGAAATAATTATACCAGAGAAAAAAATAAATAAATATAAAAAGTAGACTGGAAACATCTTCCATGTCCTGGATTAAAGAAAGATAAAATCATGGGATAATTGGACAGATACTTATAGATACAGAAATTGTGTAAATTGGTTTTAAATTGATATATCTCAGAACTTCTTTATTTTCACTCTCTATAGCTCCCCTTTCTTTCTTTCTTTCTCTATTATCACACACTGTGTTCTTTAAAAAAAAAGTTTAGGTAAGAAATCATTCACAATCAGCTGTGACAAATATGCGATTTGCTGTGGACTAAAAAAAAATTGTTTTTTCATCCCTATCTTCTGAAATTGTGCTAAATTTTTAAATTATAATTGAAAGTTATAAGTGAAACATCTATAAAGAGCAATGTAAAAAACAATTACGCATTTTCCAGATTATACGAAACTGGAATTTTAATCCTCAAAACGAGTGTTAGTATTCTGAAGGCTAAAAAAAAAAAAATCTCAATTGAAAAAAAAAATGATCAGGCCATAAACTATCCACAATCAGCTATGATAAATATACGAATTGCCGTATGCATAAAAAAATTCTGACCGGTCATATTTCAAAATATTTTCATGTCATGCTCTTTGTTCTTCCCTGTTTTCTAAAATTGGGTTAAACGTTTAAATTATAATTCAAAGTAATAAATGACATAAAAAATATTTAGGCAATTTCTAAGTTATTCGAAAGATCTTTTTTTTTCAGTAGTAGGGTAATTACCCAAGATTAAATTGGAAGAAAGAAAATGAAAGGGTAAGGCTGAAAATAGTAGTGCTAGAAACTATAATATAGCATACAGAGAGCTAAGCGACACTCTCCCTTCAATGTCGATTGTTTGAATGAATGTAACAAATAAGTCACATTACCACAGCTGAACCAAGGTAGATACTCAAATATGCGATTTGCCGTAGACTAAGATCAAAAAAAAAAAAAAAAAAATCCTCCTTTTCTTCTAAAATTGTGCTAAATGTTTATATTATAATTGAAAGTTATAAGTGAACCATCTATAAAGAGCAATGTAAAAACAATTACGCATTTTCAAAATTATTCGAAACTGGTATTTTAATCCTCAAAACGAGTGTTAGTATACAGTAAGCTAAGCGACGCTCTCCCTTCAATGTTGATTGCTTAAATAAATGTAACAAATGAGTCACATTACAATAGCTAAACTAAGGTAGAGATTCAATAAAGAGTAAATAATGGTGTCTTTATGTTGAAAGAAGACGTTAAAAAAGAGCTGTTTGAACTATTTGAGAGCATTCAATTCTTAGATTTTTTCGACACAATTGAACTAAAAGAATTCAGTTAAACTCATTCTTTTTTTTAAGGTGATAATTTTATTTTGCTTCATCCACATCCAGATGTCGCTTCTCCGCCTCTCCATCTACGTCTTCTGTTGGGTCATGACCTTGAACTTGGCTCAGTGTGCCGACCTAACTCTCTGGAAATATTCTACTCCTTTGTCTCGGCTTCTCCGGCGAGTGGGGATTTCCCCAACTGTGAACGGGAATCCCCGACAAGCCCTGACCTCTGACGGGGAACTGACGGCTGTGCAATCTGGAGAATCCTATAGAGACAGGACTTCAGAAAAACCTCTGGACTCCAACGCTTTCTTTCAAGACCAGAGCGGAAAAAGGTTTTTAGGTTTCAATGGTTCAAGACGAAAGTTTGAGGAAAGTAAAACCTTTGATAATAATCCTGGTACAAGTTTCCGTGCTGACAGCGCTATGAAACATTCTCTCTCGAAACGTCATCTGATCTCGAAAAGCGTTGGAAGTGTGTTAGAACCCGCACAGTCTTATGGATCCACGGTTGGAATCTTAGCGCCGTTTTTCTCATATCTTCGGAGCAAACTTCAATTCAGTAGCCCGAGGATATTTTCACCAACTGCTCTCTCCAGATCTCACCGAAAAGGTCATCATCAGGAGGCAGCAGCTCCTTTCCTCTGCAAAGAAAGTTCGATCGGGTGCTCTCCAACGCAGGTTTTGGAGTTAGAAGTGGATACCAGGGAGATAAAGAAGAGCGGGCTAGAGTCTGGTTCTCGTGGTTCATGGCCGTCGTCGTACCTCCTGGGCGGCGCCATGGGGCGGAGGTAACTCACAGCGGACTTGGCGTGAACCGCCATTTAAACAAACGGTCGACTTCGTTTTGATCCAGTCACTGCGCTTGAAAATATTCAGAAGAGAAGCTAAATAAAGATAATGTAATGTGATGCTTTGTTATGTTTCGTGGTCGATTTTTGTTTCCATGTGCAGAAAGGTTAGCTGTGATATGCGATTGCGAGCTATACTGTTGAGAAGTATGTTCATTTCATGTATAAGGTCCATTATGTACTTGGTCATAAAATTTGCCCATATATCAGAAGCATTAATAGGTCCAAAGTTGACTCTAAATCTCCATATTATCAAACGAACCTGAACTCGTCTCTTAGCCGAACAAACACGATCCTCGACTTTTAAGGCCTGAGTCGAACAAGAAAGAAGGAAAAAATGTCTTGCGAGTCCATAGAACGATGGAACAAAAATATTGAAAAAGAATAGGTGAGGTTCAAAACTCATACAGTCAATAAATGTTCTTAGATATGTTAGGAGCCATTTTAAAACGCGGCAAAAGTTTGAAAGCTGTAGATTTAATTAAAAACAAAATGGAGTTCAGATTACGGTTATTGACTTATCGCCTTAAATAAAACTGAAAACGATACCTTGGAAGATATTTTGGAAGATCTAGCAATCAAGATCGCTATATATCGAATACTTTAATCTATGACTAATTTTTTTTTGTCATGTTCTTCGAATGAATTACGACCATCGCAAGGTTTTACGTTTAATACGAGTAGCCCAATCTTAAATGAAAATTAACAAGAATGAAAACATTAATAAAAAAAACTAGTTTCTTATGAAAACAAAACCCCTCAGATCTGAAAAACTCCAAACACCGTGCAGAAATCTGGAAATCAAGAACTGGAGATAAACCACACACTGTATCGCCCCCTACCCCCCCCCCCCCCCCCCCCCAAAAAAAAAAAAAAAAAAGAAACAAAACAAAATTAAACAAAACAAAACAAAACAAAAAAAAAACAACAAAAAATAATCTCTATGATATCTTTTCCCACCTATGATATTAATATAGCGTGAAGCGGATCTATAATATGATAGCATCGCTTAAGAACACAAGAATGTCACGCAAAACCAAAATTTAAAAAATGAATAAATCAACAAGAGCGAAATAACAGAGCAGAAATCTGAATGTTCAAAGTTGCTGAAATTCAAAACAAAAATAAGCTTTTTTCACACCAGTTAATCATGACAAATAAAGTTAAAGATATACTCGAAAACTAGAGACGGACAAACTAAAAAAGAAAAAAAAATATGGACGTCTGTATATCGCACGGTTGTAATACAATCGTTGGTGGTCCAAATGCATTCTTCATAGGCCATGTATGGCCGCCAAATTACTCGTACTAAATCTTCATTAATTAAATCGATATTTCAAGAACACATATTCTACACAACCCATGTGATTATTAATCAATCATTTACCTAAACAAAAAGTCTTTAATTGATGCACTTTATATCTTGTCAAGTAAGATCTGAAGGAAAAATAATAAAAAAAAAAAAAAGCCACTGGTATGGCATGTTTGAATAAAAAATAGAAATATTGATACTTTTAAAGTTATTTGAAGTCGATTCAAACAATGTCAATACGATTGTTTCATAAAAGCAGGGTCATTTTTTTCTGTTTTGTATTTTTTTCGCTATCAAAACAGTTTCAGACAAAATAGCATGTGTTAAGTATTCCAAATAATGGATGAGCAAATTTAAAACCATAACATTTTCTTAACTCAGTGATGGGTTCTTGGCATTGTTTTACGTATAATCACGAAATCGCTTCATGCGAATTTATTAAAGGAAAGGATAAAAATAATTCTTAAATTCTGAAATGCAACAAGTTTAAAATTCATTGAAACCGTTAATGCTGATAACAATAACAATTATTTCAACATGCTGACAACATGCATAATTATCCGAAGAATAATGGGAAAAAAACGGCCATAATACGATAACAATGTTTTTAGATTTGCAAAAAACATTTTTCTGAAGTAGTTAACAATACGGCAAAATAATGTACATGAGAAAGGAGGTCTATACGAGGAATGTTTACACTTAGATGAAAACTATAATTATAAGCAGAAATTCAAGGGAAATAACTCTACTTTGAGCGAATTTACTATATTGCAATACATACTTGCTTCAATAATTATGACTTAGTATTAAAGCAAAATCATCATCAGGTACTTTTGATGTGCATAATTGCTTAGTAATGCATGGTATTGATAGTACTGTAAGTAGATCAGTGCAATATCTGGGCAGCTAGTCGAGAAAGTTTGCGTTATATGCAAAGATGGAACTCTCCTCAAAGATCAGTTTCAAAGTTAGAATGCCTTGAACGCTTTGTCGTATTTGCTTTCGCTCGCACTTGTGATTTTGGTTTCAGTAGTTCGGGCGACACTGCAATACATGACAGCCTGCAGAAAACAGTCCTTACAGGTAAGATAGATGGTAGAAGAGGAAGAGGCAGACCCAGACGTCAGTGGTACGACGGACATCAGAGAATGGACCGGCAACCAGCTCTACACAAACATCAAGCTGGCCCAGGATCGTGTGACTTGGAGACGTGTGGCAAGTCGACCCCATAATGGCCTCAACAGCCGGGATGACAACAAGACAAGACAAGGCCAGTTCGGGCTGGGTCCAGGCGAGGCCTATCATGTTATAAGGCCTATGTTGATATTGTTGTCAGTTTACTATAATAATTATTGTCTTTACCAGAAGTGATCTTTATTGAAAAAGTGGCTCTATTTCGTGACATCTACAGTTGAAAAGAATTTGGGTTTTGAATATTAACTCTTTATGGATTTGTAAAATCATACAGTCAAAGAAAACAAAAAAGTAAATCGGAATTTAAAAAAAAAATAAAATGTGAATTATTAATTTTGATTTTTGGGAGGGTATTTTTTAAATTTCATGGACATTCATTTGTAAAAAAATATTTATCTTACCTTTGAAAAATCACGATATATTCAAATGTGGTTGCAAGATAATATTTATAAATAAAAAAAGAAACCGGCAAAAAAAAATTACCTTTAATTTGGAAATGCAGGTTGCAATAAAGAGCGATAACTCCACGATGAAATTTGTAAAAATCAAATGTGATAACTTCCCTTTGAGCTCTCCAAAATTTTTGTGTTCCTGAAATGGTGAGAGACTTGGTAGGTTTATTGTCTGAAGAGCGAGAATTTTTCCTATGTAATTCGATATTAAATGTAAATGATTTACTTAAATCTATACAACTAAATGATCACAATCGTGAATCAAATTCCATGGCATTAAATTTTCTCTGTATCTGAAGTTTTCAGCTTTACGATACTGGTGTAATTAAAAAAACAACAAAAAAATCAGAATTTAGATGAATGTTGTACACGTATCTGTTTTTGGACGATGTTGGACTTTTTTTTAATCGTACCAAGTAACAAATTTTCTGGATACCAATAGAAAATATTATAAATCTTGAGAAAAAAATCAATAGAAAATAAATATCAAGAACATTACAATCTGCAAATATCCGACTTTTTCATGTAACAAAAAAAAAGCAAGCAAAACTGAGGCTGCTTTCCTTTCCATACTTAGACAAAAAATTATTGTAACCAACGTTTTTACACGTTTAATTTAGAAAAACGGAAAACCATCGATGTGTGTGGGAATGTTAAACCGGGCTTTTATTGCATGGTATGAGCTATGAATTAAAAGCCAGTTATTCAATACTCAGACTCGGTAATGTATGACAGATCTGAAAAAAAAACACACCTTCTGTCCAGATCAAAACGCTGTAAAGCCCTCGGGAGTATTTCAGTGTAGATGCTTATCCAACGGCCATCGCAGTTCATTTGAATTCTTAAAACAGACATGTCCGAGTTCCGGCTCTGGGGCCAAATGCGGCCCGTGTTCAAATTTACACTGGTCCACAGTCTCTGTGATAAAATCAATAATAATTAAACATTAATGGATCAAAGAATATCAGGCTGAATGGTTCCCCCCTCCTTTTCCCCCTTGCAGCATTTTAATCTCACCAAATCTGGGCTTCTTTGCAAAAGACATCCCTGGATCACACAATTCTTTTTTCCCCTACCTCGATGCTTGGTGCCTGATTGAGAGGTTCTCCATTTCTTCGTTACAAGCGACCTAGATGGTAATTAAAAGGCATCAAGTTTCGATGATAAAGATTGTTCGATATTTCAATCAGAAAAAAAATCATAGTATGATAAATGTCAAAGTTTCATACTGTATTTTTTAAAATAATAAATTCTGTTTACAATCGTTTTTATTTCATGCTAAAATAGTTGAAAACAGTATAGCAGCGAGTTTTGTAAAAGAGATTGGGAGCGTTCTTATGTAATGAAAATTGTCTTGGTGCTATTAAAATAGCCGTTCATAGGGCTGCGATTAGTTGACCAAGTGTAGTGGGGTAACATGAGATAGTGGGGTCAGCCGTGAAGGCCAGGCTATCTCCAATCACTTTAAAATGGCTGTCTTCGCCTCGCGTGCTCTAAATATACCTGTGTATACCTCTCCGTATTTCTCTCCCTTCTCTATCAAGCTGTTCTCATTATCTCTCCTTCCCTTTTTCTTAGATCTTGTTTCTGCCTATTTGCAAGTCAAGCTGGACGCCTGTCTGTGTCTTTCTCCTTTTTTGTTTGCGTCCCTATATTTTCTTATTTCTCTCTCTGTCTAAATATCTATCTTTCTGCCTATCTGCCTATCTGTCTATCTATCTATCTATCTATCAATCTATCTATCTATCTATCTATTTGTTTGTGAAATAACGCAATAAAGACAGTGCTCGAAAATTAGGAGCATCGTATTTCAAAAAATTTTTTTTTAAATAATCAGGTCTATCTAGTAGTACAGACTTGGTCCACGACTTCAAAAGTTTCTTGCCTAGTGGCTTTCGCCGGGTGGTGTTTTTCTTCTAGCTGTGCAGGTTGGTTAGGAGATGGTTTTTTATTTTCATGCACACTGTGGGAGAAGACTTCTTTCGGATGATTTAAACTTTTGAAAAAAAGAACCTTTCTCTGTCTGTCTATCTCTGTCTGTGTCTGTCTGTCTGCCTCTCTCTCTCTCTCTCTCTCTCTCTCTCTCTCTCTCTCTCTCTCTCTCTCTCTCTCTCTCTCTCTCTCTCTATTTATCTATTTATCAATCTAATAGAGTGCCAACACGAAACCGACGAAAAGAGATCTCTCATTGTGCTAAAAAAAAAACATTTCCTGCTTCCGAACGTCAACCTAAAAACCGATTATTATCCACATCCATCTGATGAGAGCCACACAAGCTCGAATCTCTAAAGTGATGACCAAAAATACAATAGGTATTATTATTATTATTATTATTATTATTATTATTATTATTATTATTATTATTATTATTATTATTATTATTATTATTATTATTATTATTATTATTATTATTATTATTTTTATTATTGTTATTATTATTATTATTATTATTATTATTATTATTATTATTATTATTATTATTATTATTATTATTATTATTATTATTATTATTATTATTATTATTATTATTATTATTATTATTATTATTATAATTGGCCAATCCATCTTTCTATCTATGGCATCGAATGCCACAAAGTTAATTAAAACCTAGTCGATAAACAATGCAGTTTTCCTTTATTCATAAACCGCCAGCAAAATAGGAATGAATCTTATCCTTCTGCGGTATAAAGTAATATTGGTATGACTATATTAGCAATTGATGCTCTGTCCTGGGTTTATGAAAGAAGTCGAAGAAGAAGAAGAAGAAGAAGAAGAAGAAGAAGAAGAAGAAGAAGAAGAAGAAGAAGAAGAAGAAGAAGAAGAAGAAGAAGAAGAAGAAGAAGAAGAAGAAGAAGAAGAAGAAGAAGAAGAAGAAGAAGAAGAAGAAGAAGAAGAAGAAGAAGAAGAAGAAGAAGAAGAAGAAGAAGAAGAAGAAGAAGAAGAAGAAGAAGAAGAAGAAGAAGAAGAAGAAGAAGAAGAAGAAGAAGAAGAAGAAGAAGAAGAAGATGATGATGATGAAAAAGGAGAAGGAGATAGAGAAGAAAACGAAGAACATTAGTAACAAGTCTAAATTTTAATTTATCTATCAACAATTTTTTTAGACTCAATAATCTTGGCTTATGTTTCATAATCTAAATAACAAAACAAAAACAACTAACCTTAATGAAGTCTTTGTTGTGGCGATTTTTTCTAGACCCACTTTTCAAAAAAAATTCTAAAGATAAGACGTTTGTTCCAAGTGGGTCGTAAGATAAGATCAGGACTTGTACCATACGAAAAAAAAGTTATATGAAAGACAAAATACAATTATGTCGTAAAAGAGATATTCATAGAGCTGGAGAGACATACGGAAAGAAAAAGAGGTGATCAAATACTGTTTAACAACAGTTGTGTGAGAGATTGGGAGATGAAAAGACAGAGACATAGACAGGGACAGAATGAGAGAGAGTAATAGAGACAGAGACAGAGACAGAGACAGAGTGCGTGAGTTTGAGAGAGAGACCGGGACAGAGTGGGAGAGAGATATCGGGGAGTGGGAGAGAGAGAAAGAGAGAGAGAGAGAGAGAGAGAGAGAGAGAGAGAGAGAGAGAGAGAGAGACAGACAGAGAGACAGAGACAGAGACAGAGAGACAAAGAGAGAGAGAAAGAGCGAGAGAGGGAGACGGAGACAGAGACAAAGACAGAGAGAGAGAGAGAGAGAGAGAGAGAGAGAGAGAGAGAGAGAGAGAGAAGAGAGACAGACAGAGAGACAGAGACAGAGACAGAGAGACAAAGAGAGAGAGAAAGAGCGAGAGAGGGAGACGGAGACAGAGACAAAGACACAGAGAGAGAGAGAGAGAGAGAGAGAGAGAGAGAGGGGGGGGGGCAGAGAGAAAGAGAATGGTACAAGTAGAAATAGGAATAGAGAAAGAGAGATATATCTGGAGATTCAGAGAAAAAAGTAAATATGAGTGGACAGAAACAGAAACAGATTAACATATAAAAGAGAAGAGAAGGAAAGAGAAAGAGAAAGAGAGATACAATATATTTCCACCCAGACCTCATCAAATTTTCAGTTTAGCTGAATTATGGAGTCTATTCCATGTTAACATGCTTCTATAGGTTATTCATGGCCTCTGCCATAGCATAACACTTAAAAGCGTTAGAATGGGCACAAATACCTCTTGACACCTCAAAGCATGTCATTTCACGAATTCATCTCTACACTGGCCCATTATGTGGGACAACGTCGAATTGCTGTATTTCTGAGGTTTCGTAAACGAGGCTAAGGGCCCCTGAGCTAAGCTTAAACGTTATATTTTTAGACTGAGTGACATCATTCGCATAAACTGGTCCTAATTAGCGGTACGTAGCATAATCGCTTCAAGCAAACATGTTAGCCATCCGACCGAGAATGCAACTGTTATGGCAAGGATTTCATGATGAATGCTAGCGAGATGAGTACAGATCTAGCCCTCTGTCAGCGCGCTATAGTGTGTGTATCAACTGTATGCTGACAGGTATATGATCCGAGACAGTTTTAGCGAAAGATTACGTATTTTCCCGATTTAACCGTCCTTGCGATGTAAAAAAAACGCAAGACGATTCTGAGAATCTTAGAATGGCGTCGACGATTCTGTGATTCTTGATTCCGATTCCCCGATTCTCCGATTATGATTCTGATTCTGAGCGAATCTGGGACGCTGGTTCGGGCATAACAAAAGCAAGGCAGGCATTGCGGAAAGGGTACGGCACACGCAATGTCATTGAGAAGGTTGGAAAGGGGGAGGGGAGGTAGATAGAGGGTTTGACGTACCTTTCCACTAATATTATATGAATGAAGAAGGGGTATAGTGCTATAACACAAGTTCCTACACGCTTAATTGACGCCCACTTGGCGGGGATCGCGTCGTAGGCTTGGTGAAGGAAAGAGGCCTATCTGTGATGGCTGTGGGAGACAGGAAACAAAAATGTTTTTTTAGATCTACCCTAAGGTCTTTCAAACACACTAGGGCCTAGACTAAACTCCCATACTGTATTTATTTTCTTTCTTATTTATCTCGATTGCTGAGTCTGTTATTCTCCCTATCTCACGAACAAGTCAAAAAAATAACAAAAACAAACAACAACAACAAACAAAAGAATAATTAAAAAAAAACAACAAAACAACAAAAACGGATGGAGGCTAATATTATAAAGCAAGCAACTTAGATGAGGCGTGTACTGTCAGAAATAGGCAGACTGAGTGGACCCCATCAACAACGACAAACAAGAATAACATGTACAGCAGCAACAACAAACTGTAACAGTTATAACTACAACATCGGCAATAGCAACACCACCACCGCCATCACCAAAACAAACAACAAGGACAACAGAAGAATAGCAGCAGCAACATCACCAACAAAAACAGCAGAAACAGCAAGGACAACAGCAACAATAACTGCACCACCATCACCAACAGCAACAGCAGAAGCAACAAGGACAACAGCAACAGTAACAGCTGCAGCATCATCACCACCACGACCAACAACAACATCCACATCACCACCGCCACCACCAACAGAAGCAACAATGACAGGAGCAGTAGCAGTAGCACCACCACCAACAACAACAACAACAACAACAGCAACAACAGCAACATCAACATCAAGAGCAACACCACCACCACCACCACCACCAACAAAAAACAACAACATCAACAGCACCACCACCACCACCACCACCAACAACAACAACAAATACAACACCACCATCACCACCACCAACAAGAACAAAAACAACAACATCAACAGCACCACCACCACCACCAACAGCAACAACATTAACATCCACATCACCACCGACACCACCAACAGATGCAACAAGGACAATAGCAACAATGACATCAGCAGCAGCAGCAGCAGCAGCAGCACCACCACCACCACCACCACCAAAAAAAAACAACAACAACACCAACAGCAACACCGGCAACTCCAACAACAAAGGTTCCCTCAAGCTTATCGTTAAAAGTATTCTGAATTAAATGTCACAGACCTGTGTAGTTTTCTAAACTCGACTCAACTGGACCGATACGAGAAAACTAAAGAAAACCGCCGCCACATAATGGGTCTATAATTCTTAGGTCTATAAGAAATTTATCGAGTGAATGGAACTCCAGACATTGAGAGTATTGTCTCCATCGACTCACGCGCGCCGAGTCGTATTACGAAATCACATCAAAAAAAGTCCGCACCTAGACCTGACGGTCGTTTGACCATCACATGTCTGTATCACGAGGGAGGAGACATCGATAGAAAATTTTACTCGGTGTGACGGACAATAGACCAAAAAATCCGGCTTCCTTGGTATACTGGTCTGTGCTCAGATAGAAAGGAAATAAAACTGTCCTCACGAGTGTTTTTTTTTCCCTTATCATCGGCAGTAAGTATGAAATAGAGAGTTATTTTAAATATGCGCACAAAATTAATTTTTGCCATTTTGAAAGACGTGTTGTAGTTCTGAAGCTAGGGATTCCAAAAGTTTAACCGGCCAAAAATGCGACAATCGTTGTAAGAATCCTATGAATAATATGACTAGTAAAAACTGCAATTTGGTATCGAGCATTTACAAATATTACTATTAATTGACCTTAGAAGGTTAAATTAAACTTAAAACAAAATTAGACGATGTGCATTTGTTTGCTTCATTTCGAATTTTTTTTCCACCTTTGTCAACTTTTCCTTTTTAGAACTGAAGGCATAACTATCAAAGACAAAGAATTAAATAAAAAAAAGGTTCAAATGAATGGATCCAGATACAAAATCCTGAAACATTTTTATACTTTGATATTCTTTCCCCAGTTTCAAACTTTACTCCCACTCAGCAAGATGCCTCATATCACCAAAAGATCTGTTGCCTGCATGTATTTTTTCCTCTCCATCTGTGTATATCACCGGCAGAGCCAAGCTCAGACAGTGAGCTTAAGTTTATGTTTCAGCCAAGAAGATCAGGCGTCTCTTCTCCCGCTCGTACCCAAGCGTTTGACCCCGTCAGGCTGGCCTGGCGTTTCGAACGCTTTGACATGCGCCCGCCGTTCTCTGATGACATTTCCGGCTTCAAGAGGATTCATGTATAACCGGGCGACTGGGCTCTGTTCACCCCATCAGTGGCTCGAGAAATCATCAGCCCCAGGGGCGTCACCGGTGCAGCTTGAGGAGGGAGACCTTTATCTCTCCTGTGAAATCTGCGATGACGGGTTTGAGATCATGGCGTTTGGTGATGCCGGAGACCGAGCATGTCTGAAGCACGTGAACTCAGTTCTTGTCACCCAGCCAGAGGCGAGCTCTATGTGTACCGCATGGGGCGCCCATCTCGTGACTGTGAAAACTAGGGCCAAACTGCAGCTCGTGAGCGAGATCGCCACCGTCAACACATGGGTGGGCTTTGTCTTTCTCAGATCTCAAGGTATTCATGTCTGGACTGGAGACGGGGAACAAGTTACCGAACAGCAGATCCAGGAGGTTTTCAATAATGGCGAACCCAATGATGCCAAAGGCAACGAAGACTGTGGTCATTTGTCCATTGCGTACCTGAAGCTGAACGATGAGCAGTGTGACGGAAAGTACGCCTTCATCTGTGAAAAATACCTTCCAGTGCTGAAAACGTAGCCGATTGTCGAATCCGGGCAAGGCAGAGCAAATACAATGATTGTCACATTATACCAATTATTTTTTTTTACATTTCTTATATCTAATATGAGATATAAAATTGTAACGACAATGGAAATTTAAAGGATAATTCAATAATTTTGTAAAAACTCAATCTATTTATAAGTTTCTTTTAAACCCTTATTATATTTTGTGTTCAACTAAATGGGCGCCTGTGAATTCCCAAAAGGCAATTGGTCTTTAAGTACTTTTTGTGGGAATTCATTTCATTTTAGGAGGACATTTAAAATAATAAGAAAAGAGCTGATACAGATGAATTCCGATATTTAAATATAGCTCAGAAAGGCTGAACTTTTTGATTGAATATAATGTTCTTTCTAATATAAAAAATATATTTTTCTCTGCTTAATTGCATTTCAAACTCATCGGCAGCGCCACCTTGAAGACAATTAAAATACTTTATTATCTTTATTCGACCTAGCCTCAAGTGAATCCTAAAATCTGTGTAAAATAGGAGTGACAAATCACCGTATAAATTTTATCAGTATAAACTGATAGCATGGATCCCTTCAACTCTTTGCTAACTCTTCTTAATAAAATCAAAATAAAACAAAAATTGCTTAACCCTACACCATATATGCAGACCATGTGATAAATCGATTTTTTCTGCTTTTGCCATGCTATTTCAAGTCCTTTCTAAAGGCTTACAAGAAAAGTTACCTAATTTTATAAAATCCAAAATAGTTTACAGATTTTTTTTTAAACTTGCATAATCTTCTAGGTGTAAATAGCTACGCGGCTAAGAATTCCCGCAAGGCAGTGAACTTTTATGCACTTTAAGAGAAAATTCACATTTTTTTAAAAGGATCTAAAAGCAGATTGAGAAAGTACAGAATTCGTCGTTTTCCTTTATTTAAAGTCCATAAAATCCACCAAAAAGTGCCACGAAGACCACAGCCTTATCTTAATTCTTGTTCTTGGCGTATTGTGAATTTTTTAATACAAAATGTTAGCTGAATTTGTACAATACTAATCAACTAACAGAGCATGGTAAGCGCTGATTATCATGTAAACAGAAATAACTTTGAAGGAAGGGCACCAGTCCTTTTCAATTTTTAAAAAAAATTATTTGCACAGTTCTATAAAAGCATTTCAAAGGATCTTTTTAATATACTTGTAAAATACAGAATTGACAGTTTAGATTAAAATTAAAATTCAAACGTTGCATTTTCGTAAATAGGAGTGTGCTTGTTTTTGTATAATGATAAAAATTGATGACAAAACTTTTCGAATTTACATCTGACTTCAAAACATTGACATATATTTCAGCAAATATCATCATCATCATTATCACCATCACCATCATAGCATCATCATCATCATAACGATGATAATTTTAAATTTTCACCAATCTTCATGTTCCACAGTCTTCATCCTCATCATCAAAATAGTCGCATTCAACATCGTATCATCATTACCATCACCATAACCATCACCATCATCGCCAACATCATCATCATCACCATGACCATCATCATAACCATGACCATCGTCATCATCATCATCATCGCCATCACCATCCATGACCATCCTCATCACCATCATCATCATCATCATCATCACCATCATCATCACCATCACTATCACCACCACCATTATTATCATCATCATCATCATCATCACCATCACCATCCATGACCATCCTCATCACCATCATCATCATCATCACCACCATCATCACCATCACTATCACCACCACCATTATCATCATCATCATCACCATCACCATTACCATGCTTGTGATGAAAGTTCATCGACAGCATTGAAATCATTCTTCGCATCTCTTCTTCGTTATCATCACCATGATCACATCTTCCTATTTCCATCATACTGATAATAATCATCATCATCATCATCATCATCACAAACCGTATCAATATATCCTCATCCCCATTATCAGAACGATTTTCATAATCTTAGCCATCACCATCATCCTAAAAATCTACCCTTATCATCAACAGCATCATGATTCTCTTGACATCTTTCCCACTATACAAATAATTATCAGAAATATTGCACCCCATAATTTTTAATTATTTGTACTTCATATTTCTTGTTCTTTAAGACAATGTTTTTGAATCGACCAAACCAAAGAAAAAAATGGACTTTTTGAGCAAATATCAAACTATCTGATGCCCTTTTTATTTCAGTGTAAACCAATAAAAGATATGTTTCCTAGAAAACAAGTTTGTAAAATCTCGTCCTTTGATCTATAAGATCTCCGTTTCCGGAAATAACCCTGTAAATACATGTATCACGATCAGCATTGTAAAACTCATTAACGATCCACCATTATTGCTAATATGATCAACATCATCATCCTATTATGTTCATTGTCCCTTTCATCTTATTCAATATCAACAAACTTTCAGTCTCTTTATCATTATCACCAACCTCTACTATTACTACTATCCTCATGATGATGATGATGATTATAATGAAGATGATGATGACGATGATGATGATGATGATGATATCTCCCTTAAAATCAATAAACTTAGTCCGCACCCCCCCTCCCCCCTCCCCCTCTTCGTCAGGCACTTAAGCATCATCACCATCTTTCTCTCCCTCATCACAATTAATGTTATCATAACATTAACAATATTAATTAGGCAAGTTATCAAATGGCATCTTGATATTCGTTACTGCTTTATTGAAATAATTTGTTACAGTCAACTAATGACCAAGATTTTCTAAGCGTGCGTCAGAACCAGGAAAATTATCTCATTTTTTTCTTTCTTCAATCAGCTTCTCCTTAGAAATGTATCTACATTCCGTAACAGTTACTTTCACTTCTTCCTTTGATTTTATGTTTCTTTGACTTCATTATGTTTTCTCCTCTCTCGTGCTAGTTAAGCTAAAAAATTCTCACGATATTTGACGAAGTGTTATGAAGAACAAAGTAACGTTTGTTGGAGATCCTGAAAACTAAAGATGGCGTCTTCTTTATTATTAAACTATGTATTTCATTGCATCACTGTACTGAAAAAAAATCATTTGATCTCACCTCGACTGAAAGTTGAAAACGTTTTACAAGCCCAGCCCACTACGGACAGCGATTTCAGTGTGTGTATGTGTGTGTGTGTGTGCGTATTAGATGCTCTTTCAAAGTCCATCATCAATGTAGCTCATTCTTGAAACGAATCACATTTTTATTTAAAAAGGGGCATCAGAATTGCATAAAGTCTACTTTCCGTTCTATTGTGCATTTTTTTAAAATCTTCAGTGGGATGTTGTGATAAAAACTGATGACGTCTAGGCTGTATGTATTTTGCAGTTCAGAGAAGTTTAGTTCACCTTGTCATGAAAATTGACCTCCAAAAGGAAGTGATTACTCGTCTACAGGACAAGAGGTAAAGATGAATAATGGTAACGAGAAACAATATAAACAGCTTTATTATAATAATTTTGTAGTACTATGCATGGATGCATTCATGGGAAAACACTACAATGGAAAAAAAAAAAAACAGTCTACAGAGGCTGTGTGAGATTAATATGTGACAGTATTATTATCCTTGAAAATATTTTGAAATGAAACAAAGTAAAACAGAGATGCTTCAAATCATAATTTCCTCTAGGTGTTTCAAACATGAACGTATTTTAAAGTATATGAAATTTATACATTATATTAAAGTTGACTTTTTATGGAGAAATTTTGCAAACATTTCAAACTTGAAAAGAGAAAAAAAAAGAACAATAACACGCCTACAAGTATGGCATTCAGAAAAACTGCACAACATGAATCGAAGCCAAAGTTACAACAATACTGTTGATATAAAAAGGCTTGCACTTTTGTGAGTTCTTTCTTCCCATAAGTGATTTGAGCTAAAAACTTATGAAAAAAAGCTCTCAGAGTTACATGAAAGAATATGAATCTATAATGAATGTAAATGGGTTTAGTTTACACTATGCTATTATTGATTTGTCCCATTAGATCTGGATGCCCGAATTAATTTTAAATCATTGATGATTGTAACACTGAGAGGCGATTGAGTTTTTCTGAATTTTTCAAACCGGTCATATCCATTGAATTAGGCCTACTAGGTCAGAATAGCCCTGCCACTACCATGGCTTCCTTAAATATTCATCTTAACCAGGGGTTGCTATTGTGAACCTTTATGGTACAATATGAGTCTGGGGAAAATGTTATGCAACTTATAATAGAAAATTATCCAAAAAAACTTTCAAATTTCATCCTTTTCTAGGATTGTTAAAGTTAAAATTACAATATTAAAAGTGTTACATATATATAGGTCGAAGTGAACAATAACCAATACAAAGAAATAATATGATAAAATAGTTTCTAGCACAAAGATAGATAGATAGATACACACATCGACAGATAGAGAGAGACGGAGGTAGATAGATAGATGGAGAGAGAGGGAGAGAGAGAGAGAGAGAGAGAGAGAGAGAGAGAGAGAGAGAGAGAGAGAGAGAAAGAGAGAATTAAAAAAAAAAAGCCCATAGAAGCAGAGAATGCAAAAAGGGCTTATGTAGACCTGTATGTCTACTATGTCCAAAGAGTAATATAAGACTGTTTTTCAATCCTTTTTAAATGAAAATAGATGGCCTTCATCAGGCAAACTAACAAAAACTCAGGAAAAAACTGCTAAAAATCTAGAATCCCTAAGGGAAAAGATCTTGGAGAAATTATTATATGTAGAGTGTATTAGGAATCCGTGTTGAACTTGTATGTACTTAGTTTCATAAGAACTTAAAGCCAATCGTATGCAGCTGTTTATAATTTATTTTCTCACGAAATCTTGTAAGATTTCAGAACAATTCTTTATCTTTGTTGCAAAATTTTGTTGTTTCTGCACTTATCCTAAAAAAAAAAAAAAAATAGAAACCTTATAAAAAAGTTAGTTATCTTTAAATTCGTTATCTACTATTCACCTTTTATAATAAATACGTTTTTTAACATTTCCTCTATAAGTGAAAATTGTATTTTTTTAAAACTCAACCTTTACATTTCTTATCGTGTTACCCACGACAAAACTGCAATTAAAACTTTCACGAATACGCAACTGTTTAAAACAACCGTTTTTTTTTTCGCAGCTGTGCAGCAGTCGTTAACTTTTTTCATCGATTACACGAAGAGGAAAAAAACTTATCTTGCTGTTTGTTCTAGTGTTATTGCTTGACTTGGTGGTTTGTTTTTCAGTATGTCTTTAAGTATATTTTTCCTCATTTTGAAGATGTAGAAAGCTCGTGATTGTAAACAATATAATTTAATTGTAACAGAAGAAACAAGATACGCTGTTTTAAAAATGAGAGGCAGGGAGAGAGAGAGAGAGAGAGAGAGAGAGAGAGAGAGAGAGAGAGAGAGAGAGAGAGAGAGAGAGAGAGAGAGAGAGAGAGAGAGAGAGAGAGAGACAGACAGACAGACAGACAGACAGACAGACAGACAGACAGACAGACAGAGACAGAGACAGAGAAAGACAGAATAAGTGGGCTTGAGAGAAGATACGCGCTCTTCACAATATAAATATCATAATGAAATCTCAATCTTTTTGACAATAGCGTATACGAATACTTTTAAGCTTGCTGTTTCCTTATTTCTATTACATCAATTTCGTTTCAATCTAACACGTTTCGTGCGGCGTATTTTAATTAACATTCTTATATTTTAGGTATTTTCATAAAATAATGTTTAAATGAAGCCTCATGGAATTGAACAATGCAGATTTATCTTATCTGATCTTCACCAAATTAATTAAAATGTTTTTGAAGTATTGTTTGATTTTCTTGTCATTCTCAGAACAAAAAAACGATAGTGGAAAGGTCTTTAAACCACGTTAATGATATTAAACTTTTATAGATATTTTTTTTTCAAGAAATGTTAACCCATTAGCAATTAAGTTTAGCTCAACAAATAATTATGAAAATCGAATTCCTCCTTGCTTGTAAAGATTTAAATCTTTCACTTCTTTCTTCAAGGTTCAGGTAATACCTTTCTGTTGAAGATGCTTCAACTTCTCCTTAACGATGTTAATAGTTTTGGTATAAAATCATTTACGCGGTAATTTTTTGTATGCTGCCCTAGCTATATCACTTTTATAACGTATCTGCTTTCTATTACGTAAGCGTTATTATTTAAATCATGATCTCTATCACCATCCTTACTATCATAAGCATCATGATATTTCATCATAATCATCAGTGTCACTTTTATCACCTCTATCATCAACAACAACATGATCAGCATCTGTATTATAAAACGTATCACCTTCTCATCACAGTACTCGTCTTCCTCCATATCATAATAATAATAATAATAATAATAATAATAATAATAATAATAATAATAATAATAATAATAATAATAATAATAATAATAATAATAATAATAATAATAATAATAATAATAATAATAATAATAATAATAATAATAATAATAATAATAATAATAATAATAATAATAACTACAGTAAAATAGGTTGTTTAGGGTGATCCTCAAAAGAATGCTTCCAGCCCTGTCTTTAAAAATAAAAAGAAAGATAATCAATGTCTTTAGCAGACTGAAGCATCTTTGTACAAAAATGTGTAAACATTACTGAAAAACCTAACCCTTAAAATAATGTTACGGTAAAAAAAAAAACGAAGACGACGTCAACGACAACAACAACAACAACAACAACAACAACAACAACAACAACAACAACAAGAACTAGTACGAATATTTATGATGTAGTAATTTTTTATTTCAAGCCGATATTTGGAAAAATTTTACAGAATATGAATTATAACCGCCTTATATAAAAAAAAAATTTTTTAAACTTTCATTTCACATTGCATCCAATAAAAAGTGGACCCTTTTGCCGAAAGATCTAATGCCCTAGCTATATCACTTTTATAACGTATCTGCTTTCTATTACGTAAGCGTTATTATTTAAATCATGATCTCTATCACCATCCTTACTATCATAAGCATCATGATATTTCATCATAATCATCAGTGTCACTTTTATCACCTCTATCATCAACAACAACATGATCAGCATCTGTATTATAAAACGTATCACCTTCTCATCACAGTACTCGTCTTCCTCCATATCATAATAATAATAATAATAATAATAATAATAATAATAATAATAATAATAATAATAATAATAATAATAATAATAATAATAATAATAATAATAATAATAATAATAATAATAACTACAGTAAAATAGGTTGTTTAGGGTGATCCTCAAAAGAATGCTTCCAGCCCTGTCTTTAAAAATAAAAAGAAAGATAATCAATGTCTTTAGCAGACTGAAGCATCTTTGTACAAAAATGTGTAAACATTACTGAAAAACCTAACCCTTAAAATAATGTTACGGTAAAAAAAAAAACGAAGACGACGTCAACGACAACAACAACAACAACAACAACAACAACAACAACAATAACAACAAGAACTAGTACGAATATTTATGATGTAGTAATTTTTTATTTCAAGCCGATATTTGGAAAAATTTTACAGAATATGAATTATAACCGCCTTATATAAAAAAAAATTTTTTAAACTTTCATTTCACATTGCATCCAATAAAAAGTGGGCCCTTTTGCCGAAAGATCTAATGAGATATTGGCAAATTTATCCTCTACCTCTAGATCATGAGGCAGATCATAAAAACACAGTAATTGCTACTTAACCATTCATCTAGTGATCTTGGCAGAATTGCTACAGTATTTTATTAGATGCTTCAAACTTAACTAGAAAAACCGTATAACCTCATAGTACTGTCAACATCCGCTTTCAATTTGAGGAGTTTTTCTCTGGCTTTTTGCTTCAAGGCGACATCGTCGAGAAACTTTAAATCCCCTTCAAACTTCGACTCAAGATAGTTAAAGTCTCGGTTTAGCCTCTGGATTTTATCATCGTAGTCCGGTTCGGAGGCGTTCAACCTTCCCTCATGAGTTAAATAGTCGATCACCCACTGCTGGTGCAGCTCGATAGCAGTGTGTGCCCCAACAAGGATCTGGTCTGTACTCAAGCTGCCTAGCTGATCGAGCGCCAAGTCGTAAAAACGTTTGGCCTCCAGCAAGGATTCCTGCAGTTTGTCGCCAGTAGAGCCGATATTTAGGCCTTGCGCAGCTAGCGTTGCTATAAGGCAGATGGCCAAACAATCTCGTATGACTTTCATCGTAGGTCGGGGAGTTAAACTGCTGTAATCTGGGAAAGAAGAATTAAGCATATTTTTTTTTAAACACATTTCTTTTTAAAAATAGAGGTTAATTAATATTTTGAAATAACCGTGCAGTTTTTTCGACCCTTAACAACAAGAGTGTCTTAAGGGTCTTGGAAAGTTAAATCGACAGTCTGGCTGGGAGTGGACATTACAACTACAACTAACCACTTAATAAAACATTAGTTAGGGATCATAAATCATAAATGTAGGTATAAAAACAATGACAAAACACCATTTTCTCCAGTGTTTTTACAATGTCCTTGGGCTTTGAATAGATCAAATACATTCGAATTACTAAGGTGAATAACTAAAATGTGTACACAGCAGTATTTACTGTCAGCCCTAGTAAAATAACGAAAAAGAAAATAACAAGCTTTATTAATAAACAGGATATAAAGATAAATTTAAATTAAAAACGAAAAAAGATTAACTCAGAGATACTTTCATTTTTGTCCAAGTTATACATCTATTCTTTATTTGTTCAAAATATATGCCCAAAACTTCATAACTGCATGTAAATCTCTGAGTTCATTTCGAGACAAGAGCGTGATTATTTAATCTAACAATATTTCCTTTTTTGCACAGATTTTACAACTTATATTCCTTCATGAATAACAATAATAACAAATCAACAACAAACAACACTACTGCGGCTACTACTTCGACTAGTGATTCTTCTTCTCCCTCTACAGCTATTGCTACAAAAATTGCTTGTAAAGCTAGAGGGATCGTACTTTGTATTTAAAAAAAAAACAACCCACAAACGTCTCAATGATATTTCGAAAAAATAAAAAAATTAAGATATACTACCACTACTACTACTACTACTACTACTACTACTACTACTACTACTACTACTACTACTACTACTACTACTACTACTACTACTACTACTACTACTACTACTACTACTACTACTACTACTACTACTACTACTACTACTACTACTACTACTACTACTACTACTACGACTACTACTACTACTACTACTACTACTACTACTACTACTACTACTACTACTACTACTACTACTACTACTACTACTACGTATCTACTACTACTATTACTACTACTACTACTACTACTACTACTACTACTACTACTACTACTACTACTACTACTACTACTACTACGACTACTACGACTACTACTACTACGACTACTACGACTACTACGACTACTACTACTACTACGACTAGTACTACTACTACCACTACTACTACTACTACTACTACTACTACTACTACCAATACTACTACTACTACTACTACTACTACTACTACTACTTACTACTGCTACTACTACTACTACTACTACTACTACTACTACTACTACTACTACTACTACTACTACTACTACTACTACTACTACTACTACTACTACTACTACTACTACTGCTACTACAGGTACTTTTTCGAGCATTACTTTGTCTGCCACTACCAGAACTATTTAATTGTGCTAATGCTCCTAACTCTTCTACCTTAAGAAACTGCTGAGAACCATACAAGCTTACTTACTTGAAACGGTGGTTTTAGGGGCAGTATTAAGCAGTCAGGAACTATATGGTTTATATACCTTGAAACTGGTGATCGAAAGAAGTTTTTTTTTTTTTTTTTATGGAGTCTGATAAGGTGTGACTTTATTCAAGGCTCTCTTGTTTGAAGGATATTTTTAAATTTTTTTTTCTGTTGGGTCGCAAAATCTTGTGAGAATTTTTTTATGTTTTTTATTCATTTGGCTCATCCAAGCTGTTATCTATCTGAATAATAACTTTTTTTGTCTCAATCTCTGTGCTTTTGCCGGTAACTAGACAAGATGACGAGGAAGATATGTAGCTAGCACTTAAAGTTAGATCTAAATCTGTTACTTGGGTAATCTTATCTGTCTGTCTGTCTGTCTGTCTGTCTCTCTGTCTGCCTGCCTGTCTGTCTGCTGTCTGTCTGTCTGTCTGTCTCTCTCTCTCTCTCTCTCTCTCTCTCTCTCTCTCTCTCTCTCTCTCTCTCTCTCTCTCTCTCTCTCTCTCTCTTAATGGTTGTGACTTCTTTATAAATCTTTCTCTAATTTTTTATATCTTTCCTTTCTTTACATTTTTTTTCTATCTCTAAGTCCTTATTGAACACACGTCAGTGTGCATGCTATGTCCATTGCTGTGACTGATCTTCCATTCTTTTAAACTCCTTTTTTCTGATGATGTTTATGTAATTAAGTGCTTTTCTACCCTCTGCCAAAATGATTCGTTTTCGTCATATTTACGAGCGATCCTTCACCGTTACAACCTTATCGTTATCAGTGTCCTTGCTTTAAGATACCGCTCAATTGTTTTTTTCGCAAAACGTTATAATGTAGCCAATCTGTTATATGGTTTAAAATTGTACTATGTTAGATGACTGTCGAACATCAGCTTTTTATTAGTATTTTTATCGCTCGTCTTTTGTTTTCTTATCCGTCGGCCGAAATGATTGTGTTTCAGTCTCTAAGATTGTGTCTCTAATGTGGGTGCTTCCGAAGGTATGGGGAAATTCAGGATCCATGAAATGAGTGTAAAAGAACTTAAAGTTTAATTCGTACACAACTTTATTCCCCGCCACCTCCCTAGTGGCTACAAGCAGGATACATAATACGAATCACCTAGCTCAAACAGGTAATTGTGTTTGTATAATAAAAATTGATAGTTCAGATCATTTTATTAAATATTTTTTTATATCTATATGCATTCAACAACTTTGTTTTCCTCTTTTTTTTTTCTTTCTCGCCGTCTTTCTCTGTTCTTCCCTCTTTGTCTCTGTCTCTGTCTCTGTCTCTGTCTCTTTATCTCTCTCTCTTTCTCTCTCTTCTCTCTTTCTGTCTCTGTCTGTCTGTCTGTCTGTCTGTCTGTCTCTTTCTCTCTCTTATTCTTCTTTGCCTAACTTCCCTCACTTTTGATATTTTTTAAATCTATGTGTCTCTGTCTATGATAATATATATTACTGATTCCTTCTCGAACTGTGTTTCACCATTTTTTTCTTGTCTCTCTCGTTCTTAATCTTTCACTCTCTCTGTCAGTCAGTCTTTCTTTTTTCTTTGTGCCTCTTCGCCCTCTAAAGATAAATATTTTTTTTCTTTCATGTATTTCTATGTCAATACATTTCCTTTTTCTCAAATTGTATGTCTCTCTTTTTTTCTTCTCTTCCATTCTCTCTTCTACTTCTTTCTCCGTCTCTCTCTTTCTCTGACTTTCCGATCTCTTTTTTCTTTGCTTCTCTCCCTATATCTTTGTTACACTTTGTTTAGCCTGTCTAAATCAGTTTGTTTCTCTCAATGTGTCGCTATTCCTTTCTTCCCGTTCTGGTTCTTCCTCTTCTACTCTCTCTCACTGTAAATTTTCCCTCTCTGTGTCCCTTGTCTTCGTTGCTCTTCTTCTTTCACGTTCTCTCTTTGTTTTCCCTCTCTGCCTGTCTCTTTTGGTGTACATCCCTCTCTGTCTCCCTCTCTCTGTTTATCTCTCTGTCCATCTCTCTTTCCTCTTTGCCTCACTTCTCTCACCTTCGATATATTTTACATCTTTATATCTCTGTCTATGTCAGCATAATTATTATGATTATTTTCCCTCTAACTGTGTTTGGCTATTTCTTTCTTGTCTCTCTCTCGTTTTTTTTTTTTTTTGTCTTTCAATATCTCTCTCTCTCTCTCTCTCTCTCTCTCTCTCTCTCTCTCTCTCTCTCTCTCTCTCTATCTCTCTCGCTCTCTCTCTTTTTCTCTTTCTTTTTTCTTTGCGTCTCTTCCCCCACTTATGACAACAATTTTTTTTTCTTTTCATTGTGGCTATGTCAATTAATTACTTTTCTCGCTAATTGTATGAAAATATTCACTCCCTATAATGGGAGATATGTCTAAAGATTGCAGGGGGTGAAGGGTTTCAGCTCTGAACCTCCGCCATATAGACACTCTCAGGATGTATGTTCCTTCGATAGATATCTACTGTTAGCTCTCTCTCTCTCGCTCTCTCTCTCTCTCTCTCTCTCTCTCTCTCTCTCTCTCTCTCTCTCTCTCTCTCTCTCTCTCTCTCTCTCTCTCTCTCTCTCTCTCTCTCTCTCTCTCTCTCTCTCGCTCTCTCTCTCTCTCTCGCTCTCTCTATCTATCTACCTATCTCCACCTCTCTGTCTATCCTCTTCAT
Source organism: Elysia crispata (assembly GCA_033675545.1). NCBI lineage: Eukaryota > Metazoa > Mollusca > Gastropoda > Plakobranchidae > Elysia > Elysia crispata. The sequence goes on along the minus strand of JAWDGP010002956.1, from coordinate 479,814 downwards.
CAATTTAACTCGTTTCCAAGAAGGAAGCCCAGGTAGACAGTTGCACATAAAAACATTGTATTCAAATCCACGAGATATACTGTGCTTGAGTTATAGGAGTTAGATGGAGAGAAAACTTAAGAGATGGATAGATCGATAGATAGACAGAGAGAGACAAGAGAGAGAGAGAGAGAGAGAGAGAGAGAGAGAGAGAGAGAGAGAGAGAGAGAGAGAGAGAGAGAGAGAGAGATTGAAAAACAACGGAGCTGGAGGAGTAAAAAAAGAAACAACAGAACTACAGATTTAACATATAATCGTTTTACCTTTAATGTGGTTACATCCGATTGTGTGTAGAAGAAAATGATTTCAACAAGTAATACAAAACATTGGAAGAGCTGGGCGAAACGTTTATATGTGAAATCTTTAGTTGTGTTGTTTCTGTTTTTAGTTCCGTAGTTGTAAAGTTGTGCGCCTGTATATTTCAAGACCCTGCATCATACTATTTACAAACACACACGCGTCCTTTTTTGGATCCTTTATCATTACCAAGTTGTCCTCCAAGTGTGGTATTTTTGCTTTTTAAATGAGAGTGAGAGTGAGAGAGAGAGTGAGAGAGAGAGAGAGAGAGAGAGAGAGAGTGAGAGAGAGAGAGATTGTTGCACAAAGAAACACATCATGGTGTATAATCATCTTTGAGTAGAGAGAGAGAGAGAGAGAGAGAGAGAGAGAGAGAGAGAGAGAGAGAGAGAGAGAGAGAGACTCTTGGTCTCTCCAAGTCTCTCTCACTCACTCTCTCTTTCTTCTTTGCCCCACTTTCCTCACTTTTCATATTTCTTACATGTTTATGTCTCAGTCTATCACAATATATATTACTGATTCTTTCTCTAACTGCATTTCACCATTCTTCTCTCTCTCCTTCATTTTCTCACTATCTCTCTCTACTCTCTCTCTCTCTCTCTCTCTCTCTCTCTCTCTCGCTATCACTTTTTTTTATGACTCTCTTCCTTTGATTTTGATATATTAATTTTACCTTTATGTCTCTGTCTTCATCAGTTGATTAGTAAATATTTCTCTCTTCGTGTCACAATTTACGAACAGTTTCATCGGGCCAAAGTCTATCAAGGTTTGGGTACGGATGAGCAGATAAGACGTGCAAGGCAGAAGTGGAAAGTGCATTTTGTCGAGTTATGGAAAATTATGTGAAATTCTTCTTACGTAAAAGATAACAAATATAAAGAAGGGTGTTGCATATTTATGTATAATGCCCCTTTGAAAGTAAAAATGAAATACATGTCCCTACAGAGGAAGATATTCAACTCCCCATAAGGGGGGGAAATGTCATTAGATTGCAGGGGATGAAGGGTTTCAGCTCTGAACCTCCGCCATATAGACACTCTCAGGATAGCCGGCCCACCGACACCACATCGACGAAGTACCCAAGTCGCCGGTACCTCTGAGCAGGTTGTGCTTATCACACATCCCACGACAGGGCTTCCCTGCCAGCATCCAAGCACCACAAAGTGATGCACACAAGTGCGCATCCCGGTGTTTTATGGGAGGAGCCACATCAGACCCAAAGCATATATGACGACAGGCGCGGGCCGTCATAGTATATGGACCTTGACCGTTTTACGGGCCTTAACACCGTTAGGGCTTGAAGCCAGCTCCTGGAGAAGTTGCCTTGCTAGGCAAAGTTAAACCGCTCCTGATTCATTTAAGTAAACAGTAACACACTTTCTTCATGCGATTTACTTCCGACGCATTTTCTAAAGATTTTTTTTTAATATCTATTTGAAAAAGGTAAAACCCAGTGAAATGTAACTAAAAACTGCACTTCTTACCAAATATTAAATAAATAAAAACTATTTCTCTGTCATAATACATAGTGCGATGAAAGTTTCAATTTTAAAAGAAAATAAGTTAAAATCTTGTATGATACGTAACTCTATACCATAACTGATTAACTTGAAATAGCTGCCCTTTGTATCTAGGGGTGAGTTTGTTCAGTTTGTCAACACGCCTGTGGGTTTGTTTATTTTTTCCTTTGACCTTGACTGCCTCGTGCGTGGTTATTCGACTCTTCCTTTTTCCGGGTTATTTCCCTTCCACGCTCTGTCAATGCGCTCTCTCTCTCTCTCTCTCTATCTCTCTCTCTCTCTCAATCTCTCTCTCTCTCTCTCAATCTCTCTATCCGTCTACCTATCTCTATATCTATCTCTCTTTTCCTTGCCTCTATCCTGTCATTTTTTTCTTTTTTTTTTTTTAAATTTTAATTCGATATGTCCAGGGCAGATCATTAGTCTTTCTTTCTTTCTAAATTAATATGTGTCTCTATTTCTTTCTTCTAGTTCTGATTCTTCATCTTCCACACTAACCCTCCTTCTGGCTCCCTCTGTTTCGCCTTTTTGGCCCTCTATCTACTTCACTTCCACTTGCCTTCTCTCTCTTTCAACATTTGTCATTTTGCCTGTATATAGTTCACTCTTTCACTATACCCGAGCGACCTTATTTCTTTCTTTTTTTTTCACTTTATTTCCCTTAATACGCTTGCTCTCTCTGTCTATCTTTCTCTCTCTCTCTCTCTCTCTCTCTCTCTCTCTCTCTCTCTCTCTCTCTCCTGTTTCGTCGCTCTGAACTTTTTCTTTTCTTTGCGACTCTTTCTTTTTCCTGATAACTTCCATTCTATCCCCTCCCAATCTTTCTCTCACTCTCTTTCGCCCCCTCTCTTTCGCTCTATCTATCTCTCTCTATCTCTCACACACTTTCTATTACCTTAGAGCCTCTTGTTTTATTTATTAATATTTTTTTTCTTTACGTCCGTTTTAAGATCAGCCTATCAATCAGTCTTCTCTCTCTCTCTCTCTCTCTCTCTCTCTCTCTCTCTCTCTCTCTCTCTCTCTCTCTCTCTCTCTTTTTCGGTTAATGACTCTGACCTTTTTATAAATCTTTATAAATATATCGATTCAATTTGTTGCATTTTTATTCTATCTCTGAATCTTTAATGAACACGCGTCAATGTACACAATGGACTGGTCTTCTAGGTTTTTAAACCACTGTTCTCTGTTGATGTTTCTGTATTTCTGTGGTTTTGTAACCTCTATCGAAATTAGTCGTTTTCATGTTTCTTGTCTTTGAATCAATATTTCCCAGCCTTCCTTTACCGTTACAATCTTATCTTTATCAATTTTCTTGCTTTACATTACCGCTCTAATTGGAAGCCAGTTTTTCTTGCGAAACCTTACGTTCCAGCCTCTGTTATTCTGTCTCTATCTTTTCTCTTTGCAACATGTGGGTGCATCCGAAGGAATGAGGAAATTGGGGATACATGAGGTAGGTGTAGTTGAGTGATTGAATTCATTAAAATACACTTGTTTGATAGTTTTTCTGCTTGATTTAAAAAACTTATGTGCATTGATTAACTAAATTTAAAAAATAAATACAATTTACGGAACAGGCCTACGCAAAAGGAACATTTTGTATATTTTTTCTTCTCATAACTTTTATACATGAGTTGTCTTTAAATTTGCATTTCAAAAGTTACTTTCTTCTAAATGTAAGGCCTACACGTATTTAATAGAGTTCATACCCTTACTGAGTGATTAATTCGTAAGGCTTTTTCTTTCTATTCTTCCTCGGTCTCCTTTTTCAGACAAGCTGCCTGTCTGTCACTCTACCACTCTTACTCTTTCTTTCTTTCTCTCTTTGTTCCTATCTCTCCCGCACTCTTAGTTTCTCTATCTCACAATCTTTTTCATCACATCTATTCTCTCACTTTCAATGCAGTGTTCTATCTTTGCGTATCTGTCTATGTCAGTTTATAACTCACTATTCATATGTAACCGTGTCGGACAATTTCTTTATTGTATTTCTAGTTCTTCCTCTTCCACTTACTCTATGCCTCCCCCCCCCCCCCCAGCCCCCTCCTCTCTGTCTCTCTTTCATGATCTGTCAATGTGTCTGTTTATAGTTCACTTTTTCTCTATACCCGAGCGACCCTTTTTCTTGCTTTTTCCACTTTATTTCCCTTAATGCGCTCGCTCTCTCTCTCTCTCTCTCTCTCTCTCTCTCTCTCTCTCTCTCTCTCTCTCTCTCTCTCTCTCTCTCTGTCTCTCTGTCTGTCTGTCTGTCTGTCTGTCTCTCTCTCTCTCTCTCTCTCTCTCTCTCTCTCTCTCTCTCTCTCTCGGTGTCTGTCTGTCTCTCTCCCTCTCTCTCTCACCTGCTCCGTCGCTTTTTACTTTTTCTTTTTTTTTGCGATTCTTTTTTTTTGCGGGTTATTTCCATTCCACGACCTCTCAATCTTTGTCTCTCTCTTTCTCTTTCGCATTCTCTCTTTCGCTACATCTCACATATTTTTCTACCATTTTAGCGCCTCTTCCTTTATTTATAAATACTTTTTTATCTTTACGTCCGTTTCTAAATCAGCCTATTAATCAGCTTTCCCTTGTAAATGTGTAGAGCTACTTCTTCGATTTTTTCCCTATCTTCCCTGTTTACAAACAATCTCTCTCTCTGCCACTCTATCTCTCTCTCTGTCTATCTCTATATCCGTCTATCTATCTCCATGTCTATCTCGCGTCAATGTACACGCTCTGTTTATGCCTATAACTGGCTTTCCAGGTTTTTCAACAACTGTTCTCTGCTGATGTTTCTGTATTTCTGTGGTTTTCTAAAGTCTATCGAAATTAGTCGTTTTCGTCTTTCTTGTCTTTGAATCAATATTTACCAGCGTTCCTTTACCGTTACAATCTTACCTTCATCAGTTTTCTTGCTTTACGTTACTGTTTTAATTGGAAGTCAGTTTATCTCGCGAAACCTGACATGGAACACATCTGTTCCATGATTACAAATTATACTATGTTAGATGACTTTCGAACATCGGCTTTTTATTAGTAATTTCATCGCTAGTCTTTTATTGTTTGATACGCCGGCCGACATGTGCTCCAGCCTCTGTTATTCTGTCTCTGTCTTTTCTCTTTGCAACACGTGGGTGCTTCCGAAGGAATGAGGAAGTCGGTGGTCCCTGAGGTGGGTGTAGTTGAACTCCCTCCCTCCAAAAAAAAAAAATGCATACCTTTATTCCCCACCATCACCACCCAAGTTGCTATAACTGGGATATATAATACGAATCACTTTGCACGAAAAGTTTATTAACTTTGTATGAAATCATGATTGAATTCATTATAATACATTTGTTTGATAGTTTTTGTGCTTGATTTAAAAGATTTATGTGCATTTATCAACTTAATTTGAAAAATTAATACAATTTACGAAACAGGTCTACGAAAAAGGCACATTTTGTATATTTTTTCTTCTCATATTTTTTTATACATGAGTTGTCGTTAATTTTGCATTTCAAAAGTTACTTTCTTCTAAATGTAAGGCCTACACGTATTTAATAGAGTTCATGCCCTTACTGAGTGATTAATTCGTGACGCTTTTTCATTCTATTATTCCTGGGTCTCCTTTTTCACACTAACAGCCTCTCTGTCACTCTACCACTCTTACTCTTTCTTTCTTTCTCTCTTTGTTCCTATCTCTCCCGCACTCTTAGTTTCTCTATCTCACAAATCTTTTTCTTCACATCTATTCTCTCACTTTCAATGCAGTGTTCTATCTTTCCGTATTTCTCTACGTCAGCTTATAACTCACTATTCATATGTAACTGTGTCGGACAATTTCTTTATTGTATTTCTAGTTCTTCCTCTTCCATTTACTCTCTCCCTCCCTCCCTCTCTCTCTTTCACTTTCTCTCTCTCTCTCTCTCTCTCTCTCTCTCTCTCTCTCTCTCTCTCTCTCTCTCTCTCTCTCTCTCTCTTTCATTATCTGTCAATGTGTTTGTAAATAGTTCACTTTTTCTCTATACCCGAGCGACCTTATTTCTTTCTTCTTTTTTTTCACTTTATTTCCCTTAACAAGCTCACTCTCTCTGTCTGTCTGTCTTTCTCTCTCTCTCTCTCTCTCTCTCTCTCTCTCTCTCTCTCTCTCTCCTTCTCTCTATCATGCTCCATCGCTCTTTACTTTTTCTTTTCTTTGCGAGCCTTTCTTTTTCCCGGTTTTTTTCTATTGCACGCCCTCTCAATCTCTCTCTCTCTCTCTCTCTCTCTCTCTCTCTCTCTCTCTCTCTCTCTCTCTCTCTCTCTTTCTCTCTTTCTTTTCCGCATTCTCTCTTTTGCTCTATCTCACACGCTTTCTATCATTTTAGAGCCTCTTCTTTTATTCATTAATTTTTTTTTATCTTTACGTCCTTTTCTAAATCAACCTATTAATCAGCCTTCCCCTGTAACTGTGTAGAGCTATTTCTGCCATTTTTTTTTCGGATCTTCCTTGTTTTAAACTCTCTCTCTCTCTCTTTCTCTCACTCTCTCTCTCTCTCCCTCTCCCTCCCTCTCTCTCTCTTTCTCTCTCTCTCTCTCTCTCTCTCTCTCTCTCTCTCTCTCTGTCTATCTCTATTTCCGTCTTCCTATCTCTTTGTCTATCTCTCTTTTCTGTGCCTCTCTTCTCATTTTCGAATTTTTTTTTCTTTTAATTAGATGTGTCCATGGCAGTTTATTACCTTTTCTTAATTTCTAACTATGGGTCGCTCTTTCTTTCCTTTATTTCTGATTCTTCATCTTCCACACTATCTCTCCTTCTGTCTCACTCTGTTTCATCTTTTTTTTTATCCTCTCTCTACGCCAATCCGATTCGCTTCCTCTCTCTCTCCCTCTATCTCTCTGTCTGTCTGTCTGTCTGTCTGTCTGTCTGTCTGTCTCTCTCTCTCTCTCTCTCTCTCTCTCTCTCTCTCTCTCTCTCTCTCTCTCTCTCTCTCTTTCGGTTAATGGTTCTGACCTTATTATAAATCTTTATAAATAATTTATATCTTTTAATTTTCTTACATGTTTATTCTATCTTTTATTCTTTAATGAACGCGCGTCAATGTATACGCTCTGTCTATGCCTATGACTGGTCTTCCAGGCTTTTAAACCACTGTTCTCTGCTGATGTTTCTGTATTTCTGTGGTTTTGTAACCTCTATCGAAATTAGTCGTTTTCATCTTTCTTGTCTTTGAATCAATATTTGCCACCGATGCTTTACCGTTTCAACCTTATTTTCATCAATTTTCTTGTTGACGTTACCGTTCTATTTGGAAGTCAGCTTTTCTCGCGAAACTTTACATGGAACACATCTTTTATATGTTTACAAATTATACTATGTTGGATGTCTTTCGAACATCGGCTTTTTATTAGTATTTTCATCGCTCGTCTTTTATTTTCTGATGCGCCGGTCGGCATGTGTTTCAGCCTCAGAATAAGAATTCTGTCTCTATCTTTTCTCTTTGCAACATTTGGGTGCTTCCGAAGGAATGAGGAAATTGGGGGTCCATGAGGTGGGTGTAGTTGAACGCCAAAATAAAAAAAAAAATTGCTTACCTGTATTCACCACCTCCCCCTAAGTAGCTACAACTGGGATATATATTACGAATCACTTTGCAGGAACAGTTTTTTAACTTTGTATTAAAATCATGATTGAATTCATTAGAATAAATTTGTTTGGTAGTTTTTCTGCTTCAATTAAAAGACTTTTGTGCGTTTATCAATTTAATTTAAAAAAAATTAATACAATTGACGACACAGGCGTACGAAAGGGCCCATTTTGTATATTTTTTTCTTATCATAATTTTTATACATGAGTTGTCGTTAATATTGCATGTCAAAAGTTACTTTCTTCTAAATGTAAGGCTTACACGTAATTAATAGAGTTCATCCCCTTACTGAGTGATTTATTCGTGAGGCTTTTTCTTTCTTTTCTTCCTGGGTCTCCTTTCTCACACTAGCTGTCTCTTTGTAACTCTTTCACTCTTACTCTTTCTTTCCGACTCTCTTTGTGTCTGTTTCTCCCGTACTCTTAGTTTCTCTATCTCACAATATTTTTTTCTTCACAAATTTTCTCTCACTTTCAATACAGTGCTCTATCTTTCCGTATCTGTCTAAGTCAGTTTATAACTCACTATTTACATGTAACTGTGTGTGACTATTTCTTTATTGTATTTCTAGTTCTTCCTATTCCAATTACCCTATGCCTCCCCCTCGCTCTCTTTCTCTCTCTTCTCTCTCTCTCTCTCTCTCTCTCTCTCTCTCTCTCTGTCTCTGTCTCTGTCTCTGTCTCTGTCTCTGTCTCTGTCTCTGTCTCTCTCTCTGTCTCTCTCTCTCTCTCTCTCTCTCTCTCTCTCTCTCTCTCTCTCTCTCTTTCTCTCTTTCTCTCTGTCTGTTTGTAAATCTGACCTTATTATAAATCTTAATAAACATATCTTTCCTTTTGTTACATTTTTATTCTATCTCTAATTCTTTAATGAACACGCGTCATTGCTCATGCTCTGTCAAAGCCTATGACGGGTCTTCCATTTTTTTAAACCACTGTTCTCTGCTGATGTTTCTGTATTTCTGTGGTCTTCTAACGTCTACCGTAATTAGTTGTTTTCATCTTTCTTGTCTTTGAATCAATATTTACCAGCGATCCTTCACTGTTACAACCTTATTGTCATCCGTCTCCTTGCTTTACATTACCGCTCTAATTGGAAGACTGTTTTTCTCGCGAAACTTTACATGGAACCCATCTGTTATTTGTTTAAAAAGTGTACTATATTGGATGTCTTTCGAACATCGGCTTTTTGTTAGTATTTTGATCAGTCGTTTTTATTTTCTTATATGTCGGCCGACATTGTGTTTTAACTCCATGATTGCGTCCCTAATTTTTCTCTTTGTAACATGTGGGTTCTGACGAAAAAATGAGAAAAATTAATGTCCATAACAGGCGAATCAATGGCCCTAAGACATGAATACTTTTATACCTTTTTCCCATACCACCCCAGTGACTACAACTGGCGCACATAATAAGGAATCTCTTTGCTCGAACAGAGTAAAATGATTTATATTCAATGTTTCACTATCTGTCTCGTTCTGAAATTTTAACTCTCCATCTCTTTTCCTCTCTCTCTCTCTCTCTCTCTCTCTCTCTCTCTCTCTCTCTCTCTCTCTCTCTCTCTCTCTCTCTCTCTCTCTCTCTCTCTCTCTGTCTTTCTTTTTTCTTCGTGTCTCTACCCTCACTTAAGATAACCATTTTTTTCTTTTCTTTGCGTCTCGTCGCCCACTTAAGATAAATATTTCTTTTTCTTTCCAATGCGTCTATGTCAATACTTTACTTCCTTTGTTCTCTTTATTTTTTTTTCTTTTCCACGCTCATTCTATCTTTTTCTCCCTATCTCTTTCTTCTTTGCCTCTCTTCTCATACCTTTGATATGTTAACTTTACCTTTATGTCTCTGTCTCTATCAGCTAATTACAAAATATTTTTCCTTATGTGTCGCTATTTACTTACAGTCTCATCGAGGCAGATTCTATCACAGGAAATAAAGCAGATATGACGTGCTAGTCACCAGTGGAGTAAGGGAAAATTATGTTAGATTTCTCTCACATGAAAGATAACAAATAAAAAGGAAGATGTTGCATATTTTATTGGATTATGTCCCTTTCAAAGTTATATCCCCATCAGGGGAAAAATGTCATTAGATTGCAGGGGGTGAGGGGTTTCAGCTCTGAACCTCCGCTTAATAGACACTCTCAGGATAGCCGGCCCACCGACACCACATCGACGAAGTACCCAAGTCGCCGGTACCTCTGAGCAGGTTGTGCTTCTCCACATCCCACGACAAAACTTCCCTGCCAGCATCCAAGCACCAAAGTGATGCACACAAGTGCGCATCCCGGTGTTTTATGGGAGGAGCCACATCAGACCCAAAGCATATATGACGACAGGCGCGGACCGTCATAGTATGTGGACCTTGACCGTTTTACAGGCCTTAACACCGTTAGGGCTTGAAGCCAGTTCCTGGCGAAGTTGCCTTGCCAGGCAAAACTCAACCGCTCCTGATTCATTTTAAGTAAACAGTGACACACTTTCTTCATGCGGTTTAGTTGCGACGCATTTTCTTACAACTTTCTTTAATATCTATTTGAAAAAGGTAAAACCCCGTGAAATGTAACTAAAAACTGCATTTCTTACTGAATATTAAATAAATAAAAACCTATTTCTCAGTCATAATACACAGTGAGATGAATGTTTCAATTTTTCAAGAAAATAAGTCAAAGTTTTGTATGATACGTAACTCTATACCATAACTGATTAACTTGAAATAGCTGCCCTTTGTGTCTAAGGGTGAGTTTGTTCAGTTTGTCAACACGCCAATGGGTTTGTTTATTTTTTTCCTTTGACTGCCTCGTGCGTGGTTATGCGACTCTTCCTTTTTCCGGGTTATTTCCCTTCCACGCTCTCTCAATGCGCTCTCTCTCTCTCTCTCCCTCTCTCCCTCTCAATCTCTCTATCCGTCTACATATCTCTATATCTACCTTTCTTTTCCTTGCCTCTTTCCTGTCATTTTCAAAATTTTCTTAATTTTCATTGGATATGTCCATGGCAGTTCATTAGTCTTTCTTTCTTTCTAAATTACTATATGTCGCTATTTCTTTCTTCTAGTTCTGATTCTTCATCTTCCACACTATCCCTCCTTCTGCCTCCCTCTGTTTCACCTTTTTGGTCTTCTGACTACTTCACTTCCACTTGCCTTCTCTCTGTCTCATGATCTGTCATTTTGTCTGTATATAGTTGTCTTTCTTTCTGTCTGTCTGTCTGTCTGTCTGTCTGTCTGTCTGTCTGTCTCTCTCTCTCTCTCTCTCTCTCTCTCTCTCTCTCTCTCTCTCTCTCTCTCTTGCTTCGTCGCTCTTAACTTTTTCTTTTCTTTGTGACTCTTTATTTTTTATTGATTATTTCCATTCTACCCCTCTCAATCTCTCTCTCTCTCTCTCTCTCTCTCTCTCTCTCGAGAGAGAGAGAGAGAGAGAGAGAGAGATCAAAGATCTTACTTCAAATTCTCTTCAAACGACACTTGTGTTTCAAGCGGAGGACAAAGGTGTCGCTTGTTCGGGCCACAGCTGAGCATTCTTACCAATTAGTCCAACTTATCTTCAAACTATATATAAAATAACAAATACAAATACACATAAATACATTCATTTGTTTAATTGCATTTCCCCGTTCTTTGCATAGTCATAAGCTGAAAAGCTGAAAAATGCTTTTAAAAGCATTCCGTAGCATTGAGCTTAACCGTAAAAAAAAAGCAATCTAGAATATTTAAAAATTCAATAAGCGCCTCGATTATTAATTAGGGAAAAATATAACTGGTAATTGCTACTTTGACACGAGAGTATCGTTATCTCGGAAAGAAACGATACGTCGGCAACTTATTTTCCAAAGTTAAAGTCTATGCGGGGGCATGGGCGTGGTAAAAGCGAAAAATGTAAATTTGATTTTCCCCAAAGCTTTTTTAAAAAATGTTTTAGAAATTAAATCAATCTAAAAAACGTTTTTTTTTAAATTAATTCAATGATAATGCTTAGGGTTTTATGGTTTTCTTTGCACCTCATATTCGATAAGGTCAACTTTGTTTCAGAAACGCCTATCATAGTAATAATTTTGTCCTCAAGATATGAAAAAGTGATGTGGAAAATATGTTTTGCTTAAAAAAAAAAATCGCCGTTGCCAACAAATGACAAATGATGATTGTATTATGATAGAGATGTAAACTTTCTAAACAGGGAAGTAACTGCGCAAAACTATCTTAATTATTTTTCACTTGCAATTGTTTCCCTTGGAGTAACTTTTGTAGCTTTAAGATTCTTATGGCTTAAGTAAGAGAGAGAGAGAGAGAGAGAGAGAGAGAGAGAGAGAGAGAGAGAGAGAGAGAGAGAGAGAGAGAGAGAGAGAGAGAGAGAGAGAGAGAGAGAGAGAGAGAGAGAGAGAGAGAAGAGAGAGAGAGAAGAGAGAGAGAGAGAGGAAAGAGAGAGAGAGAGAGAGAGAGAGAGAGAGAGAGAGAGAGAGAGAGAGAGAGAGAGAGAGAGAGAGAGAGAGAGAGAGAGAGAGAGAGAGAGAGAGAGAGAAGTAGTATAGAAAAATCAACCACAAACCTAGATCTAGCTTGGTGAAAACATTACAACAGATGGAATGAACAGGGATCGAACCTGCGCCTCGATGCGGCACCCATCGCCTTGCCGAGACAAAACCAGGCACTTAACCACTGAGCTATCCGCATCTACAAAAATAGATGCCTCAGGAACAGTGACTTTCATGCTGGCTTGAATAGACTAAGAGGTTGAATCTAAAGGGTTTCTTTGATAGCAAAATTCTCTTATTAGCAGCTTCTGATGATATAGAGGGATTGTTTATAGTGACCTCAAGGAGTAAAAAAAAATGCACAAGAACGAACTAAGAAAGGAACTTTCCTTTGAGCCATTTTAGCTTTTATTT
>JAWDGP010002956.1:427500-462500 GCA_033675545.1 Elysia crispata | reverse complement strand
CGGAACTATTGAAGCAAAATTTAAAAAAAATCTAATTTCAAAGTTCGCCCAAAATTTTATTGTATCCAGTCGTTATCTCCTCTATAGATACCTAATTTTTTTTCCTTCTACGGGAATAGAAAGCAAATATATCAGTTCAGTCGGAAGAGCGTTCAGCTGACAATTAGAAGATTCTGGGTTTGAACCCTGGCTGAAATATCTGGTACAAAGGTTTAGATATCATCAAATCAGCGGAATTTCTGGCTTGGAGGAAGCTGCCTTTTTCGATTCCTCGGATAGTAAAACAGCATACCAAAGAATTTTTACTATCTCGTTTCTAGAGACCATTTTTTATCTAGTGTAATGACAATAGTAATGTAATCTTGACATTACGGAACAAAAAAAAAGAGAAGAAAAGAAAATGTTTTCATCGTGATTATTATTTTACAACTAACTAGTTGCTGTGTTGACGTTTATATATGTGTGTGTGTGTGTGTGTGCGTATAATTATGTGTTCTGAAAATAGATTACGACGGCTGGCCGTTGTTGTGGAATGTTTACCACCGCGTGAAATGTAGGAAGCATGCCCCTTTGACAAATTCTGTGTTCCTAGGTCACAGCCGGTGCTCACTCAGTGTGAAAACCCTTTGATTCGGGGAGGGCCAGTTCGATGCAGTCGCGCATTCTGGTGTGCAATGAGGCCTGGGGCATTAGGTAAGCGGGCGCAGGGACCGTGTTCAACACGGTGTGTACGCGTTCATAGAGGTGAACAGAAACAAAACAAAGGGTGCAAGCAGGTTGCACATTGTATTCTGTGGTCCACATTTGGGGCAGGTTACTGCGTATGGAGAGTAGCTGGGGTTGGGGTTGGGGGGAGAGGAGGGGGGGGGGGGGGTAATTTTGACCTGTACCTGCAAGTGAGCACAAGATTAATGGAAAGAGGTACTAAACTAAACTGCTCAAATGGAAGAGTGTTGGATCGACAACTTAAAAGGAATTTGGAATTCGATTTCTCCCCCACCCCCACCAAATACTATCTTGGGTAGATACTGATGGCGCCCCATCTAAACAGCCCCATCCCTAGCTTGAACAAAAATTCCAACATATCTGTCGAGGCCTGGTAGACTGAAACCGGAGAGAAAAAAAAGGAGTCGTAAACTCAAAAAAAGAAAAATCAATCGGAAGGTCACGAAATCGATGCTAGCGGTTGCAGGTTTTTCTTTTCATCTTTTTTTTGGGTCTGTCCTTTTCATTGCATGCAAAAAAAATAATAAAATAAAATAAAATAAAATCCAATAGTTTTTATTGCTTATCGTCTATACAGGTTCCTTTCAAGGTTTATTCCAGCTCGAAATTAAAATATGCGCGGAAATAAGAGTTCTGAGAGCAAGCGGCAAAGAGGTCACAAGATATGATCATCAAGGGAAATTTAAAAAATGCCAGTGAGAAAAACAACAGTAAACAGTGTATTAGGAGATACCAGAAAATATTTTATTTGAACAAACAAAGAGGAAAAACAGCAACAAACAAACAAACCAAACCAAACAAACATAAACGTGTTAATAGGGGACGGTTGAGATCTTAAAAGAGCTGGGATCAATCATAACAGGCCATGATTTTTTTACGATACTTTGTACCTTATATCTATTCCCGCTCTCTCTCTCTCTCTCTCTCTCTCTCTCTCTCTCTCTCTCTCTCTCTCTCTCTCTCTCTCTCTCTCCCCCTCTCTTTCTCTCATGTTCTTGTACCTGTTCATATTGCTCTTCTTGTTTTTCTTCTTCTTCATCATCATCATCATCATCTTCTTCTTCTTCTTCTTCTTGTTCTGTTCTGTTCTTGTTCTTGTTCTTCTATTCTCTCTCTCTATGACTCTCTATCTCTATCCATCGATCTATCCATACTTTTTCCTGGCGCTCTCTCTCTCTCTAATTCGAAACTATCCTCTATCTTACGTCTCTTCAATCTCTGTCTGTCTGCTTATCTATCTCAGTCTCTTTCTCTCTCTCTCTCTCTCTCTCTCTCTCTCTCTCTCTCTCTCTCTCTCTCTCTCTCTCTCTCTCTCTCTCATTCACTTTCTCCCTCTCTCTCTCTTTCTTCCCTGATTACATCTCTCCTCAAAAAAAAAAAAAAATTAAATAAATAAAAGCATACAAAACAGCCCTAACAAGCCAGCATAACACCATTGTCAACACTGGTTTTTTTTTTCTTCGTCTTTTACTCCGAAAACCTTACAAATACAAAATCTGTACTCCGTGCCAAAAGCTCCAGGCTTGCCCAACCCACGGACTCACGCCTGGGTGCGCATGCGCACTCGGGTGCGATATGCGCTCATTTGCCTCGCTAGAGGCACCCTGACGGGCACCGACCAATCGGGAATGCCCGCTGTTACGTCATCTACAAGGTTCATACCCAAGGTCACGTCCTGTAGATGGGGCACGTAAATTTACGTTTCGGGGCATTTGATACTATTTTTTTCTTTTTGATATCTTTAAATTTCTCTTTCAAATTTCGTACCACATAGTAATGATAAGGCTGAGAGAGAAAGAGAGGTAGGGGGCAGAGAGAGAGAGAGAGAGACAGAGACAGAGACAGAGAGACAGAGAGAGAGAGAGACAGAGAGACAGACAGAGACAGAGACAGAGACAGAGACAGAGAGAGACAGAGGGACAGAGAGACAGAGAGAGGGGGAGAAGGAGAGAGAGACAGAGAGAGAGAGAAGGAGAAAGAGAGCAGAGAGACAGAAAATAATCGTATGTAGAAGACATTACTTAACAATAATAATATTTATAACATAAAACTCTGGAGGTTTTACTATTTTTAAAGCATTATTAGTAGTTGTAGCAGCAGCAGTAGAGGTATTAGTAGTAGAAGTAGCAGCAGAAGCAAGAGTAGCAGCAGCAGAAGCAGCAGCACCAGCAGCAGCAGCAGTAGTAGTAGTAGTAGTAGTAGTAGTAGTAGTAGTAGTAGTAGTAGTAGTGGTGGTGGTGGTGGTGGTAGGAGTAGGAGTAGCAGCAGCAGCAGCAACAGCAGCAGCAGCAGTAGTAGTAGTAGTAGTAGTAGTAGTAGTAGTAGTAGTAGTAGTAGTAGTAGTAGTAGTAGTAGTAGTATTAATAGTAGAATTAGTCATTGTACGAGCAGCAGTTATAGTTGTAGCAAAAGAAACATTAAGGGTAGTCATCGTTTTTCTTATGGTAAACACAAAGTTTTTAAACAATAATTGTTATGTTGTGTTTCGTCTTCACATGATTCATGTTTCTTAATACTAAAGAGCCTAGGGGTAAAACATAAAAAAAAAATTAAAAAAGTAAAACAATTATTTTGTTTGAAATCGAGGAACTAAGACGTATCTTTAGCCACCACTTACGTTTTTGTATTTCTCTTTTGAACCCGCAACATTTTGAAGCCTCTGAAATTACTGCTGTAATCTACGGTAGTATTTACGGAAGTATAAGATCTGGAATATTGTGTGTCAACATGTCTTTCAACAAGCAAGCAAACTTAAGCGTTTCATGGAATATCTTTGAGTCAGACCAAATGAGTTCAACTTTTTATGCCTTTTGTTCTCCCTATTGTCAATACAATTTCTTTTTTTAAATAATTATATAGAATCTTTAACATAAATAACCAAAAGATAATATCCCCTGAGCGTGGCTTGCACCGGGCGCCGTTATCTAAATTCTAATTATCAATGCGCCCTGTGTGTATCAATCACATTATTGACGCCATGCTTATTCTGTCGGCTGTAATAACCTAAGCAGCTCTGCCTCTAACACCAGTCATCAAGAGGAAACCTCTTATCTGCAGCTCCACGTCTTCCCTTTCCGTGGCGGAAAACTCTGAACTCCCCGCGGCTAATCTTCCTTATCTCATAATTTCTTCGGCATCGCTGGCTATGATGAAATCCGGGCGAATTTCAAAGTGTGTCATAAGGCAGACGAGAGGCGCATGTCGAGTTGTCTGCCCGTGCTTCCCGGACGTTTCCCCGCCATGATAGGAGGAAGAAACTACGGCTCCGCGTAGTCGTGCTTTATTCCACCTGATTGGTTAAAAAAAAAAGGGGGGGAAGAAAAAGCTATTTAAAAAAAAAAATGTATAATTTTGTAAAAGAGGCCTGGTAATTGAAGTTTTTTTCGTTTATCAGCCTCAATCTTTTTTTAAATTAATTTTTCTTTCTCTTCCATCTCTCTTTCAAGATACTTTGGTAGAGCATTACTTTGTGACTGTTATATTTGTTGCACTCGCAGAAAAAAAAGTCAAAAAGTGAGTTCATGGCTCTTTTGTTTTCTTCCATTCTTTTTTAGTTTTAATAATGTTGAGGTGCGCAGTTTCTCATTGTAGGTTTTACAAAAAAAAAATTCAAAAAGATCGTAAACATAATTATAATTATAATAAAAAATTATATGATTTATAAACAAAAAGACAACAAATGGAAAAAAATTAGTAGCCACGGTTAAACCCTTGATTTAGCTATTGAACCTAATTTTCTTCACGATTTAATTTAGATTTATGTAAGTGTGTGTGTGTGTATATATTTGTGTGTTGTTGTTTTTTTTTATTGTTTTTTTTTTTTTTTTTGGTCGACAAGACGAGATTAAGGGATACAAAAATATCTAACTATATTTGTGAACGTTGGTTGCTACTGTTAAAAATTTTAGGCTAATTTTACTCAAGCAAGGTCTTGCTTTGAGCAAAGAGAAGTGTTTAGGATAGATTGGAAACCATGCTTTCCAATAGATTGCTGAATGGGTAGGCTGAAAAAAAGAATTACCGGATTTGAAGAGTTTTGAAGTCCGTTAATATTTTCAGATTTTTATTGTTATTTCATTTATAAATACAATTCGCTTTTAATAAAAAAGCTGTAATGTCCTATAAAGCAAATTTCCAAAGCTCTATATTACTTAATACATGTATATTTATTAAACACTTTACGCTGGCAGAATCATGCGCGAACTTTCTTGTTTTTATCATTTACACTAAATAAGAGAGACTATAACTGGCATAGCGAAAATAATAATACTTAGGTTTCGCACACGACTTACGTACCGCTGATCATGAGTCATAACGTTAATAGCAAGCACGAGATTTCCCTGGTGCCGTGTGCAAATCTTCCTCACTTGTTTACATCGCAATGGCCCGTTAGTCTCGTCCCGCAAAACTTAAAGAATAATACATCGACTGCGACCTCGTTTTTCCCGTATTATTAAAGTGAACTAAAATGACTCATAGAGCGATTGCCAGTAATGTGCATTCCAACAGTTGCAATGACTTGACTTTAGAAGAAAAAAATAAGGCAATGTTGAAAAGACCTTTGGTCGAGTCAAGTGGTCTCGTTGTGTGGACGGCGCCTGGAAGACCGCTGGATCGAGACCGAAGTCTTCGGCGAACCCTTTCAGGACAGAACACAACATTCTTCTTTAATGATCGCGTGGCCGACGCTGTCTCTTCAAGAACCAGCAGTAAGCTGGGGGCTCTTTGGAACGAACAACTTGTTTTCTGGAATCTTTTTTCCTAGCGCTCCGAAGAAAGAGAGAGGGAAGAAAAAAGTGTGTTGGTGTTTTTTATTTTTTATTTTTATTTATTGATTTACTGTTTTTTGGTTGGGGGGAAAAAGGGGGGGGGGGGGGGAGAGAGAGAGAGAGAGAGAGAGAGAGAGAGAGAGAGAGAGAGAGAGAGAGAGAGATTGAGAGAGCGATAATAGGTTTAAGTAATGGGTAGGTGAGTGGGGGAACTTAATTTTACATGCGAAATGAAATGAAAAAAAAATAGGAATACCAAAGACACCACAGCAAGCATAGTGCCATTGATTTCGCAATATTCATGACAAAAAGAACGTGAAAGGATAGAAAGAAAAACTTTGCTCATAGATTAAAGTATGTCAAAACATGTATGACTGAGATAGAATAGGCTCCCGTAGGTGAAACCATTTCCAATAGGACATTGAAAGAGTGGGGAGATAGCCTTTCTGTTCATCGGAAACGCCAAAACATCGAAAACCGCTAGTACACAATTGTTCAATATGAAAAGAGTGTCCGACAATAGTTATAGTACTTCAAAAAGTTTTGACTTATTTGTTGGCAAAATAACTGTTATTATTAGAATGGGTCTCGCATTAAAAACCAAGCTGAAAAAAACAACATTGTACCTTTGTGGCTGCCGCAATCTGAACTCTTCTCTCAGTTATCAAATTATGTGATTTATTTTTTTTTTTTTTTGCTCTTTTTTTTTAATTATAAAACTCGATTTAAGTTCACTCTCAGTCTCCCTCCATAATAATTCTTATATTTCTGTCTTAATATCTATTAATTTATGTATATAGCAATGTATGTATCCATATATCTGTCTATTTATATTTCTATATTTTTTTTATATCATTCTATCTATCCATTTAAATATCTATATTTCTATCTATTAACCTATTTTCCTCTCGGTCTTTCCCTTCTATCCAGACCTCACATTCTTTTGATAAAACAAGCGAGAGAGAAGAAACAAAAAAAGTATTATAATCATTACAGTATATATTTTGATTATTCCCAGTTAGGAACTTTGAATAGCGGGTATAAAAATTAAGAAATAACTTCAGTAAAATTAAACCAAGAACAGATCATTGTCAGTTAAAATGGAAAGAATACGAGTCAAGAGTACTCACAAGCCCTTGGCTGATATTCGGTATCGTAAGGTATCCTCAGCAGTAATTCCTCCCGTCTCCTCCCCCCCCCCCTCGCCCCACATACACACTCCCTCCCCTTTTTGTAGTGGAATGCCACTCGGCTGCTCGCTTTATATCCCTCTATTTCTCCCATCTGAACACGATTAAAAGAAGGCATCCTCTACACAACACTACGACTGTATATTGATGTGCAGTATTGTCGCCAAAGACTTCTAGCCACACCCCCGCCAAACCGACGCCGTTGGCGCAGCACCTTCCGGAGAGACTTGGTGTCGCCATCGCAGTGAAAGCCACAACACCAGTGGCGGATTAACACAAGAGCTTCCTTTATATCCCTCGTCGAGGCTCTTCTATAGAGCCACGGAGCTGGTCCTGGCTGACAAAGATTCCCGTAAAAAGAAGGCCGGCAGGCAATACGACGGCCGGACGAAATATCTCTACCTTTCCGAGGTTTTGCCTCGGCAAAATTTATACAGAAGGTAAGAACGCAGAAGATTTCGTGACGGGAAAGGAAAAAAGAACAAGAGCGGAGAGTAGTGGAATGGGTCTACGGGGCAGATGCCATCTCCTCCACTGAATCGCTTTACTTCCCTTGTCGTGCGACGTTCTGAAGGAGGGGAAACTTATTTATAAACCATTATCGTTTCGCTCTCCTGACGCCGTCATTAAAAACCATCGCCAGTCATTGAGAAGAATGGCCGTCGGAGACGGAGAAAAGGCGAGATATAGAGTGCTCGGCGAAAACCCTTGAGACTTGCCAGGGCTGGTGGCGCACTTTGGGAAGCAGAAATTGTTCGCTGTTGTATTTATATTTTGTGAAAGACGGAAAAAAATCCGTAAAGATCAGGAAAAATGCAGAAGAATGAATAGGAAATAAATAGCAGAAGGTTGGTGTTTATACTTTACGAAAAAGTGTTTGGAAATGGAAGGGGGCATAGTATACTGTATGCTTCATGGATCTATACAAGCTGAAAAAAAAATGATTTTTTTTTTTTTCAAAATGAAATTGGGACACACAATGGGTTTGTTCTTGTTCTGTATGAAAGTCAAGTGATTATCATAATTATGTGTTATCTCAGGAAAGTACCTGACGTTTCCAAGCTGCCATCTATTTACTTGGCTTTATTTTTTAAGTGTGGGTCTATAAATATTTATTCGGAGAGCTCTGCCAGATTTTTCTGTGACTAAAGCCATTATTTTAGTAATTCAGATTTTAGCAATCTTAACACCGTAACTACAGAATCCTTGACCATCAAATTTCGCCGAACCTGTATAGCTATGCTGTCGAAATATTTAAGGTTATTATCATAATTTACTTGAAGCCCTAAATCGTTGGTTCTCATGTTGATAATTTTACCATCATAATCGCCCTATATCGTTCAAGAATCCATAATCGATCTGTGCCTCTTGTTCCTTGGGCGTTGAGATAACTGCGGCAACGAGATTAACACGGCGTCAAGTTCGTTGAAAAATAAATGGACTTAAAATGAAAATTGATTTTAGAAATTATCTTTATGCTCACATCGAGGTTTAAATTTGGATGAAACTAGGTATGTCTGTTTGGTGCAAGTGTGATTCAGGAAAATCTAGCATCTGATTGCTTTATTACAATAGTCCCAGATCGATTCGATGAGCCTTTTTCCACAGCTAAACGACTTTCGCTAGCACTGTGTTTTTGTGAAACAAATTGAAAAAAGTTAATTCTGTAACAACCCCACCCCACCCTATTCTATTTACGATCCTTCGAATCGTGCATTTAAGTAAAGTGAGTCCCGAGCTTGATCCGAGAGTAGGGGAACCAGGGGTAGGGTCCTGATTTTTCTTCGCATACGACATTGTGAGGCAGTTTGCCAATGCTTTCCTTTCCGCCTTTACTTTTGCTGAGTCTAAAGAGACCTAGCTTCCCATTTAGTGCTGGGTGGACACAGGGTAGCTAAAAAACTTTGTGGCCCGGACTGTGATTCGAACTCGGAATCTCTGGATTGGTAGTCAAGTGCCCTACCGACTTGATCACCGCTGCATTAAAAGACCAAAGATTGCCTAGCTTTACTAAAACTCATGTTGTTTGTACTCTCATGATAAAGAGAGGTTTTTTAAAAAATATATATATACATCGAATGGAGATTTACATGGGAGCTGACTCTTTTTATTGTCGTTGCTATGGCAATCTTCCTATGTTTATTTTCCTCATATCTGAACATTACTACGAGCCTTATTGCCTTCATATTGCCCTCTGCAGACACAGCGCTATTAATAGAAGTGCTGGCGGATACTGAAAGATGTTTTATATTTTAACACTTTTTTTTTCAAGTAACTATAACTCTAAAGGTGGCGAAGAATCTTATTTTTCTGAATCTTATTCACCATACTGATAGTCAACAAGTTATTAATAATTAGATTCAACCGGTACTCAAGCTTATCATTTCGGCATTGACGGCACATAAAAAGACACAATGGCGATGTTGATGGGGAAAAAAGGAAAGAAAAGCAACAACAAAAGAACAACTCCAAGTAAAAAAAGGAATGTTGATAAACAAACCAACGTCTCTTTGTATGACTAAAATTAATGTACAACCAGTCTGCATGATTTTAATCGAGGTCAACAATTTTTGGCCGGCAAAAGAGTATCATTTTGCTCCAAATATCTTGTTATGAACCAAAAAATCTTCAGGCAGCAAGGTTTTAGTTAAAATATTTTGGATCTAATGCTAGTAAAATTATTTTAGCGTTGGTTTGTTCGCGTATGACCAAAACCAGAAATATCAGAAAAAGTTTTTAAAAAGTTGTTCCAACCGGGCATTTCTCCTGCTGGGCCTAGAATCTTGCCTTGAGGCCAATATAAATAAATGAATAATGATAATAACAAAAAAAAAAAAAAAAAGAACAGGAAATTGTCAAACTTTTCTGTGGAAACTATTTTCTGTAAGGTGTGACTAAACTTGTCAACTGAACGCACCTCCCACTCAATACAGGCCTTCCTGGTATCCTTCCTCCTTTTATTTTTCTCTTCATCCTCCGAACCGTAAAAAAACACAAGCTAAGTTTATGTATATCGTTGACAGCAAAGAATGTCTTTGACCTGCCATAACGTTAATTATTCTTGGTTAGTTTAGCTTTACACGGCGATGCTGAGTTCTGGGATCCTCAAACACAAAGAATCTTGTAAAAGACTTGAAATTAGAGTGTCAGATTCTCTGGGGATTTCCCGGAGTTGCGGTGTATTCTAACCTCTATGGGAGGAGCGCAGAAAACCCATGTCGTCTTTAAGAAACAAACGGTCCTATATATGAAATCATAGAAACAAGAAAGGCACCGAAACAGACACAAGAAAATATAAAGGTCTGGTGTTAAACACTCCCTCCCCCCTAGAAAGAAAATAGTTGTAGTAGTAGTAGTAGTAGTAGTAGTAGTAGTAGTAGTAGTAGTAGTAGTAGTAGTAGTAGTAGTAGTAGTAGTAGTAGTAGTAGTAGTAGTAGTAGTAGTAGTAGTAATAGCAGCAGCAGCAGCAGCAGCAGTAGTAGTAGTAGTAGTAGTAGTAGTAGTAGTAGTAGTAGTAGTAGTAGTAGTAGTAGTAGTAGTAGTAGTAGTAGTAGTAGTAGAAAGTTGGTTTTGAGGATGAGCGTTTGTCTTAAAAAAAACCCGGATTTTTCCATTCAGTAATAAACATCATAAAATTAACCACGAAGTATATTCTCTCGTGATTTACTAAAATTACTAGCATAATCGCGTTATCAATTGCTGTTGTCAGAAAGACCAGGTATTTCATTACAAAATATTAGCTGCTTCTTCCATTTTGTCTATAATTTTACTTTCATCTTCATCATCCCTTTTGGTCTTCTCCTCAGTTTCAGAGTTACTATTGCTCTCACCCTAACTTCTATCAACATTCATTATCATCATAAACCTCTCCGAATGAGTTCCAAACAGCAAATTTCTACTACTACTACTACTACTACTACTACTACTACTACTACTACTACTACTACTACTACTACTACTACTACTACTACTACTACTACTACTACTACTACTACTACTACTACTACTACTACTACTACTACTACTACTACTACTACTACTACTACTACTACTACTACTACTACTACTACCACTACTACTACTACTACTACTACTACTACTACTACTAATACTACTACTACTACTGCTGCTTCTACTACTACTACTACTACTACTACTACTACTACTACTACTACTACTACTACTACTACTACTACTACTACTACTACAACTACCACTACTGCCACTATTAAACCATTTTACAAGATAAATATTCCAATACAAACTTTCGGATCTTTGTGTTTCCTCTTTTTTCTTTTTGAATATATGACCTTTTTATTCTTCAAACAGCTTATTATTAAATAGATATTGAAATAAATGCTTTTTAAAATATCTTTATGTGAGTTTCTGTTAATTTTCTTTTTTAATTTCAATGAAAACAATGAAATTATGCATCTACTTGCGGCTAACTTCTATGACAAATCTTTAAAACGACTAATTGACTTTGAACTTTTCATTCTTTAGAATTTAATTATATATATTTATATATTCAATGGACAGAAAAGCAAAGATATCTTTCAAGATACGCTCTAGTGGTAGGAGAAACTTGTCTGTCCATAAACATCCGTACGATATCCTTGTTAAGTTTGAAATAAAAGAAGCAACAATAAAGTCCTTGCCTAGAGGTAAGTTACTACGCAATGAAAATTATACATGGTTGTCAACGAACGACAGAAATGGAAACGGATTAATTATAGAAAAAAGAAGAGGGTAAATCCGAGCTTTACCGGTTTTCGTAACATTTCAAAGGCGCGCTTGATTGTTATCGCTTTCGGGGGAGAAAAATCTGTTGCGTTTGAGTCGTAAAGATTAGCCAAACCCTGGGCAGGGAGCAGACCAACTGGACAGTAGAGATGTAAACAAAAGAGGAGCAGGGGTGGAGACGAACAACACGCAGAACAACTTGTCACCGGAAGAATGGCCAGGAAAACTGGCCATGCTCGGCATGAATAGCCAAAGTAAACTTGCCACGGCTGCTTACTTCGTAAAAAACAAAGTTGTCAAAACAGATGAGGTCGGTTGGCTCCAGAGCTCTAGGCGGGGGTAACCCCTGCTTACGACTTGTCACCGACGGGCCAGCCGAGAGAAAGGCGGAGTGAAAACCCGTGCCCAGAGCGGAGACAAATGTAAGATAAACACCAATTAACCGCGAGGTGAGGATCAATGCCCTCCTGCGAGATGTTGGAGATCGTGGGGCGAGAGCTGGACCACTGACCACCGGTGACCACCGTGGTGTTCTGTTGTTCTTTCACGGGGGATGGCACGCTAGGCCAGTTCTGCTCAAAGCAGGAGGAGAGTCCGATACACGGTGGGCCTGTTTGATGAGGGGACGGAGAGGGAAAGGAAGAGGGTGCTCGGGAGGGACAGATGGAGAGGTATAAATAGAGTACAATATATACATCAGATTAAAAAAAAGAGGCTGGTAATCGTTTTTAGAATTTATAGCGGTAGTAGTAGTAGCAGCAGCAGCAGCAGCAAAAAACAGCAACAGCAGCAGTAGAAGTAGTAGTAGTAGTAGTAGTAGTAGTAGTAGTAGTAGTAGTAGTAGTAGTAGTAGTAGTAGTAGTAGTAGTAGTAGTAGTAGTAGTAGTAGTAGTAGTAATTGTAGCAGCAGTAGCAGCAACAGTAGTAGTAGTAGTAGTAGTAGTAGTAGTAGTAGTAGTAGTAGTAGTAGTAGTAGTAGTAGTAGTAGTAGTAGTAGTAGTAGTATTAGTATTAGTAGTAGTAGTAGTAGTAGTAGTAGTAGTAGTAGTAGTAGTAGTAGTAGTAGTAGTAGTAGTAGTAGTAGTAGTAGTAGTAGTAGTAGTAGTAGTAGTAGTAGTAGTAGTAGCAGTAGTAGAATTAATGGGTCTATAATTATGTCAAGCATATGTAGTAGTTGATCGATAGTTAAATAGATCGATATGAAGGTAGGCAAAATACATTGCTAGATAGGAGAGTAGATAGATAGACAGATACGTATAAAGATAAATAGATGATTATTTATCACTTTTCTTCGTCCCGGGCCTTCAGTTCTCGTTTCTGATTTGCCCTCAGCCGTTGATTTTTTTTTTTTTTTTTTTATCTACCTGGCACTGACCTTACTGTTACGACTTTGTTATTTTTTATTCTCTACAGAGACAGGGCAGTCCGGCAGCGGGAAAACCCCGTCCTGGCGTCGCCGTGTCTGGTCGGAGATTTACCTGGTCAGCGGCGGGAGTCCACCCGTAAACGGATCACTTTAGGTCCATTCTGCGGACAGAATCAAGCGTGCTAATCGAGCGATTGTGCCGGTCACCTAAGCGATAAGGTCCACTGGAAGGTCCACTGTTATGGCGGCCGGGGCAGGTCCAAGGGAGAGAACACCCTTTTTTCTAACACAACACTGTTTACGAGTGATTGCCCTTTCCTGGATCGCCAGCGTCCCTTCCCTTCCCCTCCCCCTTCTCCCCCCCTCCCTTCCCCCCCCCCCCCCCCCCACCCCCGCCTTTCCCCTCCCCCCCAGTCACTCATTCACTCCTCACTCCTCTCTCCTCTCTTGCTTTAATTTTTTTCCCTTCTGTACAAGGCAATTCAGAATATTTCTCCGCGAGGTGTTTATTTGCTTACACGAAAACTCTCTAACATACCAGTTTGGCTATCAACCATCCTTTAAAAACATAATATAAAATATTTAAACGAGAATTCATTCTTATCTAAAAAATAATATCTTACAGACCATAGTAATTTCCTCGTTTCACACGAGATCGAACTGAGAAAATGTATGATTCGAAATCACACTTGGTCCAACTGGGATTAGAACTAAGGACGTCTTAATCGGAAAACAGAGTGTCTACCACTAGACCGTAATGGCACGTGCCTGTATGCATCCATAGTAGAGAAGAACATTGGAACCAACGTCTATTTCTATCATTCGTCGTATACTAAAATTCTGCGAGATGTCTAGGGAATTTAAATTTCTCCTAAAAATTCACATTTTAGGTGATGAGTTCAGGAGAGTCAGATGCCAAACAACGGATTCTTGACGTTGCAATGTTCCTCAATTAATCATTACTTGTTTCATTCCTTTATTTCTTAATACTCAAAACAAGTAGAGTTTTTGAATTCTTCAACAGTACTATGCTTCGTTTTAAATTTTTAAATCCGACCTATATTGCGGGTGCGGGGTGGAGCGCTGAAGATGAAGAATCTGAATTAATCTGCTGATAGTGCCGGCCTCGACAAGTTATCTCTGCAGATCTGTGTGTGAAAGTGTTTCCTCAGCACCACTGCGCGAGTTATCTCTGCAGATCTGTGTGTGGAAGTGTTTCCTCAGCACCACCAGCGCGAGTTATCTCTGCAGATCTGTGTGTGGAAGTGTTTCCTCAGCACCACCAGCGCGAGTTATCTCTGCAGATCTGTGTGTGGAAGTGTTTCCTCAGCACAACTGCGCGAGTTATCTCTGCAGATCTGTGTGTGGAAGTGCTTCCTCAGCACCACCAGCGCGAGTTATCTCTGCAGATCTGTGTGTGGAAGTATTTCCTCACCACCACCTGCACGAGTTATCTCTGCAGATCTGTGTGTGGAAGTGTTTCCTCACCACCACCAGCACGAGTTATCTCTGCAGATCTGTGTGTGGAAGTGTTTCCTCACCACCACCAGCACGAGTTATCTCTGCAGATCTGTGTGTGGAAGTGCTTCCTCACCACCACCACCACCACCAGCACGAGTTATCTCTGCAGATCTGTATGTGGAAGTGTTTCCTCACCACCACCAGCACAAGTTATCTCTGCAGATATGTGTGGAAGTGTTTCATCACCACCACCAGCACGAGTTATCTCTGCAGATATGTGTGGAAGTGCTTCCTCACCACCACCACCACCACCAGCACGAGTTATCTCTACAGATCTGTATGTGGAAGTGTTTCATCACCACCACCTCCACGAGTTATCTCTACAGATTTATGTGTGGAAGTGCTTTCTCACCACCACCACCACCTCCACGAGTTATCTCTACAGATTTATGTGTGGAAGTGCTTTCTCACCACCACCACCACCTCCACGAGTTATCTCTACAGAGTTATGTGTGGAAGTGCTTTCTCACCACCACCACCACCTCCACGAGTTATCTCTACAGATTTATGTGTGGAAGTGCTTTCTCACCACCACCACCACCTCCACACGAGTTATCTCTACAGATTTATGTGTGGAAGTGCTTTCTCACCACCACCACCACCTCCACGAGTTATCTCTACAGATATATGTGTGGAAGTGCTTTCTCACCACCACCACCACCTCCACGAGTTATCTCTACAGATTTATGTGTGGAAGTGCTTTCTCACCACCACCACCACCTCCACGAGTTATCTCTACAGATTTATGTGTGGAAGTGCTTTCTCACCACCACCACCACCACCACGAGTTATCTCTACAGATTTATGTGTGGAAGTGCTTTCTCACCACCACCACCACCACCACCACCACCAGCACGAGTTATCTCTGCAGATCTGTGTGTGGAAGTGCTTTCTCACCACCACCACCACCACCACGAGTTATCTCTACAGATTTATGTGTGGAAGTGCTTTCTCACCACCACCACCACCTCCACGAGTTATCTCTACAGATTTATGTGTGGAAGTGCTTTCTCACCACCACCACCACCACCACCACCACCAGCACGAGTTATCTCTACAGATTTATGTGTGGAAGTGCTTTCTCACCACCACCACCACCAGCACGAGTTATCTCTGCAGATCTGTGTGTGGAAGTGTTTCCTCACCACCACCAGCACGATTTATTTCTGCAGATCTACACCAGAAGCACAAGTTATCTCTGCAGATCTGTGTGTGGAAGTGCTTCCTCACCACCACAAGCACGATTATCTCTACAGATCTGTATGTGGAAGTGCTTCCTCATCACCACATGCACAAGTTATCTCTGCAGATCTGTGTGTGGAGTGTTTTCTCATAACGACCAGCACGAGTTATCTCTGCAGATCTGTGTGTGGAAGTGTTTCCTCACCACCACCAGCACGAGTTATCTCTGCAGATCTGTGTGTGGAAGTGTTTCCTCAGCACCACCAGCACGAGTTATCTCTGCAGATCTGTGTGTGGAAGTGTTTCCTCACCACCACCAGCACGAGTTATCTCTGCAGATCTGTGTGTGAAAGTGTTTCCTCACAACGACCAGCACGCCATTCCTCTGTCCTCCAGAGAATACTTCGCTCCCAGCCAACTATAAGTCGCGTGCCGTCTTCTTTACTTTTAGTTAATGATCGGTATTCTCTGCGGAACATAATTTTATTTTTTTAAGTTCTTAAATACCGTAACAAGCTCTGCCAGTTAAGGGACTATAGTGAAGGGAATATTCATTTTTTATAAGTGGCTAAATGTTTATTGAGTCTCATGCGAAACCCAGATTCATCACTAGTAGAGAAGTTCATGGCGGCATTGCTTATACCTCGACTATGGTGAATTTTCTTTTAAGAAATATATGATATCTTTATAGCATTAGATTTAGATATTTTCTTATATTTGGAATTTTTATCAGATATTCATATCATGCACGGTTTCGTTTTGTATGTTAATTTAAAAGATAAACAACGTTTTAAAAAACAAAAAAAAAATAATAAGAATAAACCTATATGCGTACAGTCATATAGTTCAATAATTAAGGAATAATATTTTTCTATAATTATGCTAAGAGTGACTAATAAATAAAAATATGGAGCGATTATATTTTAAAATTTAAAATACATTTTGGGCTGCTCAAATAATTATGAAACAGTAAGACTACCTATGGTTAAGCATTTGAAAATTTGTGCCGTACAGCTGTACACAATCCGGCCAATAATAGGCTCAGTCTGTATGGACTGGACTAAGAGGTCTTGCGATGAAACAATCTCGTGAGCAATCTCTGGGTTATGTCAGATCTCAACAGTCTTGCCTCATGTTTGACTTCACTACCACATAGGCACAGATGAATGATGTAGTGAAAAGCTAGAATTTTAAAAGAGCAGAATGCGTTTTCTCGATGTTTCCACGTTTTAACCTCCAAAGAATAACTTTCAAAATATAGTATTCGTGTAAAGGGAAAAAAGTTATGATACATGCAAGGTTTATCCCCCCCGCCCCTTTTTTCACTCCCTCCCTCCCTTTTCCCCTTACCCCCGAGCACCCCTCTCACTTTTTTTTTCTGGGTAAGCTTTAGGGTGCTTGACACTTTTCTTTCCTTCAGTCGTTTATGAATTCTTCCTCGTTCCTCGGCACAAAATCCGTTGTAAACATTTTCTTCAAGAGCGGCCATAGTTGTTTTTGGTGATTATCTCCCCTGGAGGACGCACCGTTATCGCATTCACCAACCTCTCGGGCTGGATCCCGGCGACAGCGGATTAACGAGTGCGGCAGTGAGACTGTCTGTGAGATACATGTACAGTAAATAGGGAATGAGAGTAGGGAGAGAGAGAGAGAGAGAGAGAGAGAGAGAGAGAGAGAGAGAGAGAGAGAGAGAGAGAGAGAAGGGGAAGAAGAGAGGTAAATGAGAGACAGGGGGAAGACAGAGAGAATGATAGTTAGAGAAAGAGAGAACAGGGAGAAAGAAAGAAAGAGAGATAGAGAGAAAGAAAGGGAGATAAAGAGAAAGAATGAGAGAGTGATAGAGAATGATAGAGAGAGAAAGGAAGAGAGAAATAGAGAATGAGAGAAAGTGAGTTAGAGAGAGAAAGAGAGAGAGAGAGAGAGAGAGAGAGAGAGAGAGAGAATGAGAGAGAGTAAGTTAGAGAGAGAGAGAAGGGGAAGAAGAGAGGTAAATGAGAGACAGGGGGAAGACAGAGAGAATGATAGTTAGAGAAAGAGAGAGCAGGGAAAAAGAAAGAAAGAGAGATAGAGAGAAAGAAAGAAAGAGAGATAGAGAGAAAGAAAGAGAAATAAAGAGAAAGAATGAGAGAGTGATAGAGAATGATAGAGAGAGAAAGGAAGAGAGAATTAGAGAATGAGAGAGAGTGAGTTAGAGAGAGAAAGAGAGAGAGAGAGAATGAGAGAGAGAGAATTAGAGAATGAGAGAGAGTGAGTTAGAGAGAGAAAGAGAGAGAGAGAGAATGAGAGAGAGAGGAAGTTAGAGAGAGGAAGAGAGAGAGAGGGAGAGAGAGAAATAGCAAAGACTGCTCGCTGAAAGTAGCAAATAAAACGAACTGATACTGTGGTGTGTCCTTGAGGAGTGACATCAATAGCAGTACTGGCTGTGTTCAACAGGCAAGATGGATTTATCAGCATTACCTAACAAAATCGCATGGTTTGGACTTTGGAAACAATAACTGTATTTCTCGAATACCTTTTTTTTATGTTTTGTTTATATTCAGACCTCAGAATCCAACACTCTTGTTGATCTGAAATATTGATTCTCTCTCTCTCTCTCTCTCTCTCTCTCTCTCTCTCTCTCTCTCTCTCTCTCTCTCTCTCTCTCTCTCTCTCTCTCTCTTTCTCTGTTTTTTTTTCACTTCCAACACTCTCCCCTTTTATTCACGCTGTTCTGTGATTTATTTTTCCTGTGACATGACCAGTGAATGACACACAAAAGACATCTCTTTTCAAGAACTTCTAATGTTTCACTTTCCTCGATTATGGTCCTGATACTTATGTAAACACACCCGATTAATGCGCGCATGTGTGACACAAGCTTTTTGTCTAGACGTTTAAGCTTGAGATTTCTTGACTTTTTCTGGACCCATGCCAGCAGAAATTCGTCGATCTCTGAGAGGTCTTCAACACGAGAAATGAGCCAGGAAAAATGGCTCTTGTTGTCTTTGCCTGAAAACAAAGAGGCCTGGAAGGAGAAACAGAGCAAGACTTTGTATACTTGAGTTCGGTAAAGAATTATTGCGCTTGGCCAGTGAAACAAGCTTTAGGAAATATCATAATAAGAGTATTAATTTGTTCTGAAGCGAAAATATATCCGTGAGGTGAAATCATGTTACTATAAAGATTTATACATCTATTAAATCTCGGCCTAGCGTTTAAGAACACAAATAACTGGCTTATGTGTAAAGATATTTTGTGGCAGTGGTATAAATCTTGCATTATCATTTTCTTTCGTTCTATGCAGCATTGGGTGAATGCATCAGTTCAAACTCGTTTTAGAATTCTTTATTTTGGCTCAAAAAGCGTTTTCAATAAAAGCCTTGACTTCCAAATTCTCTTAGATTTCCACTTTTTCTTTAACACAAATCAAATTGTTGGCTTCATCTCTTTTTCTCTCTCTCTCTCTCTCTCTCTCTCTCTCTCTCTCTCTCTCTCTCTCTCTCTCTCTCTCTCTCTCTCTCTCTCTCTCTCTCGCCCGCTTAATTTTTTTTTACTTTCTTCCTTTGTCACTCTATATTACTATGTATTATAGTATATATATATATATATATATATGTTTATATCTTTCGATATCTTCCTATGTCTTTCTCTCACTCGGTATCTCATTCTACGTTTAACTATCTATTTACACACATTTGTCTCTCTCTGTACTTTGATGTTTATCTCACACTCTGGCGTATTATCTTATTATTATTCATCTCTAATAATATCCACCCTATCCCTCTATTTGTCTATTAATTAACTATTCTATCTATCTATCTACCTATCCCTTCCCATCTTTCTATTATCTATCTATCAATATATTTATCTATCTATCATTCTGTTTATCTATTTTCTAGCTGTCTTTGTACCAATCCTTATAAGTACCTACTTACTTATCTATCCATTCATCGATCTATCTATCTATCTATCTATCTATCTATATTTCTATCTATCTATCTATCTATCTATCTATCTATCTATCTATCTATCTATCTCTCTACTTATCTAATAGTCTATCTGCCCATCTATCTTTCTATCATGCCACTTGCATATTAATCTATCTATCAATCTGTCTAACCCTCTTTATTAGCCTCTTTAGTCAGCGCTGAATGCCTCTAGATTTTTTTGCTTCTTCCGTCTTTCCTTCACCAACCATATATACCGCAAAGATATTCCCTGTGGCTAATGAGCTAAGGCTAATCCTATTAAATCCATACCCACTCACACACACACTCACACATTGGCCGCTTATTCTCTCACACGCTCCATTATGCTCTTAAGTGGGCCCACAACTTCCACGTTTGACTTATTCCTTGCAGAATGTGAAGTAACTGTCTTTTCGCATGTCCAGCGCCTGGCCATTTTTTTTTTTTTTAATTTTTTTTTACCGTCGCAGCCAAATCCACCCCATTGAACATTGAGAGAATAAATCCTGGCCGAGTCAAAAAAACCCGTTCATAAGTCATCAGTCGATTGTGAAGGGCCTCAAGAAACCTCGCCCTATTGAGCTGCAGCAGTTGACACGAGGACTAGAGAAATCCATCAAAAACTGCTAAGACAGTTCAAGACGGCTGGGTGACACGCCCTTGTTGGTGTTTGTTGCAGGCTCGAGTCCACTCCAGCCACAATGGCGGGGTAGCGGAGTGAAGATCTCCTCTCGAGTGGTGGTGCAGAGAACGGTCAGTCTTGGACGAGACTAGCAGTGGACAGTCCTCAACTGGACAATATCTTGTCAGAGTCTCGGCAACATGCCATGAGCGACGGTATTGTGCTCTTGTGGAAAGAGGAGAGGAAGAAAAAGAGTATGGCAGAGTATGCGCAATTTATAGTACCATTTAAAGATTGGCTTCTGTCGTGAAGAATTTATGGCATGTAGGTTAAAAAAGAAATGAAATAATTATAATGGATAATATAACGTACCCCAGCTGTAAAACAAAGTCAATTCTTTGGAACATGCTATGATCATCAAAAATTATGCTCTTGTGAGTTTGGCAGAGTATGTGCAATTCATTATACTAATTAAAGATCGGCTTCTCTCGTGAAGAATATATGACATGTAGGTAAATAGGTAAATAATTAGAATATTTAAAAATAAAGTAGCAAAGCTGTGCAGCTACGTGATTGGCCGGTTTTTAATTAATGCGTAAGAAAAAAATTATCAAATCGTAAGCGATTGGCTTGCGATCGTCGCAAATTGTTTTTCCGTTTAATAATGCGGGTTATTGGCTAGATTTTCTGATTTCAAAATGATCTGTGCACAGTCACAGAGAGGGAGTCAGAATGGTGCAATTCGCTCAGTCAGCAGCGCGTTTCACTAACAAGTAGGAGGTCGTGTGTAAGCATTCTGGTGTTGGAGTCGAATTCCATCTAATAGCCATTCCTATCTCCAGCTTGCCGAAAAACTGCCGTATCGAATAAGGAAACTTGCAAAATATGAAAAATAAACCTAATTAAATAATAGTCTCTGTGAACTCTTTGAACAATCAAAGACTAAATGAATGCCAAAATTTACCGCATAAGTGTGCCATTTCAAAAAACGGCTTAGCAACGAGTTGGCAGAAAGATGGCTGAACTGTGCTCTTAGGGGGAGAGAGAGAGAGAGAGAGAGAGAGAGAGAGAGAGAGAGAGAGAGAGAGAGAGAGAGAGAGAGAGAGAGAGAGAGAGAGAGAGAGAGAGAGAGAGAGAGACAAAGAGAGAGAGATGGTTTCCCCTCAGAATTAATGCCAGATCTTTTAGCCTTCGGTCTTGGACATGACTAGATTCCACAATCTAAGAAAGAAATGCTCGAAACTAACAGTATATCAATACAATTCTATAACTTCTACAGACTTCAACCGCAACTCACAATCTTTTGCAATATATGATGATAAAACGCAATTCGAGATCTAACTCTCGTGCAAATTACAAAAAAGGGGAGAGAAATTGTGACGTCATTTGTTGGTTCTAAGCAACCAATAAACAATAGGAACCGGATTTCATCATCTCTAGGTGCCGTTTCAGCTATTACATCTAGCAAAGAATTTTACTCTCAACCCAAACCACCTTTTAAAAGCACCATTCTTTGAAATCATTAACGCTTCCAAGATTTGTGCCACAGTTTTGTTATTCTATGGTCTCCTAATTTATGTAAAACTCCTTTGAATTTCCTAAAAAAAATTGCTTAAAAGTGCACTGCTTTTCGGGAATTTACAAATGTTCACTTTTTATAAACCTACATGACATAAGAGCGTTTAAACGGATCCTTAATAAATTTGAATTTTTTTTTTAATGAACTAGATTTACTCTACATACGATTCATTAATACTGTAATGTTTATCTTGGATCAAAGAAAGAAAATTAGGTAAAGAAATAATGTGGTTTACGTGTAAACCTTCAGGGTTGCTCTTATGAATCGTATCGTCTAGTGCAGTATGCACTAAGCAAAATTATTCAAAAAAACTAAAAACCATGAAGTTTGATTCTCAGATGAATTTTGCCATGATGGTTTAAAACATTGAAGCGAATCATCTTTGAGATAAGTGAGAATAATTATAATGCTATCCTAAAAACAAGAATAATGTTAAACGAGCTATAATGTTTGCAAACATGGCGGACTGCTAAGGTTATCTCAGGAAATCGGATTTTTCGGCCTATTTCGCCATCGCTTTTTTATTTTATTTTGTTTTTTTGTTGTTTTTTTTTTTTGGGACGGTTACGTGTATGTTATATGTGTATTTATGAGCGTATAAGAATCGTAACCATTTGTTGTATCGAGAAAGAAATGCTCTAACTGCGAAAGTAAAAGTTATTTTGTTTCAGAGGCTCCAGACCTGGTGAGGAAAAGGGAGATAAAAAGATTGTAGCGTTTTCAAGAAAAGGCTTATTACGTGATGGTGAGCACTTTCAAAGAATCAATTCCCCGTGGATGAGCATCAGTTATGTCCCTTAATTTACAGGTGTTGTCCATATGTGCTGGACTGCTCTGGCGAGATGTATCGCAGTATAAGGCTGAACCAATGTAAGTCTTGATGTTAAACAGGTGTAAAAATGGTTTGTTTGTTTTGGAGTTTCTCGTTGACTTTTCATGTTTTTGCATCTGTCTGTGGACATCTTAACGAGTTTGTGCGTATGTCTCTTTCTCTTTTCCTGTGTCTGAATGTATGTTGTTTGGTCATTTTGTAAATTTCAAACATTAGGCCTTGACAACTACTAATAATTTGTTTCATTTCATAGTTGATGTTGCAAAACTTTATTCCTATTAATCTTCTCTTGCCTTTTCTTCTTTATGTCTTTCTCTACCTGTCACTCTCTTCTTCTCTTAATTCTGTCCCTCATCTTCCTCCTCAATAATCTCATTTTTCCAAACTGTCACTCACCATGTTTTCTTTTTTTTCTGTAGTGCTTACACAAAAAAAAATAAGACAAGTTCGTAGAGTCATTCTTTTTTACATACAAATGATGAAAAAGCTGGAACATTCTTATTGTCAAATCAAGAATGGGACAAAATTATAACATGACCTTTTCTTTCCTTACACTGAAATCTCTGAGTTTTCAAATAGAAAATAATAACAACCACTTGTTTAACCCAATACCATAATCTCTCTACTAAAACGAACTTAAACCGGTCCTATAAATATCAATCCAGAGCACAAGTACACAGAACTGCACACAAGACTCCCCTTCCTGGCTGCAAGGGTATTTTTTCAAGGACGTCTACCACGATTTTGGCCAAGCTAATCCAGAGCAACAAGCCAAGACCAGAGATATGTTTTCAGA
Organism: Elysia crispata; assembly: GCA_033675545.1. Taxonomy (NCBI): domain Eukaryota; kingdom Metazoa; phylum Mollusca; class Gastropoda; family Plakobranchidae; genus Elysia; species Elysia crispata. The sequence continues at coordinate 439,227 of JAWDGP010002956.1, read as the reverse complement.
ACTCTGCCCAGCATCCCTTCTTCAATTTCTTGCCCGTCACTCCGATGGTAGTCATCTCGTCGAGTTTGAGCAACGCTTATTTTGAAAGATATCAGAGGCGGCGGAACGAGAGAGAGAGAGAGAGAGAGAGAGAGAGAGAGAGAGAGAGAGAGAGAGAGAGAGAGAGAGAGAGAGAGAGAGAGAAAGAGAGAGAGAGAGCACAGATGCTAGGATGAGATGAACGCCAGGCTAGCCCTAGGTAGCTACTAAGCTAGCTCTCCCTATGTCCAGCTAGTTAGCCCCCTACCCACGGATTATCTGTCTACCTTGGCTAATCATCTGGCTTTCTAGGGAATCACGAAAATCTGTGTGGAACTTCAGAGGATGGAGACCCCAGGCAAGAAGCCCATACAGTGCCCTCCCATTGCGGGTGGTCAGACGACCTGGCTTTGATTAGGACGATGCTCTAAGTATTCGGGCAATTCTACAGGTTTTCACCTTATTACCCGGGAAAAAACCTGGTTTCCAGTCTCCGTGGTTTGATGGTTGCCATATTGAAAGTATCTAGTTGCCTTAGATATGATAACACGTGTAGTATTCATTATGGAGACATCGGTACCATACACTACTCGTTACTTGGCTTAGCCTGGATTAGTGAGAAAGTCATTGCTAATCAAAGTTAGCGGCATTAGTTAGCTGGACAGGTCAGGGTGGATACCTTGGGTGGTCAAGAAATAAGATAGCTGAGATATTGCATAAGAAGAACGATACTCAGCTCTGGATAAGATATTGACTTGGATCTGCGTTAGTTAAAATACTTGAATATTAACTGCAATATCAATTATAGAGCTAACCAATGCGTGCTCAAAGTTTAAAAAATTACAAAAGTTTGGTGGCAAAACAAAGACAAGTAATGATAGTACTGATTGTAGTTCCACCCTCTAACCACAGAAATTAATACGCCGATCATATTGTTTAAATGTATAAAGCCATTTTATAAATTTGTCTTGATTTAAAATTCCTGGTTGAAAAGGCAGCGCTATTTCTTTTCTACAACTTTACCCGACACACGCTGAACTTCAATGATAATTTATTTGTGATTGTCGTTGCAATCAGCTACCATAGTATCTAAGAAGTTATCGCACGATATCTGACTTGCAGGTTAGAATACTTATGTCTGTAAATATAACTATAACTTCGAAAGATATAATTTTTTTTCCTTTACTCTTGGAGCTATTTGTGTTTCAGAGTATCTTTTTTTTTTCCCAATCGGTGGATAAAAATTGTTTGTTCAAAATAGATGTAATCAATATCTAATCTCAAAGAGAGTATGGCTTATAACTTACACCACTATACTATAAAGCTATCTAAAAAGAGAGGTTCATGGCGAAGGTATTTACTAAACCTCGCCCGGTAACCTGCAGTCTGGATTGAGAAGATCCAAATCGCACCAAAGACAACCATCGAATCCGGAAGTACTAACACTTAGCCTAGGACGCACAAACATCTAGGACGGACGATAATAATAAGTATGCCATACCACAAAGTTATTGAAATTTGTAAATTAGATATAGAAATGGCAGACCACAACATAATTAGTTATAAGTAAGAATTATAAAGAGAGGGAGTTTAAGGTAGTGCTCAGCAGTTTTTAGGAATAAGCTTTGACTGTGAGTGATAAATGACCGAAAATTTTCTCTTCTTTTATTGCTTGGAGATTTTCGGTAAATAAAATTCTCCTTTGGGAGTAAAATCTTTTGAAACTAACTTGCTCATAGTCCCACTCTCGTACATTCCCACTGTTTGAATTAAAAAAAAAGGAAGCAGTCATAAATCACTTCAAAGCTATCGAATAAACAGAAGAGATGATACGTTATCCTTTCTTTTCATTTGTCGTTAATTTGAAAAAGAAAAAAGCAGAGTAATCTCAGGTTCTTATTCTAGAAATTAAATATTGTGTGTGTTCAATTTGAAAAAAAAAGTGAGAGCCCAGAGACCGCACACACAAAAAAGGCATTGCTGTTTTCAGCGAAAACTAAAAAAAAAAAAAAAATACATTTAGGCATGTCACAGAATGTAGCGAAGAACATTTGCGACATTTTTTTCTTTTTAATTTTGGGTTAAGATTATGTTGATGCCTAAAGATTGATTCTCTTGTGAGAAGCTTTGTGAATTTTTGATTTCTTATTTTTTTTTTACTTCAAATAAGCAGGAGTTGAGTTTATTGGCTTGCTTTTGATTAAAAAAAAAAACAAAAAAAAACAGATACCTTTCTGTGTTTATACATCACCATTACCAAGACCATCATCATTGTGATGATCGTCATTACTCCTCCTCCTCCTCCTCCGACTACTACTACTACTACTACTACTACTACTACTACTACTACTACTACTACTACTACTACTACTACTACTACTACTACTACTACTACTACTACTACTACTACTACTACTACTACTGCTACTACTACTACTACTACTACTACTACTACTACTACTACTACTACTACTACTACTACTACTACTACTACTACTACTACTACTACTACTACTACTACTACTACTACTACTACTACTACTACTGCTGCTGCTGCTGCTGCTGCTGCTGCTACTACTACTACTACTACTACTACTACTACTACTACTACTACTACTACTACTACTACTGCTGCTGCTGCTGCTGCTGCTTCTTCTACTACTTCTACTAATACTAATTTTAATCTAGGGGAGGCAGACCATTGGTTTAATTATAAGTCAGAAATATAAGACCTAGAATTTTACATACTGCTCAGCAGCGATTAGGGTAAGACTTTAAGAGAAAAGGACCGAAAAATGCTTGAATTGGTGGGATTAGAATCATCGATTTATGGATACTTCGGCACCCATCGCCTTGCCACTTAAAGAGAACATAGCTTATACCATGGCGCCACTACGCTCCCTAAAAAGAGAATTTCATGGCGAACGTTTCAATGCCAGACATTTCGGTCGGTAGAGCATCAAACTGGCATTGAGTAGATCTTAAGTTCGAATATTTTCTTGGACTGTCTATTAGTTTCGAATTTGATCCAGCCAGCCCAACCCGAAAGCTTGACGGGGGCCAGATATTCTACCAGCCCATCCTTAGAGCTTGACGGGGGCCAGATATTCTAATGACTGAAAGGAATTCAACAGCACCTTGCCGTTGTCTTTGGGGTTGAGATTTACCAGCTAGATTGCTCCATAATATACACCTTTGCCAGTCGTGGAATTTAATACCTTATCATCTCAACCTCTTGATTCCATGAAGTAACAATCCCAAAATTACATCCTTCTCTCTTTCTCCTTACGGCAAATTCAATCGTTTTATTAAACACTTAGGTTTTGGAAATTTTTGTGTCGTTTGTATTCTTTTTAAATAAGATTTCGTCATAAAAATTACCAGCCATAATAACTATTACAAACGCCAAACCAGCACGATGACATCTAAAAAAAACAAAAACAAAAAAAAAAAAAAACTGAGCTGCTCAAAGAGATAAACCGCCGCCCGTCAGGCTTGTTAAATCAATGGCCACATAGATCACCCCAAAATCACTTTAGTTTCACGGCACATGAGACGGCGCGTCAGGGCAAACGCAATCTCCTTTCACGCTACATTATATCGATAAGGCCCTCGCCTATCAGCGCTTTGCGCACCAGCAGTTCTTCCGTCTTTCCGCGTCCTCACGCGCTGCTATCTGTCTCATCCCACACGTGGAGCAAACAGGGGAGAAAAACCCCGTCCCGTCCCGGAGAGTGGCTAGCAGGGTCCGTCAAGATAGACTCCGTGCGGATCAGGGACGGGTCCTTTGGCAATAAGTGGACGCTGGTTTGAACAATGACGGACGGCGATTTAAGGTTAACCGATTCCGCACGGCGAATTTGGTTTTCTTTCGGGCCGAGGTGTTGGTGGACTAACAAGGCGAGTAAGATTGAGCTCTGTGCTCTGCCTAGATCTAGTAATACTATATCGACGGTTGCGTCTTCGGTGCAGTGTTGATTAACTTTGAGGTAATAATGAGTTGAAGTTGTAGGTTACATTAATTAGTATGTTGATAAAACACAAACTGGCATTTTTTTTTAAATTACTACATAATAAAACATATAAAAATAGGATATATTATCCGTGAAAGTATTAGCACAGCGACCCATAATGAATACATGATTTGGTATCAACAAAAGGGTAGGTAGTAATAAAATAATTAACCCTTGAAAAAATAGCATTCACGCTGGTGTATGAATCAACTATTACCATCACAAAAAAGAAACCTAGATATTGGATACAAGTTCATGAATATTTGACTAATTAAAAGTTAAGTACCAGAAATTGGAATTGGCTTCCTTGTATCTTTGGTCTTTGGTTTGGTTTTTGTTTTTTTGTTTTTTCCGTTTTATTCTATTATATTAGATCTTATAGAAATGATCTGTTCACTTCGGGATAATAAAGGTTGTAGAGTTTCATATCAACATCACAAGCAGGGTCATCTTGAGGTGCATAAAATCGAATTGAAATGTGTAGCTTTTTATTTATCTATTTATTTATTTATTTATTTATTTGTCTATTAAGATTCCTTTGTTAATTTCTTTTTTATTTTGAAGCAGAGTTACGTATTAGTCATGAACTTTGACGAAAGCATCTCGAAAGAGTTTATATATTGCTTATCTTATTCATCCAATGTGTATGTTGCAATCTATGAAAGCTACTTTCCTTTTCCCTAATAAAGCGAAGAGTACACTTCTCTCATCTTCATATTTTTTTAATGATCTAGCGTAGCAAAGATAAGCGAAGACGGGCGTTTCACAAGCAGGAAAAAAAACAATGAAAGACGGGCGTTTTATTGGTGAGGAAGATCAATAATAAATTCAGCCAAATCCTGCTTAATAGTTTCTTAAGGGGAGATATTGTTAGGTTTATAACCAGTGGAAGCAACGAAGATTCAGGTTGGGCAAAGCTGTAAGTATAAGGAAAAGCATAATAGACAGGTTAATAGTCAAGAACTTTGTCAATATTAAATGCGAGGTTTTAAATTATCAATGTGAATTTTTGAAGGACGAAGGCAGAGGTGAAAAGATAAGAAGAGAGAGAGAGAGAGAGAGAGAGAGAGAGAGAGAGAGAGAGAGAGAGAGAGAAAGAGAGAGCTAGAGAGAAAGAGAAAGAGAGAGAAAGAGAGAGAGCTAGAGAAAGAAAGAGAAAGAGAGAGAGAGAGAGAGAGAGAGAGAGCTAGAGAGATAGAGAAAGAGAGAAAGAGCTAGAGAGAGAAAGGGAAAGAGCAAGAGAGAGAGAGAGAGAGAGAGAGAGAGAGAGAGAGAGAGAGAGAGAGAGAGAGAGACACACACACACAGACAGACAGACAGACAGATAAACCCAAGGGACACTGAAGATTACACAAACCTTTGTCAGAGATTCCGAGAGCTGCACCTTTTCCCCAACACAATGTGGCGATGCATGCTTCCCCGTTGCGATGCGATTAACTGCGTGATTGGGGCCCAGGAAGCGGAAGCGATCGGGCGGAAGATGCATGCAGGCGGGCTGCCGCGAAAAAAATGGCGACCGGCTGATGGGAAAGGGAGCTAGAAAAAAAATCAAGACTTGAAGATTACGGTTGGCAAAGAGCAGGAACTTTTGTCGAGGATTAAGAAGGTGGAGCTGAAAGGCAAAGCTGTGGAGAAAAGGTGATAACTTTCAGAAAACGATTTTTGTTTTTGTTTTTTTTTTTATTTTTTTTTTCTAAAGGAGCCTTAAGTATACAGAAAATTTATTCTCTTTCCCTCGCTTTCACTAGATTCAATTGTAAACATAAAGACACATTTTTAAACCTTTGAAGAAAAAATCGAATTAGAGAGGAATATTTCTAAAGCTTCAAAAACATAAATGTAAGTATGTTGGATTTTTAAGAATGAAATGACTCCGGAAAAATATAAAACAGGTAAAACTGAAAAGAAAACTTTTTAGGGCAAGAAATTATTATCTCATAAAAAATTATGACATGAAAAGTTGTGATATTTAAGCACATTTTTATCAATGTCAACACTCAGTTTCTTACATGTATAATTTTATCTGCACCTATTCCTAATGTATGCGGTCACACTGGCTCGGTGAGATAAGCTGTAATACCTAATAGTCTTTACGTCTACATAATGAAAAATCATAGAGTCGTATAATGTGGCTTCTTTCTTTGGCTTCACAAGTAGTGTTCAAGCAATCAAAGAGTATCAATATGTTCCTATTGTGTAGGTCTTCATCCTTCTTGCAAGTGAAATGATAATTATTTCACCAAAAACTCGCTGTTTGATTTGAGAATGTCTCAATAAGCACTAGAACCTGTCTGGGTGATTCCATGGGCGCCAATCAGTCCGTAAAGCATGGACCTGAATGTCGAGTTTCCTCAATTCAGTACCTCGGTGGGACATGATGCATCGACTGGGTGGGATCTCGCCTTACCAGCCTTACCCCAGGCTTGACGGAAAGCCTCCGTCTCAGTTTCAGATTCGTGAAGAAACTAAGGGGACTTAAAACTAACGGAACAAAATATTTGAAAAGAAAAAAAAAGTCACGATTCGAATCCTCTTTCGAGGAATCTGGTCGATTCTTTCTATGTTTCTTTGATATAACTCGTCGTGAACGAGGGAATTTGAAGGTCTGTCGTCGTGGAATACTAATTTTCTTGGGACAGGGTAGAGCTGAAAAGGTGAGAACCCAAACCCATCCACTGGTCATTGTGGGAATTGAACCTCTCAAGAATGTCTTTGTGGATATCATGGCGGATGTTCTAGGAACACGCATGGATTATTAGAAAACAATGAAAGACATTGAAATTGTGTAATATAACAACATGCCATCCTCCTACCCACCTCATATCTCTTGTCGCTTGGAATTCGGTGAAACAAAATAATGTTTTATGAATCGAATTGGTTTTGAAAAATTTATCAAGTGGTTGATTTGCCTGTAAAATTTATCTTTAAATTGTGTCGTGTGTGTTGATTGAACTTAAAAAAAAAAACTTTAAAACTTTAAACTTTACGGACCACTAAGTCTTTTTTTTTTACTTTTTATCTTGTACTTTCGATAGAACGAAGGGACAAAAATAAAACACAACAAATATTCATTATATGAATGTACCGTTATTATCTTTTGAACTTGAAATTTAAAAGCTTAATTAGATCTTTGGTCGTAAAGCAGAAATTAAGGTTGATCAGTTTGATCGTTATATTATTTTACATATACCTCGCCCTGGAGAGCGGAAGAGGTAGAAGTCGCTTATGAAAAGAACTAATTTCTCTAGGATAACTCTTGAAAATGACCATGTACCATCACCTCGATTTGAACGTACAGCCCTATAATCTTGTTTAATAAGCGTCAAGAGAATTTTCAGTTAATTATGCCTAATATTATGCTTCATTTTCTTACCAACTGAATAATCAATTTTGTTCCTTGGCTCTAGTTCACATAAAAGTTGAAAAAACAAATGAGACGTCGCACACACACACACACACACACTCTCTCTCACTCACTCACTCTCTCTCCCTCCCTCCCCCCCTCTCTCTCTCTCCATCCCTCTCTCTCTTTCCATCCCTCTCTCTCCCTCTCTCTCTCTCTCTCTCTCTCTCTCTCTCTCTCTCTCTCTCCCTCCCCCCTCTCTCTCTCCCTCCCTCTCTCTCTTTCCCTCCCTTTCCCTCTCTCTCTCCATCCCTCTCTCTCTCTCTCCATCCCTCTCTCTCTCCATCCCTCTCTCTTTCCATCCCTCTCTCTCTCTCTCTCTCCCACTCTCTCTCTCCATCCCTCTCTCTCTTTCCCTCCCTTCCCCTCTCTCTCTCTATCCCTCTCTCTCTCTCCCTCCCTCCCTCTCTCTCTCTCACTCTCGCTTTTTTTCTTTTCATCTTACCAGCATCTTTATTCAACATAACTATTCTGATTTTTAATCACCGGCCACAATCAGACGTTACTTACATGAACGGATGTTCCGCCATGTTAACTCCCATAAGTCCCTAACGTCTTCCTCTTCCGGACTGAAACTTCCGGTCAATTACTGACCTAACGGGCGGAGTTCTTATTTAATTTGTGTTATCTTTCCGGTTTCCTGGCTGTCAGGCGGACCTTTCTGGCTCCGAGAGTGTGGTAAGACGAAGAGAAATATGGACATATAGGTGGTTTCCACTGCAGCTAAAGTAACATAACTTAGGTTTCATATTGGGATGGGTGGGGTGTGAGGGAGCAAAGGGGGGGGGGGGGAGAAGTACTACTACTACTACTACTACTACTACTACTACTACTACTACTACTACTACTACTACTACTACTACTACTACTACTACTATTACTACTTCTACTACTACTACTACTACTATTACTACTACTACTACTACTACTACTACTACTACTACTACTACTACTACTACTACTACTACTACTACTACTACTACTACTACTACTACTAATGATAATAATAGAAATATTAATAATAATGATAATAACAATATTAATTCTTATTTTTCTTTTATTAGAATACGATAAATATGCAAAGGTTTGAACTATGTTTTTACTTGTCTTTATTATCAACCTGGTAATTTTTGTTTTGTTTTTCTTATTTCATTTTTTTTTAATAAATTTCTAAAGTGTGAGCATAATAAACTTAAGTTTTAGGCTTGCCCTGATTGGAATATTAAAACACTTTTTTTCCCCCACGAACTTTAGAGAACATATTTCTAATTAGGAGTTAATTTATTTAAACAAAAGCAACGCATCATGATTTGGGGCCATCGCGATGTACATGGTTCCTGCAAAATTAATTAGTTTAAAATTGGATGGTGAGGCAGTCAGGTTCGATAAAATAAAGCAGGTGATTGTGATAGCAATGAAACGATAGAGTTAATTATGTCGATGATAATAATTATGAAAATGATAATGATGAAATGATTCGAAAAGGATGATGATGGTGTTGATGACGATGACGACGACGCCGATGATGATGATGATGGTGACGATGAGGAGGAGGAGGAGAAGGAGAGGGAGACAGAGAAGGAGGAGGAGGAAGAGGAGAAAAATGATCAGACGGCAGCTGCTGCTGCTGGTGATGATGATGATGTTACTAGCGGTGAAGAAAATAACAAAATGATGTTAGCAATAATAAATTGCCCATATTAGCCTATATAATTTTGTTTCTAAAAGTTTTGTCTTGACTTTCTAATCTTACAAGTATAATTATTTTCGCTTCTCACAGTCAATCAGTATCCACTTATTAAATTCTATTATCTCCATAATTCATTATATCAGACGAGCGAGTCACGTGACACATTGCTGGACTTGATACAACGGTTTACTGGCTTGATCTATGCATGAACTGTAAAAAAAAATCTCCGTCTCTGTCTCCATTGCTAGGAATCAGCATCAAACATTTCTCTAAAACAATGAGGCGAACGTGCTCTAGTGTTAAGGCCTATTTGAGGGAATGTTGAAAAAAAATATATTAAAAAAAAAAGAAAACCAACAAAGCAAAAGATAAAACAAATTTAAAAAAAATGATGTGAAGTCTTGAACGTGCAGATTGTGCGAGAAAACATTGGGTTTTTTTTTTTTTTGGTTTTTTTTTTATGTTTTTTGTTTTTTTAATTTGGTTTCGCTTTGTTTTATTACTTTTATTATTATTATTATTATTATTATTATTATTATTATTATTATTATTATTATTATTATTATTATTATTATTATGATTATTATTATTTATTTTTTCTCGACGGCCTTGACGCAAAAAGCAAGCTGTGAAAATGATAAAACTATATTATTTTCAAACGACGAAATGGTCATGTAGTGAAGAAGATCTATCGTGTAATAATAATTGCAATGTCCTTATCGATTGTTGTTTTTTTTTTTTAAGCCAGATTTTGTATCCGATGTATTCATCAAGGGGTTAGTTTTCACTCCTTGTAGAGAAGATATTGATCTTTGTTTTGCCTTCGCTATTTTCAAAAATCTTTTTAAGTGACTGGTTGACTTAAAAAAAACATCTTTACACTATGTCGTGTACGTTGATTTAACTTTAAAAGTCGTTCACATAATGAACTTATCAATCAATAAATAGTTTGGTTTTTTTTTAGTTTGTATGGTTTCAATACAGTAACTAAAGATAAAAAAAATAAATAAATATCTTTTCCATGTGTTTGATATAAAACAGTTACTTTTTATAATAAAAATTAAAATCGAAAAAGTTAGTTAAACCCATCAAGGTTGATCTGATAGATTTTTTCAAAATTGGGCCTCCATATCTGTCAGTGACCGACGGATGGCACTTCTTGATTGGTTACTCAATATTCTGAGAACAGCTAGTTCTGTACTCTCACAATGTGATATCCACAAACGGTGATTTGCAAGGTTTCACGAAAAGCAAAAAATAACGCGGAAGTATGTACAAGACGCCTTAATAACATCGTTCAGATAATCTCCCCTTCAAGTCAAACAAAAAGAGGAAAAGCCTGAGGCACAAAAGAGGGTAATTCTTCGAGAGGTGGACAGTGTGATCATCTTTGAAACTACGTGGCCGTTATAGAGGCTTCTGAAAGGGAAAGAGAGGTGTGGGGAGAGAGAGAGAGAGAGAGAGAGAGAGAGAGAGAGAGAGAGAGAGAGAGAGAGAGAGAGAGGGAGATGGGAAGATTAGAATTACGTCACAGGGATACGTTAAGATTTGATTCAAGAGGGGTATTCAGACAAACAAAAACAAACAAAAAAAAGAAATAAAATAATGAAATAGCTTAAATTTGTTTGGGAAAGGGACTAAAAAACATTGAGAGGGACTGATAGTAAGAGATAGATAAAACCATAGATGGCTAGATAGAGAGATAGAAAGATCGAGAGCTGGGTAAATGAAGCGAGAGAGATAAGAGCAAAAGTACGAAATGGGAGACATAGTCAAGATCAAGAGGAGAAAGTTTAAGATATTCGGATTGACTGCAAGCGATAGAGTAAAGGAGAAGGACAGATAGATAGATAGATAGATAGATAGATAGATAGATAGATAGATAGATAGATAGATAGATAGATAGATAGATAGATAGATAGATAGATAGATAGATAGATAGATAGATAGATAGATAGATAGATATATAGATAGGTAGATAGATAGATAGATAGATAGATAGATAGATAGATAGATAGATAGATAGATATATAGATAGGTAGATAGATAGATAGATAGATAGGTAGATAGATAGATAGATAGATAGATAGATAGATAGATAGATAGATAGATAGATAGATAGATAGATAGATAGATAGATAGATAGATAGATAGATAGATAGATAGATAGAGACAGAGACAGACAGAGAGAGAAATAGAGATCACAGACAGATAGAGAGGCAGACAACAGAGCAGACAGAGACAGACAGAGCAACAGCACCGGATTGAAGACATTGTTAGTGCGAGAGAATCTGAGATATTCAGGTAAACTGCAGGGAAAAGAGCAAGAGAGAGAGAGAATGAGGGAGGGAGAGAATGAGGGAGAGAGAGAATGAGGGAGAGAGAGAGAATGAGAGACAGACAGACAGAAAGACAGAGAAAGAGAAAGAGAGAGAGGGGGAGGAAGAGAGAGTGAAAGAAAGATAGAGAAAAAGGGGGAAGAGGGAGAGAGTGTGAAAAAGAGAGAGAGAGAGAGAGAGAGAGAGAGAGAGAGAGAGAGAGAGAGAGAGAGAGAGAGAGAGAGAATGAGAGACAGACAGACAGAAAGACAGAGAAAGAGAAAG
>JAWDGP010002956.1:367500-425000 GCA_033675545.1 Elysia crispata | reverse complement strand
TTTATCACTCCATTTACCTTCTTATTGACATATCTCTCTATCTATCCATCTATCCCTTCAGTTCTCCATCTAGGCTGCTGCCCTCCCACATGTACACACTGACCATCCATTTCCCAGAGGCACTGGACACCAATTCATTAGCGAAACCCTCTCAGCACTCTCCACCTCCCCTACTCAACAAATCATCATCATTAGATAACTCACCAGCCCAGCCCTGCCAAAACCCTGATCCTTACCAGAGTGAGTACCTTACGGGCCCTGTCCGAACTATGTAGACCAAGGTTACCGTCACCTCTCTCTCTCTCCGCGGAGGTTATCTCTGGAGTAATTCACTATTATAGATCTCCGAATTCCCTTTGATCTAAGAGGGAATCCGCCCCTTCTAGCCGAGCATGAAAATTTAATGCAAGCATCCTGGGAGTCCCTGTTTTTATTGCATTGACTCTTGTGTGTGGCTCTGTTATTTCTGTGGCTACCTGGATTAGACAATCTAAGACTAGATTGGTAATTGGATCTTGAATTTCGAGGTGCAAAGGTGTCTCTGAGAGAACAATTGGAAGAAAATGTTTACATCTAAAGCGATCTGCCTCTCTCCGAAATTGATTCTACTAAAAATATCAGCTTGCCTGTCTCCTTGTGCTATTATCATTACTACTTAAACAGCTGCAACTACTACTACTGTTACTACTACTGCTACTGTTACTACTACTACTACTACTACTACTACTACTACTACTACTACTACTACTACTACTACTACTACTACTACTACTACTACTACTACTACTACTACTACTACTAATACTACTACTACTACTACTACTACTACTACTACTACTACTACTACTACTACTACTACTACTACTACTACTACTACTACTACTACTACTACTACTACTACTACTACTACTACTACTACTACTACTACTACTACTACTACTACTACTACTACTACTACTACTACTGCTTTTACTACTAATGCTGGCTGCTTTTGCTTCTCCTGTGATTTTTACCATAACTAATTCCAGTATTACTAAAATGATAACACATTACTATTAATACCATTACCATTAACACTAATATATACATATATATTTTTATATGTATATAAACATACATATATAAAATTATATCTATACTATAAAAGGCAACTTTGATTTCCTTCTCCGCTATCTCCTCCAAAACCACTCAATGTACATTGATGAAGTGATGAAGTTTGCTGAATTTTAATCTGTGGAGATCAGTTCCCACACGGTACGAAAAATTAAAGAAAAGTTTTGGATTTAGGCTAAAAATGCATTTGAAAGTTCATTATATTTTAATTTTAATTAATCCATCAAAACTTTTTGCCAAAATTGTTGTGATAAACCAAATAACATTTAATGACTTTTCTCAGTGATTTACAATTTTCAAAGCGGGTGGCATTTTTAAAACAAATTATTGTAATTTTATTAAATTATTAATTCATATATTAAAAAAAAAAAAAGAAAAAAAACATTATTGTGCTTCAATGGAGTGAAAAACTTATAAAATTAAAAAATTAAATTAAATTTGACCTCCTCCAGCGTAAAGACAAAAGCGTCATGGAAACATCGTCGCCTTTTCTTCCTGGCCGGCGGTAGCGAATGTAAACACCACTTCTGCTGTTTCTTTTGCAAACATTTCATACTCCCATATTGTTTGATATCTAAGATAACGACAAGATCCTTTAATTGCCAATAAGGAACTGAACAAGACAAGCCATTTTATTAATTTGCAGCTCGTAATTTATCTTGCATGAGTTATACAGTTTGTGAGTTGATCTAGAATAATAATAATTATGCAATTATTCGTTGTAACTCAATCAATTTTCAAAAATGCGGGGCCTGAAAAAAATGTTTTTCTTTGTAATATTGTCTGACCAGTAAGTTGCATGTTTTTACTTTGTATGTGAGAGCAGCTTTTCACCACATCAGGTGGCGTACCGGAGCGCTAGCGACGCGACAGGGCGGCCTCGAGCAGCCCGGATGTCAGAATGCGTGTAGGATGAGAATCTCCAAATTCGGACCCTGATGGGAAGGGAAAGAAGCTGGTCTTTCGGAGAGTGGGATTCTGCCACATCAGGCCGAGCATTACAGTGTACCTGCAATGGGTTATCAGCACCACATTTATTTAGTTTCTGTTTCGGTGGAGAGAATGATAAACTGAAGAGAGGGCTGCTGTAAAGATTGCACCAGTTTACTTTTTTTTGCTCGAGATCTCTCCTTTATGTAAAACAAAAAGTCTTCATGAAAACGTAAGAATAATTCCAATGTTTCAAGATTCTCTATATTTTTCTAACACTGTACCATGAGTGGCTTTGAAAGAGGTAAATCCGTTATTGTTGTAAAGTTTGCTTTTCTTTAATGAAGTTGTATGGCTCTAGAGGATATGTATTAGATGTTGTTGTTGTTGTTTTGTTTTTTTCTTGTTTTTTTTGTTTGTTTGTTTGCTAAGCTAGCATTTCTTCGATGTAGTTGTATTTCTCACCTGTTCATTTGAACGGGTAACCATGCTTGTAAACATATATGATATAATTATGTGTGTATGTGTTTGTGTGTGGATTATGGGGTGTTAAGACCACTCTTAAATCGTCTTTCACATCATCGAGGCTGATCAGGATTGCGAATCTATGTATGTGAATCACACGTTCCCATCATGTTTTTTTTTTATGTAATCTTACCAAACTTCATGCCGGTCTAATCGTTCCAATTTGCCTCGTTGAATTGAATTTTACAACCGGTTATTTCGAACATTGGTGGGTTGACACGTATTATGAATACATATTCTCTAGAGCCATACAACTTCATTAAAGAAAAGCAAACTTTACAACAATAACGGATTTATCTCTTTCAAAGCCACTCATGGTACAGTGTTAGAAAAATATAGAGAATCTTGAAACATTGGAATTATTCTTACGTTTTCATGAAGACTTTCTTCATTTATGGGGTCGATATATCAGATCTTGAGTTGTTGGTTCACAAAGATATTGTCATTTTGTCTAAGCCCGGCGACACCTCAATCTCAAATGCAAATAACTTGTGCACTCTTCTGACCTCAACACTATCTGGAAACATCACTTTACGCGAGCCATCCACATTATTTTAGTACAAATCCAGATCTGCGAACATTCATGGAATTCCAACAGACCCACCTAGAGAAAAAATTCCAGTTAATAAAAAAAGAAAAAATAAATAAAACTTTCGACACAATTTTTTCTCTCTGTTGTTTGACAATACCTCATCTTTGCCAGCATTATTTTTGTTAGGTTTCATCTACGTCTGCTGATCCGTTGACCTTTCCTCTCGGCAACACCCCGCTGGGCGAGACCCACAAGCCAGCTTCCTTGTGGATGAGGGACGGAGGGTCCAGGGAAATTTGATAATTGAAAGGGAGGGGCACTTAACAGTCGGAGAAAACAAGTGGACAGGAAAACGAGGTCGGGGCGAAAACATACCCAGCACTAGATCGTGAGTCTTCGGGTCTTTAGCTCGCTGGTACCTGCTGCAAAACGAGTCGTCGCCCCAAGCCTAGTCCTAGGAACTGTTGTTAGGTACTTGGTTTAGTTTCGATATTTGCGATGGTTTTAGCCCGTCATCGGATAGAGAGAATCGAGAAATTGAATCTTGGTAAAGAATTGTCCCCCAGTTAAAACGATTTGTTTGCCAATCCTCACGAGTCATCAAGGATACTGATATTCTAGTTCGGAAGGGTGGAAATGTATGAGGAGTAGGAAGAAAATGGGGGAAGGGGTGAGAGAGAGAGAAAGAGAGACAGACAGACAGACAGACAGACAGACAGACAGACAGACAGACAGACAGATAGACAGAGAGACAGACAGACAGACAGATAGACAGATAGACAGACAAACAGATAGACAGACAGACAGACAGACAGACAGACAGAGGAACAAAGAGACAGACAGACATATTGACTGTTTCTTTTTTATATCTAAAAATGATTGTTTCTTTAGTATAAAATGTTACTGAATCCAAGGATACCATAAAAATAATGTTCTAGGAGTCGGTGCTTTACCTTTAAGTTATTATTGTTTCTAGGAATACGCTATTACAGTCGACTTAGATGGAAAAACAAATTAAAAATATAAAGTTTGTTTGAAGTTTTATATAACGATTTCCGATACATTATGGGACTATGAATAAATGTAAAGAAATTCCATGATACATTGTCGCCAATACCAAAAGCATAATCGTTAAGATCGACAGAGAGTCACTTTTCGCTTACCAATACCGGTATATTTATAATGACGTTATGTAATGGACGTAAGGAGAGAGAGAGAGAGAGAGAGAGAGAGAGAGAGAGAGAGAGAGAGAGAGAGAGAGAGAGAGAGAGAGAGAATGATATTGAAGTGTTCAATAGTTTCGTATTCAGATTGTGCTATCTTATTTTTCGAACTACACCTCAGTATGCCCTTAATCGTCTTGTCTAAATATATGTCCAGTCCGTGTAATATTTTTTTATTTTATTTATTTTATTACTTTGAGAGGATGCAATAAAGCCATATGACACCATGCTGTATCTTTGTTCAATGTTGCATCTTTTCAAAGCCCTAAAAACGCTAGTCGTGGTGCTACAGATGTGTACGATATTATCTTGCTCTACCCTATGCCTCTGTCCTAATTTGCGCCTCTGCCTTTATTGGCTTGTACTGTTCTAGTATTGTCGCTCACGGCATAGTTATCACAAATATCACACACATACACACGAGAGGTGACGGTCTTGTTTACTTCGTAAGCGCTGTGTAACAGTAATATTACATGGGTTGAAGATTTGAGCTGGAAAGACTGAACTGGTGTTTAGAGCAAGCCAGAACCAAACAAAATTAGAACATTCAGGATGATAGAGATGCATTTTGTCCCAAATGAGATTTCTATTTATCAAATTCCGCATTTGGAATCACAAATAGCAACTTTCATGAATACCAGTTAAGAAATATTAGACATCCTGAAAAGATAGCGAAAGAATTGCTTTACAAGAATCGATGCAAATAACCACCAACAAATAAATTATTGTATTAGTCTGTTTTGAACGTTTTGAACCAAAAGCCCAATAATTTTCATACAAGTTACCTTATTTTTCCTCGCAGTGGTTTGGCAGCTACTAACCCGATCCACGGCCAACTCGTGGCTACCCCTGGTTAGTAACATGTACCCGAAAACCTTTGCGGTTACTCCCTCTGGACATGTCACTTTAGGAAGAAAACAAAAATAATAATAAAGTCTAGAGGAATCCTAGGGGTAAAACGAGTGCAGTGTAGAGGCGGGCCAGATTGTGTCAACACTGTACGGATGGGAGTGGTGGCCCCGTGGTGGTGCCGTAACAACAGGTTGGGAGTTTGATACATGTAACCGTTGGAGAAAATTCGGGTGTTTTTCTCTTGTTGTTGTTAATTCGGTCCAGTATGTTTTACGGTTGTCCATATTGTGTCTGTTGATATCCGTCATGATATTGTTGGTAGCTGTTAGTGCTCATGGTAGCCATCATTAATTTTGTTCCTCCTTGATTCCTTTGGTGTGTATGTATCTACGACTTGATTGGCAGTATCTGTTTATATTTATTTGGGTTTGTTGTTTTTGTTGTTGTTGTTTCATAAAAAGAATCCGTCTCCGTCTATTCTCCAACCATTCTATTATTATATGCGTTCTTGTTCTATCTATCAATCTATGCAAATAATGGTTTCCCTTTTATCTATCATAGCATCCAGTTATTTTTCTATTTAAGTATCTTGCAATTACATTTATCCCAAAATATACTTATTTATCGATCTGTTTAATGGTTTTATATCACATAAATATTATTACATACAAGTTTCAAACGAAAAATAACCAAAAGAGAGAGAGAGACAGACAAAGAGAAATAAAGATAGAGACAGAGAGAGAGACAGAGAGACAGAGAGAGATAGAGAGAGACAGAGAGAGAGACAGAGACAGAGAGAGAGAGACAGAGAGACAGAGAGAAATAAAGATAGAGACAGAGAGAGAGACAGAGAGACAGAGAGAGATAGAGAGAGACAGAGAGAGAGACAGAGACAGAGAGAGAGAGACAGAGAGACAGAGAGAGATAGAGAGAAAGACAGAGAGAGAGACTAAGATAGAGATTAAGGCAGTGAGATAGAGAGTTGAAAGAAAGAGGCATCAGTGCATTTATTACCGATGTAGTACTATTTTTAGCCTGCGTGTACGTAATTTCTGTAACAAAGATAAATTTGTGATATCAATATGTATTCATGTCTCCAAGATCTAAAAAAGGGAAAGGGGGCTCAAAATGATTGACTAAAAGGCACTAAAAAGAGGTAAGAAAATAAGTGAAACGCGTACAGAACAGTGACAGCAAAATAATACGATTCCGTCACCTTATAGGATTACTAGGAAATCTTGAATATCTAGGGCTGATCGTTACAAAAGACCATGCCAAATTATAGCAGAAATTGAGATATTTTGTACACGTCCTCAATCTATCGCCTCTAAAATCGCCTATGTCTTAGCTATAATAGTAAGAGAAATATTGAAGATAAAGAGAATTCAGTAAGTCTCTGATTTTTTGAACCAACGTTTACGCCAAAAATGATTATTAAGTAAGATAAATTATTCAAGAATTGATATGTAATTTAATACCACAGGAACAACAATTATATTGTTACATAGTATAAAAATAGAAACGTAAAATTCCTCAAAATATCAATTTCTCTATTACCACTTTATGGAGATTCCCGTAACCCTAATTACGACCTTTAAAGAAAGCCTTAGGAGACGATCAATTATCTAGAGCTGTTACTGCGATTCCAACGCGCATGTCAGTTTACAAGTGTGAGTAATGCATGTTTTTCGCCTGTCTGCCTCAACTAAGAGAAGATAAGCGAGGAAAACCTTCCTCGTGTAGATTCACAGAAACTGATCTGGACACATCCCTAATCCTCCCAAAACAGTCTTGAGCGAGACACAAACGAGATAAAAAGATCTAAACTAGTAAGAATGTTTACATTAGCTTGTTGGTAAAGAATTGGACGAAAGGACTTAGACTAATGTCGGATTTTGTCTGTGTGGGGTTGTACATCAAGAGTGTAACCTTGATAAGATTTTCCAGGGTTTGCTCTTTGCTTCCAGGTCATTTCCGATCCTATTTCCGAGTGCAATTTATTTTCTTTTATTCATTTTTCTTTCTATTACTCTGTTGTTATTTTGTTCATTCATTTATTCATTCTGTCTGCCTGTCTATCTGTTTGTTTTCTGTTTTTACGTTGTCTGCCTGTTTGTCTGTCTGATTCTGACTCTTCGCCCCCTCATTCCCTCTCTCTCTCTCTCTCTCTCTCTCTCTCTCTCTCTCTCTCTCTCTCTCTCTCTCTCTCTCTCTCTCTCTCTCTCTCTCTCTCTCTCACTCTCTCTTCTCTGCTCTTCTCTTCCTCTCACTTTCTCATTATCTCTTTCGCTCTAATTCTCTATAGCATGTGTGTACATCAACCTCTCTTTTCTATTATGCCATTCTGTTTGCCTCTTAAATGCCTGTATCTCTTCCAGACTCTATTTATGTTCTTCTCAATCTCTCTCTCTCTCTCTCTCTCTCTCTCTCTCTCTCTCTCTCTCTCTCTCTCTCTCTCTCTCTCTCTCTTTCTCTCTCACACCGGTTCTCATTACTTTATTCTTTATATCTTTCTGTCAGTCTTAATGCATTTCCTTTTTTTTCCTACCCACTCTTTTGATTCATCACATTCCATTATCAACCACCTCCTCCCTCAAACCCCTTTTCCTCCCCCATCTACCAAACACTTTCTACATCCCACCCTTACTCCGCTTCCAACTCACCCTGTCACTTTGGAGGGTTGACTTTTCAGGTCAGCTACTGCTAGCTACTCACCTCGGCGGATTTTCTCTGAAGGTCACACCAGAGAGTGTATGTAGTTACAGTCATGGCCACACTCAAGGCCAGGCAAACAGATTCACCTTATCTTATCTAGATCTAGAATCTAGATCTAGAGCAAAAGTATTTAATTTCTTATAATCATGCTGACCCGGTAGAGTTACACAACAATTTAACGTGCTTCGTTACAATGGGAGCCTCAAGACAGTGGAGAAACATAGATCTAGTTACTTACAATCAGAGCGGTGCCTCATAATAATTTACTGCTTCCCAAATCGTCGGGCAAAATAGAAACGCAATTTAACGAGCTTCAAATTAACTTAGCCTCGTCAAAACATAGTCAAGGCCGTAGAGAATTATCTCAAAATTAAGGCGCTGATTTCGAATCTCAGCAAAAATTTGACTTAAGTAAAGTATACAGTAGAGTCAGCAGAATGCCTAGTTATAGCAATATAACGTATATAGCAAGCGATGCAAATTCCTATTAATGTAATGCCGATTTAATTACACCGCTGCCAATTCAGGACTTTCCCAATCTTTCTAAAGATCCTTTGTTATAAAGCTATGAATACCCTCGAATAAATGCCTAGGGGTGCAGCAATTCAAAGCCATCCACTTATTAATGTTGAGCCTACATGGTAAAGTATTGAATGATTTAAGGCAGACTAAAGTTTCACAAAATTACCTAATTGTTCTTATTGTAGCATATATCGCATAAACCTATTCTTATATTGAAGTTATGTTTTTTGTTGTTGTTTTTTTAATCAACTTAAATGGGTGGCGTTCTTATCGTTTCTATCTTGAATTTTTTATATTCAATTTAGATTTTCAGCACTTCGTTTGGAAGAGGCATAATTGTATCAAAGTTAATGTGAAAATGGGTTGGATCCACACTTGATATCCGTTTGGAATGTAAAATTTGATTTGTATACTCTCTACTGTCAGCTCAAGAATGCAAAAAGTATAGTTAGCGAATCCAAAGGCTTAGCCAAGAAAAGAAAAAAAAAAACATGGTGATGAGGCTTGTCTGCTTACTTCTTATTGGATATTATTACTTCCACAAAAATGTGATCCCAGAAAAGAGAGAGAGAGAGAGAGAGAGAGAGAGAGAGAGAGAGAGAGAGAGAGAGAGAGAGAGAGAGAGAGAGAGAGAGAGAGAGAGAGAGAGAGAGAGAGAGAGAGAGAGAGAGAGAGAGAGAGAGAGAGAGAGAGAGAGAGAGAGAGAGAGAGAGAGAGGGAGACAGACAGACAGACAGACAGACAAAGATGGTTAATAATCATTGTTACTAATATCATTGCTAGATTCAATAACTGTAATACTATAATTTTCATTATATTTGTTGTTTTCGTTTATTATGATCATAAAAATGTTGTCTCTATTCTGCGCTTGACAAACTTGTTATTTTCGATGTATACTTATATAAATATTGATTGATATATTCGAACATTTTTCCCCTCCTTACCTTTCAATCATAACATCAAGAGAAATAATATCATGGTACTTTAGTTTTTAATTTTCAGTCTAATACTGACATTAATATTTGAGTTTTATGAATCATGTTTTTAATACTGACATTAATTTTAGTTTTATGAATCGTGTTTCCACCACTTAGTCTCGAAGGTTTTGACTAAATATTCTCATCACTATGTTAATGAAGGCACCAGATGACGCAGTAGGTAAAGCGTTGGACCGACAAATGAATGAAGAGGCTGGATTCGACCACTCGTTGCGATATAATAATTATATCGATGAAACTGTGTTCGGATCCCATCATTCTAACCAGCCTCAAATCCATCTTGACGAAGAACCATCCATAGCAGATTCTTCAGTAAACTTTGGAAAGGTAAACTATCTCACGATGAAAACAATCTATAATTAAGTACCAGTATACCACTCATTCTCTGACAAGGTCACGTGGTTTAGGCTTGAGGCCGCCTCCAGAGTTTGATTGACAGCAACACACGCAGACCACAGAGGAGTGTTTTTGTTTGACCAGTCCAGATATGGATGTGTTTAAGCGATTCCAGAGGGCTCCTCGTAACTATCTCCCTGGACGTTTGTGTTGCAAACCAGCCTGTCACAGCTCGGATTTCCCCCGACGAGGGAGGGGAACTGGTAACAGGAGACCTGTCTGAGAGTGGCTCATCCCATAATTATAGTTCCCAGATTTCTCAGGTCCACGAGTTGGTCAGATTGATCAACAACAGGCCTGGGCTGACCACTGCCTTCATCGCGATGTAGTGGAATCCGCTTTTAGTCATCAAAGATAATTTATTTGAAGGGAATCTCTCACTTAAATTGAACTTTGTTTGGATGTCCTATTTTTTGTTTCTGCTCACATTTGCAACGGTTAGTCATCTTTTGCTTAAAATCAACTACGGTGGAATTCACTTAAAGTCAACACTTTAAAGGGAAATTTTTGCTATAAGTCAATTCTGTTACTTTGATAGTCCTATTTTTTTTTTATTATTATTTCTGTTTATATTAAATTGCAATAGTTAGTCATCTCTTGCTTAGATTCAACTACAGTGGAATTAACTTAAAGCCAAAACTTTAAAGGGAAATTCTTGCTTAAAGTCAACTCTGTTACAGTCCTATTTATTTTTTTTATTTCTGTTTATATTTGCAATGGTTAGCCATATTCTCTCGCCTAGAGTCAACTACTAGTGAAATCCACAGAAATTCTTGCTTAAATTTTAAGCTGTTTGGCAGTCCAATTCTTTTTTTTTTCGAATGCTTTAAGTCAACTTGAATTTGCTTTAAGTGAACTGATTTTTTTTCAGTCCGGGGATGTTGACTTTATCCAGATTCCAGTGTAGTCCACGCTGCTGCTGACCCACGCGACGTCATACTTCGTCGAATAGGCTTGTTGCTCGATGCTCTTCTAATGACGCAAGACAAGGTCAGCCCACGAAGGGTCCATTGCAGACAGATTTGGGCGTTAACTTAAAATAAGCTGGGTATAGGAAAACCTTACAGGGTAATTAAGAGAAGCTGTAAGCTGTTGGAGGACACTCATTTTGTTGTTTTTGTCTACGAACAAGCCAGACCCGTGTGTACAAGGACTGACGGTTGTTAGCGATTAGAAGAGAAAAGGAGGGAGGGGAAAAGAAGAGGTGATAGCATCTACATGATGTGAGTGAAAAAGAATTATGGGATGAATAATTGTTGGTAAATAAAGGTTTTAATCATCATCAGAGAGAGAGAGAGAGAGAGAGAGAGAGAGAGAGAGAGAGAGAGAGAGAGAGAGAAAGAGACAGAGAGACAGAGAGACAGACAGGCAGACAGACGGACAGACAGGCAGACAGGCAGACAGAAACAGAGACAGAGAGACAGACAAATATAGAGAAAGAGAGAACAGCTAAGAAATGAAAGAATGAATGTTTTTGTTGACTCAACTATCTGACTCCCCTAACCATGTTAAAAAAATTTAAAAAAAAATATTCCTTCATTTGGTCTTTCCTCAGAACTGAATTTTTTTGCCCGGTAGAAAACGTAAATTTCAATGCAAGTTATTCCCAAGTTAGATCTATACAATAATTGCTAAACTGCACTAGCTTTGAGAAAGATTTTTTTCCTGAAAATTTTAAATCATTAATATAATCATAATGTATATTAAGGGTTATTAATTATAATATTCAGTATCCGTTACATTAATTATTAAAGGCGATTTCTTATGGCAGCATTAAAAAAGATAGGTGTTTTTTTTTGGTTTTTGTTTTTTTTTGTTTTGTTTTTTTTAATTATTAATTTTTTAGCTTTGCCATGTATAAAAAATAGAACCATGGCTTTTTAATTAAGTCGGTAGGAAGGCTGATACCTTTGGGAGATTGTCACCCTTCATAAGTTTATGCTCTTAAAGAAATTTAAAGGTCTTCCTGTGCTTATGAAAAGCTGAATATTATTATAGATGCTATAAAAATATACATGACCAATCAAAGACGGTCTAATGTGATTGCTTCCTTCGAATCTCCATTTTTTATATATATATATTTTTTTTCCTCCATGAGAACTTTTTTATTTTTTTTTTTTATTTTACCTGGCTTTGTTATCGGTAAAATAATAGAAAAACTTCTGCCTCAGACTGAAATGCATTACCGTAAATAACACAGTACAATTTACATTCAATTAATTTTTCTATTGTTAAGAGTTCAGTATAGACTGCATCATTCTGTGTGACACAGCCATCTAATTTAAGTTTCGCAGAACATAGTTTTATTTATTTTACTTCATACCAGTTTGTCAAGATTGCTTTTAACGTTTCATATTTCAGAATAATTATGGTCCAAGTTGTTATATATATTTCATATTTCTTTCTTTTATTGAACTATAATCTGTCTCTATCATTCTAACCTCACACATTATAGAGGTTCTTTCAGTAACAAGGCGTGGAATATTGTATTTATCATTTTAAAAACTCTTAATCGATCTTAAATCCATAGAATTCGAAGAGTGGAACTTTATACTTCTTAAATTGTCCAATATCTATAAAGCGCATAAATTTTGTAATTCTCTTTTTAAATTTCGAATTTTGATTTTTAAATAATTACCAATTATGATTTCTAAAAGAACTTACCAACTTATCATGAAAATTAATGAGCGTAAGGTAGTTTTGCTCACGATAAATAAATTTATATTCGGATCTTTTTCGGATTGGATTTTCCATGGCATGTTTGTAATGCAGTGGACCACGTGACTTCTGTATTAGACCATGACGGTCTAGTGGGGAATTTGTCTACTCGATTGAGTCTCGATCGAGGCTTTAGAAACACTCGGTCTCGATGCTTCTAAACTTGAGTATTGGAAAAAAAGGTGGGTGGGGGGGGGGGGGGGGGTTAAACGAAACAGGGACATAACTCCAATAAACCCATTAGAGTAGCACATCTTACCCACACTGAGTAGGTCACCTTGCATTTCCACTAACCGATCACACTAAGAGCTATTACACTGTATGGATATTATCTTAGGTCCTAACATAATGTTCGCGTGAAAATCCATCTCCTTTTTTTCTTTTCCTTTTTTGCAAAAGACAGTTTCATTTCAAACTTGAAAAAAAAAAAAAAAAAAAAATCAAAACAACAACAACAACAACCAGATAAAATTGCGCTTTTTTTTTTAATCACAAAATCGTAAACTACACCCGAGTAAATTCTATACACGATTACTAAATACATACACTGTATATGATTTAATTGTCGGGATCTGTGCTAATTATAATACCAACAACCAAAACAACAACAGCAAAATAATAATAATAATAATAATAATAATAATAATAATAATAATAATAATAATAATAATAATAATAATAATAATAATAATAATAATAATAATGATAATAATAGTAGTAGTAGTAGTAGTAGTAGTAGTAGTAGTAGTAGTAGTAGTAGTAGTAGTAGTAGTAGTAGTAGTAGTAGTGGTAGTAGTAGTAGTAGTAGTAGTAGTAGTAGTAGTAGTAGTAGTAGTAGTAGTAGTAGTAGTAGTAGTAGTAGTAGTAGTAGTAGTAGTAGTAGTAGTAGTAGTAGTAGTAATAATAATAATGATGATGATGATGATGATGATGATGATGATGATGATGATGAAGAAGATGGTGATGATAATAATAATAATAATAATAATAATAATAATAATAATAATAATAATAATAATAATAATAATAATAATAATAATAATAATAAAAACTTTGGTTTTGACAAAATGACAATATATAAGGTTTTTTTTGTTGTTGTTTATTAATGACATCTGTGTAAATAATGTAGAAATAATTTCATAATTATGAACTTCTACAACTTAACATCTAAATGCCAGGAGTTTAAAAAAAATGATTCAAAAACCCCAGGAAGATCGATGTTTAAGTTTGTAACCAACACCCTGGTGCTAATAAAATGCTCTCATTCTCAAGCTTGGCTGGCCATAATCTCTCTAGTTCTTACCCCCCACCCCCCTCGTCTTACCCATTTTACAATGCTAACTAGTGTGTGGATCACAATCTGTTTTGATGAACAAGCCCAGTAAGAATTTGAAGTTCTAGACCCTCAGTTCAGAGAAATTAAAAAAAAGGGTAAAATAAGAAATTATCCAATCTTTAGGTGCTAATATTGACTTTGAATCAAGAGAGAATCCCTCGGCCCTTTCACATCATGTCAGTAAATGGGGTCAAACGATTAAAACAATAACAAAAAAATATGTTCAATACTTTTAAATATAATTTAAACATTTCCGCAGAATGTTACAAGTTCTCATAACGCTAGATCTAAACTCTAGATATCTTAAAAAGAATCCAGAAGAAAGTAGAATATATGTATCTAAAATTTAGATCTAGATCTAAATTCAAGATTTAGATTACCGATATGACTCGAATGCAGACCTAGATCTAATCTAGATCTAGACCTATGATTTAGATCGCGATAAATATTGAATTTACACTCGTTTTAAAATGCATTAATTGTTCAATATTTAATCTTTCTTTCCATTCTGGATCGTGTTAATAATAATTAAATTTGAAATCTTTCGAACAGGTTCTGCCTAATTTGTCATGTAGGCCTTTGGTTTGATCATCAGGAACAAAATTCGCCTTACTATAAGACTAAGATGAAGTTGACCCAAATACCGGCTGATTTTGATGTTTTTTGTAATATTTTATTACTCTTAAAATTGATTGTTTTTCATGTAACGCCGTGTAACATCAGTGAGACTAAAGGTAACCATAGAAGGTTCAGTTAGGCGCGGCGAATAGTATCTGTTACTATCCAGTGACCCCAGGTGATTTTATTTCACAAACGAGCTCCACAGCAGAACTTTAAAATGGAACCACCCCCCTTAAGTTAGCTATCATTAGGTCTACAGAACATTGTATCATGTTACACCGAAGTAATGTTCCCATGTTATTGTGTCACGGAACTGTTACTGTATGTATAACTGTATAAATCGAATCTTTCCTGTCACTCTGCCGTTAGTAAAATGATAACAGATTCAAATTTGAACAAACGTCACTTCTGTTTCACGCCTATCTGATGAACAATTTGTCACACACAGTGTTTTTAACGAAACAAAACAAAATAAAAAAAAAAAACCAACTAGGATGAATAAAAATTTTACACAAATTAATTTTAAACCTTGACTGATTTATCTTGGGTAAACAATGGGCTCATTACCAATCATGCATCTCAGATTGAACTCCTTGTGACTGAAGAAAACGACGTGTCTATCTCTCTGAGAGAATATCTTACTTTTTCTCAGTAAAGAGTTATAATAACTATTATAAAAGAGTTGTAAAGTCAGGATGTGTCTCTGGCGCAAAGCAAAGACAAATTTTGAATGGCTTTTGCAAGTATCATTTACTCATCGGAAGAAAAAAAATTAAAAAAAAAAATTCCTGCCCGTCTGAATTTAAAGGAAATGATCAAAATTAATAAAAACTGAATTGATTTCGGTCTTGAAGTATTTTTTGTTTGTTTTTGTGAAACGTTAACTAAAGGCCAAAGCACATTTATTTCAACTCCCAGTCTAGCCCTACTGTGGTGACTATATCCTCTTTAACAACTTTTTGGACTGCGTTTTTCTCTATCTACCCTTGGAAATTATTAATCTTTTTGGACTGCGTTTTTCTCTATCTACCCTTGGAAATTATTAATCTTTTTGGACTGCGTTTTTCTCTATCTACCCTTGGAAATTATTAATCTTTTTGGACTGCGTTTTTCTCTATCTACCCTTGGAAATTATTAATCTTTTTGGACTGCGTTTTTCTCTATCTACCCTTGGAAATTATTAATCTTTTTGGACTGCGTTTTTCTCTATCTACCCTTGGAAATTATTAATCTTTAAGAACACGAGGGCAGAATTTTTATACCGTTGAAAGGAAAAAAATGACCATCTTGGCTCCTCTTCATAGCGTACATCTCGCGAAGAGGGTCTGGATGCGGCTGTCCTTATTGCGATCTTTACGAGTCTATTTCAAGATCTTTACTTGAAGCTCATTATAAAGCTTTTATAGAGATATCATAACTATGGAGTTTGAATAAAACAATGTCTAGAGATCCACTGCCTCGTGGAAATTGATAGCTGATTAATATTTATTCGTTCCACTGATGAATTATACTATTATTATGCTGTGGAGCGTACATACAAGATAAAGAGCGTTTTACAGATCTTTCAATAGGTCAGAAGGTTACAAAGTTAGCAGACTGTTCTTATTGAGACTAATATTTGATTATAAAGTACGTTTAAATAATTATGCGTGTGAATTTATCTTTAAGTTCATTGCACCGCTTCTTTACATGTAGAACTAACATTTACGAACATTGAAATTATGATTCACATAATCATAATTACTAGGAAACGAAGTTTTATTTCCAAAATAAGCTGACAAGAATCAAGAATGGTAAGCAACTATTGAAAAAATAAAACCAGTTTAAAATACTTATATTCAAGAGCATAACTTTTAGTATATTAAAATATATAACTATGTCCTTATAATTATGATTACATCGGCTGCTTATCACAAATTTTACAACCAGAAGCCTCTAGGCCTAGATCTAAGCAAGAAAGATCTTCAAGAAATCTATACTGTAATTCAGATAAATCTATTCATCCCCATTATAGAAATGTTCAGTTTGACAGCGAAATCTTTAAACCAGTCTCGCACTCTAGCAACCTGTCAAGGTTTGTTTTTCTAAAGCTAGAATATCCCCTCCCTTTCCTCAATCTACGCCAAGAGGCCGTTTCTCTGTAGTCCTCTTGTTTTCCTGCATTCCAATATCGCTCGAAGCCACGCTTCCTGTCTAGGCAAAGAGCTGCCCATGGCCGTGGATGCAGCTGTCAAAATGATTGGCCTTGGCCCCGCCCACTACTCTCGGCGTCGACCGGTGTGCCCGGACAATCGACCAATCACAGCTGCCGCTCTCTGCGACGCGCGTTGACACCAGCAAGAAAAGTCGGTGGAAAGGGGCGGGTGCTCGACACAGCCGGGTCGTGAACGCCGAGGACTTGAAAAATAATCTTTTATTTTGTGTCGTGTAAAGACGAGGCGTCATTAAAAAGATCTTAACTTTTCAGAATCGGATTATGAATGTTTCGCATCATAAGTTCTTGACAGCTTTCGTAGAATATTAGCCACAGAGCCAACTCCCGTCCACCTAAATGAGCCCGGTAGATCTAGATCTAGATCTAGCTCTATAGCCTAAGGAGAGCGAGATACAGATACTCGCTGTCTTTATAAATCTGTGGTCGCATAATTTTGGGCTACGTCGTAGTAAAACTGTTGACCTTTCGATACCAAGCCTGTTCTCAGCAGGGGTTACATTTCTGCTATGGTAATTATGGTAGATTCAGCTCAAAGCAGGATTTTCTCCCATCTTCTCTTTCAAATGGATTCACACCCTAAACCTTTACCGTGTAAGTTCTATAGTTGACGAGCGTAGATTTAGAGGGAAGAGATAGATTTCGATTTTTACTATGATCACTATGGTGGATTACATAATTACACAATCATGTATAGAATAGACAGAGATAAAGAATATAGAATAATCTTAAAACGGGTGTTTAATCAAGAATATAACTTAGTAATCCACCTTTACCAAAAAGGTCTTTAATAATTGAAAACCTTCACTAAATCTAGCTTTAACGGATATTACACTTTAATACCTGCTTTTAATTCGCAGCTAAGTGCAGCTCAGTATTGTTTTATATCTCCTAAGTCCGTCTCAGAATAACATACTGGTCATAACTAAGTGTCACAGGTTGATATAGCCTAACATAAATTTCTTGCTAATCTTCAAATTCAGCCTTTTGTTTAATTAGAATAAAAAAAAAAAATGAAACGAAACAAAAACAAAGAAAAAATAAAAAAATAAATAGGTTGTACAAAACAAGAAAAAAAAAGTATTTGCAGTTTTAGGGCATTGCTCAATTCTATGATTATAATGTATTTGCGCGTCCATTTGTTTGATGTAGCTCCTCCACAAACAAATTATCTCAAACCTTTGCTGCATATCAAATGCTGTCGGGCAGGGTGGAGCAGAAGCTACTGAAAAGATGAGACCCCAAACTCACTCACCGACGGCATACGAGTAGAACCCGTGAATAATGTCCCTGAAAAATAATGTGCTAGTGATCACGATGATGATGATGATGGTAATGATAATGATGGTTATGATGATGATGATGATGATGATGATGATAATGGTGATGATGATGATGAGGAGGGGGAGGATATTGATGATAATGGCCATGACAATAATGAACAGAATAATGAGGATGATGATGGTATGGATGATAATGATGATGATGATGATGATGATGATGATGATGATGATGATGATTGTGATGGTTATGATAAAACTATTCGTGATGGAAGTGATGCTGCTGCTGCTGCTGCTGCTGCTGATGATGATGATGATGATGATGATTATAATGATAATACTAATTAGGAGGATGATAATGCTGGTGATGAGTATGATAAAAAAGTCAGTGGTGGTGATAACGTTGCTGCTGCTGCTGATAATGATGATGATGATGATGATGATGATGATGATGGAGATACTAAGTATGATGTTGATGAAGAGGAGGGAGAGAAGAAGGAGGAGGAAGAAAAAGAAGAGTGGTAACGAATACTGTACAGGCGTTTTTAGACATTTCATGACCTAACTTTGATAAAATTAACTAGTCTAATTCAAAAAAAAAATTGACCGGGAGTTAAGCAGTACGGTGAGACAAAAAAGCGGGGGATAGTACTGTTAGGGATAGAGAGATAATGGAATTAAGAGAAACAGAGAGAGAGAGAGAGGGAGAGAGAGAGAGAGAGAGAGAGAGAGAGAGAGAGAGAGAGAGAGAGGGGGGGGGGAGAGAGAGGGAGAGAGGGGGAGAGAGAGATAGGGGAGAGAGAGAGAGAAAGAGAGAGAGGAGAGAGAGAGGGGGGAGAGAGAGAGAGAGAAAGAGAGAGAGGAGAGAGAGAGGGGGGAGAGAGAGAGAGAGAAAGAGAGATGATAGAGACAGACAATTCTAAACAGAGAAGTACAGAATAATAAAAAGAGAAGAATGGAGAGAGATACAAACGAGAGAGTGAGTGAGAGAAAGATTGAAAGAAATAGGGTGGAGGTAGATAGAGAGAGATATAGAGGTGGAGGCCCAAAGAGAGAGAACGTAAGATTATCATGCAGTAACAGAATGTTGAGTCGATAGATCAGTAAATTGATAAAAAAGAGAAGAGAGAAAGAGAGGAGGAAGATGATATCTGTATATCTATATTTTTATCTATTTATCCCATTCTCTCCTTAACTAGCTCTTTTATGTAGGCTATTTGTGTGATTGGCCCTCGTTCTTTATGACTGTGTATCTGCATTTGTGACTATGTCTGTGTCTGTGTTTGTCTGTATGTCTTTCTCTCTATCTCTGTCTCTCTGTCTCTCCGTCTCTCTCTCTCTCTCTCTCTCTCTCTCTCTCTCTCTCTCTCTCTCTCTCCTTCTATCTCTATGCTATCTCTCTCAATATCTTTCTCACATACCTCGAAGAAATCGCTCTTCTTTTTTTTTAAGGGCGGTCCAATTGGAACAAGCCGGTTTAGCTAAGCTGGCACCGGGTAGGTCAAATGTCCGTGTACCCTGTGATGGCTCCGCCCACTTCCATTGAAGAGTCAGCCTCCCGCTGCCCTAACGTGCTCTGTTACAAGCACCCGGCGAGTGGGGCGCGCTCTCTCGGATCTGATTAGGGGGGGGGGGGTCTTCTGGCGAACTGGTGGAGCGATTTCTAAACTCTGTTAGCCAACCAACCAACCAACCAACTTCTTTCGTCGCTTGCATGCAGGCCGGCGCCTCCAACAGGAAAAGAGGTGGGGAGGGGGGGGGGGGGGGGGATTTGATAAGTCTAGGGTGGAGTGAATGCTACAGGCTAATGCTGGCTACAAAGTCCAGCCCTAAGATTTGTGGGGGTTTGTGACGTCCATACTCCAGCCCACCACGTTCACTCACTCACTCACCAGTTTGAAAAAGGCCTGTAGGAAAATCATAAGCTTCTAGCTGCAGCCCCTTACGCCTGCGTGGATAACCTTTTCTCCCAGCCAGTCTGAAGCGAGTAATTCTATCGGCGGCCGGCTCAGCGCTTCTCCACTGAACCAAAGACCGGCCGTTCGGACATTCGGACAACTCTGGAAGAAGGGGGAGAAAAAAAAAAGGGGCTGGAACCAACTGACCACGAAAAAAGAGCCCTTGGAGGCATCTCTGTGCACAGACGATTACCACAGGGGCCAGTTCCACAGACCTGTAGGGAAACAGGGCAGAAGATTGTGGAGACCTCACCTTTTAGACAACATTCCTTGTGATGTAGGTGCGAACTTGTGTTAATAGGAACGTGAGAGAGTGCTCTTCGGTGACCAGATCTGCATAGCGGACGAGTGGACTGGTCAAAATGCTACAGTTCACTTGAAGAGTTAGTACTGTCTAGTCCGAACTACTATGTACTTATAGCCCGATTCTAAACTGTTTCCATTTACCGCTTCAATCAAGGGATAATATTGCTTAGCTTCACCGCACAAAAAGACAGGATATTGTCTTCCGTTACCCAGCGCGAGATGTAAGCAAATTCATTTAACCGTTTTTTTATTTCTCATTCTGTGAAGGAAATTTTTGCACGCTCAGTGGATTTTATTTTAATTTCTTCGCGAAGCTAAGTATTCAGTTCCAGCGATCCGTAATGTTTGATAAATGATTTCAAGTTTAATACTCTCCGAGATAATCTTTCATCTAGATCTAGGTTTAATGTAATTTTATTAAATATCGTTTTCTTCATAACAAATACCGTAGGTTAGTTCAGCTTACCCTCGCTTCAATTTATTACATTACTAAGCAAGTTATTTTTGTAATTAATATGTCAAAAAATTGAAAAGGTCAATTTAGGCAATAATTAAAAATAAACATACATTCTTTCTGTCCTTCAGTTAACCCATTATTATCCGCCGATCGGTCGATTTGCTTTATTTCCATGAATTGCCACTCCGTATTAATTATGATTATATCCCTATTGAAACAGAACAAATAATGAAATTCAAGTTTCATGTCCGCTTCAACCTCGGTACATTTATAAATATTAGTAAACACACAGCTGCAGTGGTGGATGTTTACTGCGGACAGTAATATTCTGTATAGACTTAGATTACACTTAGTCACGCCTCCATTATTTCAAAATCAACAAACTATTTTAAACGTTCTCTTTTAAATTTACCTAGAGTTGGATCGTTAAGGACCTGCCTAGATTAAGACTAGTCTAGTATACAATTTTCTTTAAAAATCCAGTGACTTATCTCTGATACAAGATTAAAAGATAACTGTCGAGTGTGATAGATCTAAATCCATGGTTGTGACTGGCCTGTAACTCTCATGAACGCATATTTCTAACCCGATTCAGCAGCTGCTGCTACTGTAACTGTTTGAGTTAACCATATTTTCTACCGTAACGTTGCTGTGACTAGATCTAGGTCACAAAACAGAGATTCTAATCCTTGGACTTTCTCAAGAATACGTCGCAGCATTGGTGAATTCGTTTCGTGAACACTAACCGGGATGAAAGATTAAAACTGACAGACTTTGTTTGATAGAACTGTTACTACCTTCCAGGATTTTTCTATTGACTACTGAAGATAATAGAATGATTTTCGGTGTAGATTCGGGATCAACATCAGCTGCAGCGGAGAGTTACAGGTAAAAATTGATGATTTTCTCAATATTCACTAGAGAGTAAAGATTAGAAATTCTACAAGTGTAAATTTTAACTCCTTAGCTCTACTTCTTTAGATATTGGTTGATGGAAATAACAGATTAATGGGAATTGTATAAGATTTGTTTTATGAATAACGCTTAAGAATTATTTTTCTCCCGATCCTATTATTAATGCGTTAAATTTGTTTCCGTATCCACATTCCTCGCTGGCTCTAGATTCTTAAGAAGACTAAAACTGGTAGAAGATGTCAGTTCAGGAATAATGAAAAAAAATAGATATAGAAAAGGGAATTAAACTAAGGCAGAGATTAAAAGAAAAAAAATACACAAAATGATCAGTAAGATAGCAGTATTATATTAATTTTAATTGCAAAGAACAAGCGAAAATTTAATAATTAAGATTTAAGGTCCACTGAAATAGATCTTGTTCTAGAAAATAGTAAAGCCAATCCCTGATCTCTTACCTCACTTCATAAGATTAAAATTGCAATGTGTTATGAATCAACAGCTGATTATTCCTTTTTTAAAGAAGACCTAAAATAGCAGTTAAAAAACGGTATAGAAAGATAACCCCTTAATATAGACCTTTATAAACAAAAATACTAAATAATGTTGTGACTGTGCTTACTACACTAACTGTAACAATAAAAATTAATGAAAAATGTAAAAAGTACAGGACTGGTAGTCTATAATCTTCAACTAGATACACCCTATCTGTTTTTCCTCCCAATATGAAACTCCTTGTGAAGACTTAGAGCTAACTTAAAACAGTTACGTAGTGACTGATGTACTGAATATATTGGATAATACAATGAGCGCGACTTAGGGGCGTGGTATAAAATTAGGATGATAGTTTTATTATATATATATATATATATATATATAAATAACTGACACAAATAAGAACAATAATATTGTAAAAAGGAAAAAGAAAACAATGAAAAAATAATAATAATGTATCTATGCAAGGATAAAATTATTTTTTTCTGATTTGTTAAAAAAGAAACTCGAGTCACGACAAGAAAACGGCAGGCAAAGTCCAAAATCAGCTTTATTCTAAATATCGAAAAAGTATATAATTATGTACAGAAATAATTAAAAAAAAAATGCTGTACATAAAATAAGCAAACAACAAACACAGTTAAAAGCTGCTAGGTAACTTTTACCTCTTGAAAATAGACACGACTTTAATAATTTTTATTATAATAATAATTATTGAATACTCAAGACGCAGTTACTTTTCAATAACCCAAGGCGTTATATTTACCACTTTTTAAAATTATTTTTTTCGCGTATCTTGCCTTTTTTTTTTGTCATGATTATAAGTTTTAGGGATAAAAATAAAGTTGCTTGATTTTGATGCCTTTAAGAAATTTAAAAAAATACAGTTACACTTACAATTATTCAACTTTTGAGGCATTAGATAGTGAAATCGAACTAAAAGAAAATAAACAAACAACAACAAAAAAAAAGTTTTTGATAGAAACAGAATAATCTAGTACTATTTCGACATATTAAAAACAGTGTGATAGAGGAAAAAATGCGTCATCACTTTGTTGATAGCTGAACAGTTACTGCAGCTGCTGTAAGAATATTGTTGAGTAGAATGATCTACTTTGATATTCTAGACTGCAAATTACAATGAGTAAGAGGACATTTTCCTTTTAAAACTAACAATTATATCAGTGCACCAGATAATCGCTAAGAACATAAAAATCTTATAATATACATTGGTTTCATGAGAATCTTGTAAGTCATGATTGTGTATGCTAGACATAATTTTTTTTTAATTTATGCCATTATCTAAATTTAGACAGTAAGCACTAGTATGAAATTCAGCTTACTTAGAATCTAACGAAAATGAAATAAAAAAAGAAACAAATAAGATTCATGTAAAATAAGTATGATAAATAATACAATGTAAAGAATCTTTGTTCTTTTATTTTTTTTTCAAAAGCTTTCACTTTAACATTCTTCAATAGTGAATAACTTCAATTTAAAAAATTTAATGAATAATAATGATTATTAATTCAATATGAAATTAAGAGAATAACGTTTTCAAAAGGCCTGCATTATGAATGATATTGTTCAGAGTAAAATTAATGATTATCGACAATAATAATTTATATTATACGTCAAAAATACAACAATTTTAATAGATCTTAATAATTACATTCAGCCCGACATGAAAATCGATAATGCCAATTATAGTTCATCAGCTCCTAATCAAAACAATCCGTTCTACGTAACTGCTCTTTTCATTTATTTATTTTTTTGCACGTATCCCATAGTTCAAAGGATTCTAAAATATTTTCAAAAAGCAATGACTTTAAAGAAATACTAACGTTTTCATAAGGGAACAAAATGGAACTAAAAAAAAAAGTGAACAGATAACTTTGTCCGAACCATGATTGTTATTTTTTTTTTTAATGTTTAATATTTTAGTACGATTAATGGTGAGTCTTCATAATTCACATTGTTTAACGTCTCCATAATTTCTCTCAAAGTCTTATTACAATACGATTAATGGTCAGTCTTCATAATTCATATTGTTAAACATCTCCATAATTTCTCTCAAAGTCTTATTACAATTAGGAGAAATAAACTTCTCTCTAGCGAAATGTTTCCTCGCAAGATACTAGATAGCAATTTTTTAAACTTTTATTGTCTCCCTAACTGCCATACTTTACTAACATAATAATTCTAGCTAAAAAAACAAAATTAAAAAAAAAAACAAAGCAAACAATAAAAAATAAACAAATTAATACAGCAGCTATATCAGTCATTTAATTAACCAAACAAAACGCCAAAATTGAAGTGTATATAATTGGATCATGAGGCATAATACACAATAGCTTCAAACGATTTAATTAATCTAGTCATAATTAATTAAAGTTAAACTCTTGAATTCCTGCAGCAGGTTGTTTCTGGCAGATGCGTAAGGGCGGTTAACGATTAAGCACTTATAACCTATCTGATGCTTACAGAACTCTCCTCTGATATGATTGGTTTCTTCAGGAATCTCAAAACCATATTAGAAGCTTCTACTCGTATTGACTGCTTCTTCCAATTCAATATACATGACTGTAGTTAATTACAGTAGTTTATTATACTTAGTAAGTTCAACAATCCACAAAGTTTAACATTCTCTCTCTCCCTCTCTCTTTCTCCCCCTCTCCTCTCTGTCTGTCTGTCTGTCTGTCTGTCTGTCTGTCTGTCTCTCTCTCTCTCTCTCTCTCTCTCTCTCTCTCTCTCTCTCTCTCTCTCTCTCTCTCTCTCTCTCTCTCTCTCTCTCTCTCTCTCTCTCTCTCTCTCTCTCTCTCTCTCTCTCTTAGATTTATGTTGAAGACTTCAGATAATTAATTCAATCCAAACAAAAACAAAAAACATTGAACTCTCTCATTATGATTTTGTGAACCTGCAGAAAGGTATATTCATTTTATTTTAGAGTTCATCAGAGAGGACTTTGCAATGGATTTTGAAAATAAAGTGTTAAGATGGTTCGAAAAGTTTCTCAAGATAGATCAACGTGTAAATTTTGTTTTTACTTCAGAACAGTAACTATTATAGTGGTAGAATTTGATAGAGGATTCCAGTAGCAGTGCAGCTGTTCTAAATTGTGTAATGTCTACTAACTCTGTCAGATTCTTATATGACGACAAACGTCGCTAAAAGGAGACGAAAGTTTTTAGGTCAGGCAAGGAAAAAATAGTTCTAGTCTAATCTAACCCTCTATAATAAAAATAGTAAAGTGTCTATACTTTAATAACATCGTTGCCATAATCATTAAATTAGTTATTGGTTATTATTTTTTTTCTCAAAACTCTTTGAGAATAAAAGATAAAAACATATCACAATATTTTCCATTTTTGAACTGTAACGTTGTCATGAAATATAATTGCGAGAACAAAACTTAGCAACTTCTAAAAACCTTTTGATAATTAATAGAAACTTTATGATTGCATTTACCTCATGCATTTTACTATAACTCATTTCATGCGACAGTTCTGCTATACTTGTGAAAGCTAGCCACTCATTTTGTAGCGCAATTCATAATAAATTATGATATTCGTTTCTTGCACGGCAATTTCTATTCTATTCGCGTCATCACTCAAGGTTTTTACCTTACAGTAAATATCGTTTGATCGGCCGGTAAAACGTTATCTTCAGGGCGAAATTCGGCTCGCTTAGAGTTATATGCATGTGAGGAATATAAAACTAATCATAAGTATAAAGCAATATTGTTTAAACACAAATACAATAAAATAATAGTGTCCTATTACCCGAGCTTTCACGCCGTTGCAAACAAAAAACAACCATACAAACAAACAAAAAACAACAGCAACAAAAGCAAAACAATATACAATTCACACAGCAGCGAAATTAATCAAATTCATGGCCTTATTTCTAGACCAATAACAGTCTATTACTGAACACAACGTCCTGACGCGTGTAACACTGATGTTCAAGTTACTGTCAGGTTGTTGGATAGGAAAGTTTGGTCCACGCAAAACGGTATTTTAATCTAATAAAACTCAAAAGCTAATAATAAATTTAAAAAAAAAAACAAAAAAAAAACATAAAATAAAAATAAGTAAATACATAAAATATTTGGGAAATGGATACCGAAGTGAGGATTTCCCCAAGCAGTGCTGTAACTGTAGTTACTGTAAAGCTATGCCTTCTTGAATAATCACACCGCTTAATGCGTTAATATTTTTTTTTTTATTACTGTTTCATTTTGAGCTTTGATTCGTCTTCAATGTAAAGTTGATGTTTGGATACTGTGCATTTTACAAGAACTGCAGCTTTCCTTAAATTGAAAAATAATGATTTCATATAAATTGCTTTAACATTATAATCAGAAGGATACAATTTTACTGCAAAAAGCAATGAATCTTGGGGTTCGGATTTAGTTCATTGTAATTTTTTTGCCTTTTTTAGTTTTCTAGATTAAAGTTTGCTGAGCCCCGATACTTTCTTCAGCTTACTAGAATTACTAGTCTTTAATTATGTCCAATTTCGAAAATGTTAAAAAAATGATAATAGTTACAATCATAAATACAAAGTACAAAGTAATCCTTTAGGTATTCTGTTAATCCTTCTTTAAAATAAAATAGTTAAAAATAATAATCATTTCTTTCATTTTCGGAACTGTTTATAGATAATAATGGTTCATATTTTGGTCTCAAACACTAATTCTTTAACATTATTTTACGCTATCCATAATGTCACAATAATTCATTTCTTTTCACATAGTTTTTTTTTTTATTTAAATCTGAAACCAGTCTTACTGTCCAAGTTAGTATAGTAACTGTAACAGTTTGTTGTTTTCATTTCTTTGGAGTTTTTTTTTTTCTATTTATTAAAGCTCATTTTTCGATTATTTTATTATACAAAAAATAATACAGGATTTTAAATCGCACATTTTTTTACCGCGCTTTGATCTATTCAAGAATGTGGATTGTGGCGCAGCGGTGCGTCTAACATAAAACCTGCTCTCAAACAAAAACAAACTGTTTGATGCGGATGCATAATGCATGCACGTGTAAAGTTAGCGGCCTGTCATGTCTGAAAATGATGCATAACTGATGGTTTTTTCTAGTGTTCCGTCAGTTTGATAACTCTGTCTCTGTCTCTGTCTACGTCTTTGTCTCTGTCTCTCTCCCTCCTTCTCTCTCCCTCTCTTTCTGTCTCTCTCTTTCTCTCTCTCCTTCAATCCATCTCTTTCTCTCTCTCCTTCTGTCTTTCTCTCTCTCCTTCTCTCTCTCTTTGCCCTCTGTCTGTCTGACTCTCTGTCTGTCTCTCTCCCCCTTTCCCTTCCTCTCTCTCTCTCTCTCTCTCTCTCTCTCTCTCTCTCTCTCTCTCTCTCTCTCTCTCTCTCTCTCTCTCTCTCTCTCTCTCTCTCTCGCTCTCTCTCTTCAATTCTTGCAAAAAAAAAAAAAAAAAAAAAATTTGCGGCTTCGTAAAAGAAAGGTATGAGTACCGCATAAACAATACAGAAGCTAACGAAGATAAAATGTTTTTATTTATTTTTATTTTTTTTTGTAATGGTATAAATAATTAAGCAGAACATTGATAATAGAAATATTCATGTGATAATGGGCACCGTGACTGAAAAAATATCGTAATAATAGTAACTGTTTAAAAATAGTTGGTCCTATGAGAAATGTTTACCTTCTGAGTAATCATTTTTGTTGTCGTTAGTTTTTTAATAATTTAACACTGTCGAGTTAAAGAGTATATCCCCTTGTTTAATGTATATTATTATACACTTTTGAGATCTTTATTTCTTTACTAACTTTTTGCAGGTTCACATATTAAATAGTTTGATGTTGGTGGTTTATTTGATATGTATTTGTTTATTTATTTTACTGTCTTGCCTGCACGAGGCATCTTTGTAGCGATAAAAACTAAGCCTAATACATTCATTATAGTGGACGGTCTTTATCAATCAGTTCATTTGTGAAGAAATCAATCTATGATTGATAAATCTGCTGTGAATTAATTAAATAAATAAATAAGGGCTCGGATGGACATGGGTACAGATGGCACAATCCGGTCACAACAAGGATCTCCTGATAAATCAAGAAAAATC
Source organism: Elysia crispata (assembly GCA_033675545.1). NCBI lineage: Eukaryota > Metazoa > Mollusca > Gastropoda > Plakobranchidae > Elysia > Elysia crispata. The sequence goes on along the minus strand of JAWDGP010002956.1, from coordinate 396,802 downwards.
AAGTATAATAGAAACAAACATGAAGCATCTCGCGACAAATATTCTACTCTTCTCTCTCTATTCTTAGTGCCTCTGGGACCCAGAGCAACTTACACACTCTTTCATGCGGAACACACCAAAACGAAGGAAAAAAAAAAGCATGCTGTTTCTTTTTTGCCACAGTGTTTGTAACAGGTCAGCATGCGAGCTTCTAACGCTAGACACTCCAGCTCCAGATCAGGTTATGTTACAGTGAGAGACTATAATATGTCTGCGCGTGTGTTTATGGGTTTGCGTGGCTGTAAAATCGATAGATTGGATCCTATTGTACGCCGACATGCAGGGGAAAAGGGCTCTGGATTATCAATAATATTCTAGAGCCACGGATCGGTGGTGCTGTAGACCTGGACTGTTCGATCCAGCAATCATCATTACACGGCCTCTACTGGTTCTCTTCTGCTTCTCTCGCACTTGCTGGAATTTCCTATTCGATAGGTTGATCTTTCCTTTCTTCCTCAATGTTTCGCTTTCTCCTAAGCATTATTTTATAAAGCATGTTTTGCCTCATCCATTTTCTCTCGTCTGTGTGTCGGTATCATTTTCTCCAGTTCTCCTTCTCTGTGTCCTCTCTTTGTCCGCTCTCTCTCTCTCTCTCTCTCTCTCTCTCTCTCTCTCTCTCTCTCTCTCTCTCTCTCTGTATCTGCCTCTTGCTCTCTTTCTTTCTCTCTCTCTAACTCTGTCAACATATCTCTCTATTTCTCTACAGATATCTATCTATCTATCTATCTATCTATCTATCTATCTATCTATCTATCTATCTATCTATCTATCTATCTATCTATCTATCTATCTATCTATCTATCTATCTATCTATCTATCTTTCTGTCTATCTATCTATCTATCTATCTATCTATATATCTATCTATCTATCTAATATGTCTGGCTATGATTCTATATATTTATGTATGTACGGATCTTTGTATCTATCTACCTAATTCTCTACCGATATCTATCTATCTTTCTATCTGTACACTATCTTTTTAGAAACCACGAGAACCCGTCTTAACTGTTGCGATAATCAATACATTGTCATAATCATAGCTCTTGAATACACGCTCACTTTCCTTCATTCTTTCCCTGTTGAAATTTTTACCCTGGCCCCACCTCTCGGTTCCTTAATATCAAAACTTTGGTGAAAGATCTTTACGTAAGAAAAAAAAATATGATCGGCTCTTTTGCACCGGGTAGGAACTGTGGCATTCCTGTAACACAAAAATTTTGAAATATCACAGTGCTCTAAACACTACAACTATAACTAACTACTTAGCACAACGCTCAGCATTGTAACTGCTAGCCTTGCTCAATCAGCCAACCTGCCGCACATCGATCTGATCAGAGCAATCCTTGTTCTGTGGCAGCAGTCACGGTAAACGCTCATTAGAGTAGAGCCTTGGTACTCTAAAAACTGCTCCCTCGCTCACTTAGAACAAACAACTGGCGTAGAGTCGGGGTTTCAGAAAAATAGTTTAAATTGGTACTCAGTGAAAACATATAAATATAATAACACAAAAAAAATGTCAAATTTCAAACAAAATAATCCAACTCTTGTTTCATTGTTTTAAAACAGACATAATATTTAAAAATGAAATTGATGAAAATCCCTTGCTTACCGATGATTAAACTATAGACTAGAGTCTATGTTTGTGATAGATTTGCTTCTTAATAAGCTCAACAATATTATTATAAGCTTACTGAGTGAAATTATATAAAATGATAAATAGAGAGTATGGTCCAAGTAGAAATAAATTCAAATTTCAAACAAAGTAATCCATATTATACAACCTATATTTTATCGTTTTAAAACGGACATAAAAAGCCGTGGTGAATCTATCACTATAATTCTTTATAGGGAAATTCGACACAGTAAATAAATTTTATATTCCATTCCTTGTTCTTGAAGATCTCATTCCAAATAGGACCTGGACAAATTACCGAATACCGATTAATCGGTAACTCTCCCAATGTGAGGCCTGCAGCTCGTAGACGAGCTAAGCATTTCGTAATCGGTTAGCATTGAAAGCCGTGTGTTACATATTTCATTCAAAGTAGGATATTGCCCGATGGTGACGAATCTAAACGAAGCAACGAGCTTAGGAGATTTATAAATTGAGCTTGTATACTCTGTAGATCGTGGAATAGTATTAATTACTGTGAACCTAATAGGAAGAAGAATGTGAAGATATTTTTTTTTCTTAAATTAGCAAAAAATGATAGTTTGCGGCCGATAAAATTGAGAAGTTTTGGGTCAGTCAATGCTTTAGAAGTTTTGAAAGGTCATAATATTTTATATTTCTAACAGATCTGACATGACAAGATTATTAAGTTATTAAGGTCTGCATTAAAGACCAGCTCTTCTTCTTCTTCTACTACTACTACTACTACTACTACTACTACTACTACTACTACTACTACTACTACTACTACTACTACTACTACTACTACTACTACTACTACTACTACTACTACTACTACTACTACTACTACTACTACTACTACTACTACTACTACTACTACTACGATAATAATAATAATAATAATAATAATAATAATAATAATAATAATAATAATAATAATAATAATAATAATAATAATAATAATAATAATAATAATAATAATAATAATAATAATAATAATAATAATAATAATAATAATAATAATAATAATAATAATAATAATAATATCAATAGTTATTCATTTCTAATTTAGGATGTATATGACCAGACTGTAGTGGCTGAATTTAATATTTATTGTTTCTATAATTAGAAATTTCCATTGCTCCTTGTTTTCCCGGGTAAATTAATGAGCTGCAAAGAAAGAAAAGGGAGGAGGGGGGGGGTGAGAGGGAGACTGAATGGGAGAAGAACTAAAGAGATAGAGAGAAATAAAGAAAGAGAGAGAAAGAGAGAATGAGAGAAAGAGAGAAAGAGATTAGAGTGATTACGGAGAAAGAGCCGGAGAAGGAGCACTTTATTCTAGACAGGCACCAGGCGCTCCTCACCCTAGGGGCAAACACCCCGAGAGAAGGGGGGGGGGGGAGGGGGGGCGTGGTTTACCCCTAGTGAGGCCAGTAGCAGTAGCGACACAGCAACATTAGACAGTGCCGCGACTTGATCTCTGGAGATGATAATCTATAATTAGACCCTCGTTAATGACCGGGTGACGAGTGCCTCGCTCTGCTTGCTACCCCACCCCTCCTCATCTCCCAACACTCCCGGCCGAGTCTCTCTCTCTCTCTCTCTCTCTCTCTCTCTCTCTCTCTCTCTCTCTGTCTCTCTCTCTCTCTCTCTGTCTCTAACTCCTCCACTCCATCTCCATCTCTCAATTCTCTCGACATCGATGCATCGTATACTCAAGTATATAGCCGTGCTGCTCCACCCCTCCTTTTCCTTTTTCTCTCTATCTCTATCTGTCTCTCTCTCTCTCTCTCTCTCTCTCTCTCTCTCTCTCTCTCTCTCTCTCTCTCTCTCTGTCTGTCTCTAACTCCTCCACTCCATCTCCATCTCTCAATTCTCTCGGCATCGATGCATCGTATACTCAAGTATATAGCCGTGCTGCTCCACCCCTCCTTTTCCTTTTTCTCTCTATCTCTATCTGTCTCTCTCTCTCTCTCTCTCTCTCTCTCTCTCTCTCTCTCTCTCTATGTCTCTAACTCCTCCACTCCATCTCCATCTCTCAATTCTCTCGGCATCGATGCATCGTATACTCAAGTATATAGCCGTGCTGCTCCACCCCTCCTTTTCCTTTTTCTCTCTATCTCTATCTGTCTCTCTCTCTCTCTCTCTCTCTCTCTCTCTCTCTCTCTCTCTCTCTCTCTCTGTATCTCTCTTTCTCTTTCTCTCTCTCTGAGCCTTTCTCTCTCTGTTTCTCTCTCTCTACTATTCTTCCTCCTTGATTCGAATCTTATCATTACGCCCCTTCTTCTATTCCAATCTGTTTTCTCATTACAAATAATTTTTTCCCCTCTTTCAGCGCTGTAGTTCGTAACATTCTGCCAATCCGTTTCCCCTCTTTTTTTTTCACTTGATTTGCATCTTCTTCTCATTCAAGTTTCTCTTGTGCTCTCCAGTAATTCACATATCATTATTATGCCGTTCTTTGTCATGTTGCAGCCCTTATCTCTGTTTCGATGCTCACTCCATGTGTTTTGAAGGCGCTAAGCCTTCCTCCCCTCACGCCCTACAGTGATCTCTTGACTCCGTATGATTAACCTTGTCCAATGATTTTGTCTGTTTTCTGCATGTCTTGTACATTAATATTTCATCAACGCGGTAATGAGAAATAGTACGGCTAATAAGATGGTTTTAGAACTGCAATCCATTGTTTGAGGTATGTCCTCTACCAGCTAATAGTGAATTGTTTTTGTTCCATCTTAAATATTTTTTTACTATTTAGTTTTAGAATTATTTTGAGAAACTGTTTGTTGAAAACTATTTGCGTCAATATCAAATTATTCGACTATGTAGAATTCTATCTAGAACTACAATGAAGGCAATAGTTTTACGTTTACATACCAGACCAGTCAAATTAATAATTATGTTTGCAAAAGAATGTATTTTACAAACTTCCATCTCATACGATGACAAACAAAGTACACTTATTTCCAACTAGGACACTCAACAATATTAGGAATCAAACTCAAGGCGTTATGAATTGAAATAAAAGTTTAGTAAGTTATAAGGAACTATCCCATTATATTGCTGAAAACGCTTTTAAAGGTCTAACGACAGACCATATTGTATTTTACCAACCTGTATACCATTCTGAACTCACTGAAGGTCAGCTATAAGGAACAATGCGTTTGCTTGGAACGCATTTTACATGTAATTTATTTAGTAACGGGAGAAAATGTGTAAAAAAAAATACTACCAAGGATTTAACATCGCACCTGGCCGAGCCAGGATTCGAACCTCGTACCTCCTTATACTAAAACCGCGTATCTACCAATAGACTATGACGACGCTACATAATTTCGGCATTACATAATTATTGCCCAGAGGCACGGTATCAGATAATGAGGGACCTTCAATTGCATTGATAATTTACAAAGATCACAGATTAACAAAATGTCATTTTTATTTTTTTTTTTCTGAGGTGGGTTAGATCAAGTGAAACTTACAGTCTTTATTCGTCAAATTACACGCTTTGCGCTAATGATAGCTTTGTAGCTTTATTCAAACGACCGTCACTGTAATCTGAAGGGGAAAAATTAGAACAACACAATAAGACAAAAAAAAAAAATTAAAATGAAAGGTGAATATTCTTTGTTTTTTTTTCTTGTATTGATGGATTGTAAAGATAACACGGTTTGCCCAAAAAAAAAAAAAAAAAAAAAAAAAAGTAATTTCTTTCATTAAGAAACAAAAACTAGTGAAACTTTGTTCTCGATTCTTCCGACCAAACGCTTTAAGCCGACACTGTAACAGTTGAGGTAGCTTTGTGGCTTTAATTCACCATCATAGAAAGAATTCACAAAAAAACGAGTGAACTCACATTGAAAAACAAGATAATACAACTGTTACAACCAAGCGCTAATTTCCCCCGTTTTCTTTTTTTTTATACAAGTGTCTCCGTTACCCGAAAATCCTCTTTAAGTTTGTACGGCATTCATTCTCAATATTGGTTTACATTGCTTAAGTGCTTAGATGATTACAGCTTGTCGTAATTGGTACTCTTCAGTACCGGGCTGAAAACAAAATACCGCAGTGTGTGAAGTTCTGTCGAAAGTACTGAGGACTAACCTTCTAATACAGCATTATCTTTACGAACCTTTTAATTATACCGTCTGACCGAAACTGTTCCATCTTGTGCACAAAAATGGTCCATCGCCTGGGGCAAGGACTGTTACTGTGAACGATCGGACGATGTCGTCTTGCTCTATTCACCGCCGTTGTAAGAATTGACTTCTAGTTCTAGGGTAACATTCGGGGAAACTTGAAAGATCGTTAATTTCTTTATTATTTTGTAACCAAGGGTTAACTTGGTTGTGAAAAGGTTTTAAGGGTTATGAAATATAAACAAAGAAAGAATATTATTCAGTTTGCGGGGAAATCCGAACTGCTTGTGCATATTTTTAAAAGCAAACATTTTTGTTTTCTACTAACAAGAAAAGAAAGTGAGATTAAATAGAATCAACTTATTGTTTTTAAAAAAGAAACGTCATTTTCTTTACTGATAAAAAATATAAATGCTATTTATTTTGACTATGAAAAAATAAAGCCATTATAAATTTCAAATCTTACAAAACCACGATATAGCTCTTGAAACATTTTATCTTTTTTCATTGTTTACATTTTCATCATAGGCATTATTGTTTGGCGAGAGAATTATAACAATTATTGTAATATGCAACAATTACTGAGTACTGCAAAGGTTGTTTGAATTGAGGGCTGATCTAAAACCTGATTCTGGCTTACCTTCCCCCATCTGTTTACTAAGTCATAATCTATGACAAGAATTAATAATCATATTTCACGAAGAGAGTCAATGAGAGAATTAATGAGAGAGAGATATAAAGAGAGAAAGAGAAAGAGAGAGAGAGAGAGAGAGAGAGAGAGAGAGAGAGAGAGAGAGAGAGAGAGAGAGAGAGAGAGAGAGAGAGAGAGAGAGAGAGAGAGAGAGAGAGAGAGAGAGAGAGAGAGAGAGACAGACAGACAGACAGAGCCAGAGAGAGAGAAAAGGAGAAAAAAAGGAGTGTTCGCTAAGTTGGGGATTATCCGTCAACGGGGTCCAAAATAGAGGATTAGGTAGCGGTCTTAGAAGTCACAACGACACAAATTGCCGAGCCTGCGATATGGGCCGGAAGTTCTGACTTGCCAAACGAGGTCATGATATACCTTTACTCATGCAGAGGTTAATGCGTTTAAGACGGCAACCTACATGGTTTAGTGCAAGTAATTTTTTTTGCAAGTTGCAACTGCTTCAAGTAGTTATAGCACTGCGCCTCGGCTTAAAGGTTAATTGAAATTTTTCATTGCATTAAGTCTTTTTTTTTTTTTTTGGATTTTGTTGTGTGCTGCATTTTTTGTACTTTTTTTTTTTTTTTTTGATGATGACGTCATTGCTGTTGCTGTTGTTGTGGATTTTTTTTCTATTGTTATGATCAGTGTTGTCGTCGTCGCTGTCGGTATTGTTGTAGTTATGTTGTTGTTGTTGTGTGATAGTTAATGATGTTGTTTTTTATGCCTTGGCTGGATCCATATCCCCCTAGCATCTTGTTTTTTTTTTTTTTATAGGAAAACATGGTATTATTTATCTTTGCAAATCGAGGGATATGCGATACACTATTTTTACCGATAATCCTAAGATTAAACTAGATCTAGTATGTTTCATTAAAACTGAAAAAAAAAGCAAAAAAAACCGATACTTGAAATAAGCATTTTGTTTGATTATGAGGTCTCCTCCATTTAAAAAAAAATTATTATTATGTAGTTGAAAGCATTCTTCAAGAGACATCACACAACTTGATCTAAAATGAACTTATTTAATCCTAAATGTTCATAGTTATTCTTAATGCCAAAGAATCAGGGAGGGGCTGGATCAGACCATAAAATTTTACAGTCCCGAAGAACTAAAAAAAAATGCGGCCTAAGTTAAGAAGACCAAAGAAGTCCGTCTGATACACATAAGATTGTGATTTTTTTATTATTGATTATAGATTGCCCGTTGCAGTTTATGGCTTACATTATGGTAGTCAATAGTTATTGTATACACGGGCGGGGGCTTCAATTTAATGCTCTTTAGCACTTTCGACCTGTACCGTTCTGTGTAGATTTGGGTTTTCTATGCCTTGAACAAGTTACTCAATAAAATGAATATTTTCATCATCATTATAACAATATTTTAAAATATTTTAAGTACTTAATGATCGTAATCTTGCTTAGAAAAGCTGCTAACCATAGCAGTTACAAAAAAAAAAAAATGTTCAAACAAACCTTACGCTTCGTCTAATCTGCTAAGCATAAAATGAAATAAACGAATTAACGGGAAAAATTAATATTCGCGTGTCTCCAGTACATTATACTGCTTCTTGCTGTGAGATACAAGTTAGGTTTTTACCCATTATTACAGATGTTAAAATATTATTTTTAAAAATTAGCGTCCCAACCAAGGTAACACACCGTGTCGTTATGAAATATATAAATCGCTAAAGACATCTGAGCAGGAATTTTATTTATTAAAACAAGGAAGATGAGGATGGAGTGACCAGGAGGAGGTAGACAGGGATTCCCCGCCCCCTACGTGTTTATTTCCCCCTCCCAGGTAGGTGGAGTCCTGTCAGTCAACAGACGTCTCACGGGTCCTGAGGTAGGACAAATCATGCTTGTTGCAGTGGGTGACCCGAGGAGACAGCACAGGTGGTTGGTTGGTCATTGTGTTCTTCTGACAGAGGCAATGATGCAAGAGAAGAAGGGATTCATGTCCATAATGAGGGTTGTTGATGCACGGATTACATCCTTTGTTTTTTTTATCGACGTATACCACTGATTCCGTTGCCGAGGTATACCATTGGTTTCTTTGTCGAGGTATATCATTGGTTTTGTTATCGACGTATACCACTGATTCCGTTTTCGAGGTATACCATTGGTTTCTTTGTCGAGGTATATCATTGGTTTTGTTATCGACGTATACCACTGATTCTGTTGCCGAGGTATTCTATTGGTTTCTTTGATGAGGTATATCATTGGTTTTGTTATCGACGTATACCACTGATTCTGTTGCCGAGATATACCATTGGTTTTCTGTCGAGGTATATCATTGGTTTTGTTATCGACCTATACCACTGATTCCGTTACCGAGGTATACTATTGGTTTCTTTGTCGAGGTATATCATTGGTTTTGTTATCGACGTATACCACTGATTCCGTTACCGAGGTATACTATTGGTTTCTTTGTCGAGGTATATCATTGGTTTTGTTATCGACGTATACCACTGATTCCGTTGGCGAGGTATACCATTGGTTTCTTTGTCGAGGTATATCATTGGTTTTGTTATCGACGTATACCACTGATTCTGTTGCCGAGATATACCATTGGTTTCGTTGTCGAGGTATATCATTAGTTTCGTAATCGCGGTATACATCTGGTTTCGTTGTCGATGTATACCATTGGTTTTGTTGTTGAGGTATAAAATTAGTTTCGTTATCGCGGTACATAATTATCTGGTTTCGTTTTCGATGTATACCATTGGTATCGTTGTCGAGGTATAAAATTGGTTTCGTTGTCGAGGTATACAATTGGTTTCGTTGTTGAGGTATTGGTTTTGGTTATCAAGGTATACATTTTTGGTTTCGTTGTCGAGGCCTACTGAATCAGTGGAGAGTCAGCCTTTTCCGTGTATTTAGTTGAATTTCACTCCGATATTTGCAGGAGTTGGGATTGTGATAAATAAAGCTGTCTTTGTATCGGATGTTTCTGCTATCAAACACAATAGAACGAGGGCAGTAGTTTTATTCGTTTTGCAAGATAATTCAGAATGTTAGCGATTTAATAATTTCTGTCTTAAAAATGTGAGACGACCAATAGCTTAAGCTTAGTTAAATGATATTAATTTTCTGCTCTAATTATTTGTTACGATACTTTTGACTTAATTCACATAACTGATAGCTCTTGAACTTAAACAGCAGTTAGTAGCCCGAATAAAACCACACAAGCTCACTTTTTTTTTCTTCTTTATTATTTAGAATTTCTTTTTAAACTTTTCAAATCATTGTTACTTGCGTGACAGCAAGGAAACGTTTTAAAAAGAATATCAGACATTGAGAAGAGTAATTAGAAAGCTTATTTTCAACGTAAGCTCTTTGAAAATGTGGAACACAATGCTTTTTTTTTTTTCCAAGTTTTCCCTGAATAGTTTTCTTATATATTCCTCTGTAATATGATTTTCGTTTCAACATTTTTTTCCTCCTTTCTTGTAATAAGAGAACTGGCTTTGACCCAGACTTGAACTGTTAAACTATGGTTCAGTATTTTTGCTTATTTTTCTTGAAACATAGCTTTACGTGTTTCTAAATCTTGAGATAACCACTTATGGTGGACTGGGCTTGTTGAAAGAATCCAACACGTGTCTTTCACTTTTCTTCTGTCTGTCTCTCTTCCTCCGAACAAGACTCTTTGTGAGATCTAAGGGGAAAAAAGAAACAAATTTGCAACATTGAGTAAAATTATCTAGTCTCAATTTTCTCCCATCACTTTCAGGTTTTCTTTTATGTGCCTTATTTTTTCTTTCTTTCTTTCTTTCTATCTTTCTTTCTTTCTTTCTTTCTATCTTTCTTTCTTTCTTTCTTTCTATCTTCTCTTTGGTGGGTGTTATTTCTCATCAACTGCTGAGTGTCTGTTCGGGTCTTTCTTTGTAAGTTTCTCTCTCTCTCTCTCTCTCTCTCTCTCTCTCTCTCTCTCTCTCTCTCTCTCTCTCTCTCTCTCTCTCTCTCTCTCTCTCTCTCTCTCTCTCTCTCTCTCTCTCTTTTTTTTCTCTCTTCCTTCTCTTTGGTGAGTGTTCTTTCCCATCAACTGCTCAGTGCCTGTTAAGGTCTTCCTTTATTTATTTTATTTTTTTTTCCTTCCTCTCTTTCTGTCTGTCTATCACCCTTTCTTTCTATCGTCTCTTTGGAGGGTACTCTTTCCCATCAACTTACTGCTCAATGCCTGTTCATTGCCGCAGCAGTAATCTGGTGTGATCTCGCATCATGAATATTCAAACAGTCACACTGGCTGGAGTGGAGGGGGGAAGGAAAAATACTGTCCTCAATGCGATATCCGATTGCCCCCCCCCCTTTTTTTTTTTCACTTCTCCTAAAGATCTGATCGGAAGCTCCACCCTCCACCCTCCCCCCCCCCCCCTCTCTCCCAAAAAAAAAAAAGAAAAAAGAAAGAAAAAGAAAAGAAAAAAAAATTCACATCACATACCCACACATATATTCTAATTTAATACACACACTGTCACGACATTTTCAACCCCAAGCAATGCGAATACTTAGTACTGGAAGTTGCGCTTTTTGTTGTCGTAATTTTGTAATTACAGACTTAATGGACATCCAATTATGGACTTATGCTAAGCCTTTTGTATATACTTATATTTTCCTCTGTAAAGTTTATTGTCTTTTCCTCTAAAAAAAAAAAGCTACAAAGGTTTCGTTTTCTCTCTCTCTCTGTCTCTGTCTCTCTCTCTCTCTCTCTGTCTCTCTCTCTCTCTCTGTCTCTCTCTCTCTGTCTCTCTCTCTGTCTCTCTCTCTCTGTCTCTCTCTCTCTGTCTCTCTCTCTGTCTCTCTCTCTGTCTCTGTCTCTCTGTCTCTGTCTCTCTGTCTCTCTCTGTGTCTCTCTCTCTCTGTCTCTCTCTTTCTCTCTCTCCCTCTCTCTCTCTCTTTCTCTCTGTCTCTCTCTCGGTCTCTCTCTCTGTCTCTCTCTCTGTCCCTCTCTTTCCCTCTCTTTCTCTCTCCCTCTCTCTCTCCCTCTCTCTCTCTCTCTCTCTCTCTCTCTCTCTCTCTCTCTCTCTCTCTCTCTCTCTCTCCCTACAAGTAATAAAACAGATTTATATACTCTAACATTGCATTGGCTGTCGTCACATAAACCTTTCGTCCTTTCTAACTTTCGTTTTAACCCCTTCCAGACTCCGTACAGACCCGTATAATGAGTTTTCCGTCTCCGAAGTTCGTCAAAAAAATCTTACACGTTGACCCCTTGAATCCTAGCATAACTTATGCGTTTCGGGCACGGGATAAAGATGAGAGAGTGTGTGTCTGGGGGGGGGGGGGGGGGGGCGGCGGTTGAGGACGACGTGGAAAGGAGAGGGAGGGGGTAGCTGAGGGCAGGTCAGCGCATCACTTGGAGTCTTGTGACAGTCCAGATAGTGCAGGAACCCGGGGATGCATGGATGGCTGACCACACTGTTTTTACGGATTAGCTGCGAGCGCTTCATTCCCATCTAAATTATGGATGTTAAATTTTGTTTCGCGAGTGTGTTGTGATTACAGTCGTGGTTTTAAAATAGAGACTTTATCGTGATAAAAAATGTGTTATTTATTGGTTTCTAAAAAAAAAAAAAAAGAAAATCCAATCCGACATAGATTTTGTTTAATGAGGATCAAAATAATTGGTGTCATTTGTTGCATTCGATTTTAGGATAATAATGTTGCCGTGCAATCGGTAGGTTAATCTTTTATTATTATTATTATTATTATTATTATTATTATTATTATTATTATTATTATTATTATTATTATTATTATTATTATTATTATTATTATTATTATTATTATTATTACTATTGTTATTATTATTATTGTTATCATCATCATCATCATCATCATCATCATCATCATCATCATCATCATCATCATCATCATCATCTTCATCATCATCATCATTGTTAACGTTTAAAAAAAAAACATGAATGAAATGCCCCTTTTTTCTCTCCTTTTGCATGGCTTTCATAAATTCGTATCGACGTATTATTGTAACAGTTGGTTTTGACAATGAATAATTCTTTTTTTTTTAAAACTTTAATTATCCTGGTTTGTTACACCTTTTGGTTATTTTTGGTTATATATATATATTATTTTTTTTTTTTGGACATGTGCTATCTCGACCTCTTCTGAATAATGAAGATTTTCCACGACACTGCATTCGAAAAGGATGGAGTGGTAATTCTTTTATTATTTTAAACTTTAGAAATCCTGGTTTGTCACACCTTTTGGTTATTTTTGTTCATTTATATTTATATATATATATATATATATATATATGTATAATTTTTTTTTTTTGGACCTGTGGTATCTCGACCTCCTCTGAATATGAAGATTTTCCACGACATTGCATTCGAAAAGGATGGAGTAAAGCGTAGATAAGCCCTGGATGTTAATGGAGGAAAAAACTCTGAACAAACTGATGATTGTATAACATAATTATTTGCGTAGTGCAGCGATTTTTTGTTTTAATTATTGTGCAGCACTGCCAGCAGCACAAACACTTCTATATAGTTAGCCAGTGCATGTCTGGAGTAGTGGAACCAAGTTGCCCCATAGTGCAGAAAATTAATGCTGGGGAAATAAAATAAATGAGTTTATCTGGAAGAAAAGAATGCGTATATTAATTTTTTGGTCGATTTTTTCAAGAGTGAAAGATAATTATAATATTGCTATGAACATTTTATTTGCGCAGCAGAATGTTAATGCGCATTGTGATAGATGCATTTTTTAAACACGAATCGTTACCTTCTTTTTTTTTTTTAAATGTAATTCTGCATTCTCTTGCAGTGATTTTTCTGTCCTTATCATTTCAATATTTTTTCTTTCTTTTTTCGAGCCAGATAATATTCAAAGTATTTGAAATTATCTCGCTCTTTTCACCACTTAATTCATATTATACCTCCCCCCCCCCTTTTCCAACACCTATTTTTTTCATCTTTAGAAAACAATAAACAAGAATTACTTTAACAGCCATATTTTACTGCTTTGTTAGCATTGTGAAGGAGAGAAATAACTGAAATAATTTATGAAATAAATAGATGAAAATAAGAATAAAAAACCCAGCTCGTATCATTTAACTTAAACCCTCCTAGATACCTCCTGATACAAATCATTCATCTGTTTCACTTGAAGACAATAAAGCAACCAGGCGAATCTTCCTACATACAGCACTCTGTCTAATATGATTCTAACAAAGGTATACTTTCAGGAAACAATATTTTACCACACAGTCTAGGTTAGTTTCATTCCACGCACTCACTATCACCACCTCTCAGTTCCTATAATAATCAGCTGATTTGTTTCCTTGGTTTTACACCAAATACATCTACATATTTATCGTAACCCTCTCACATATCCTTTTCTATCCTCCGCTTTATTTGTCCGGCTGCACTCCACTGTCCTCTAAATCCTAGGGCAAGACTCGCTCCACTTATTTCATCCCCACTAGTCTTACAAAGTCCTGGCCTTGGTCCACCTTAAGTCCAGCGGTCTTGTAAGTCTCCTAAGTTTTTCAGGCCGTTCTTGTCCACCTGGTGTTTGGATTAGAGTTTAGATTCACCAAGTCGCTCCCTATTAATTATATTACCTTCATAGCAAGACGTTTATACTCGTATCCCATCCTGCTGGCAATCTTTCGGTCTTTCCTTCTTTCGTTTTAAACAGAGCTGTAGATGGATTAATGAGTTTTTCAATATTGTGAGAAAGTCTTTTCAACTTTGGTTTCTCGAGGAGTAAAAAAATAATGGACACGAAAACGCGTCTGTGCGTCCTTCACCGATGACTTCATTGAAGGAATCGTCACATGCAATTTGCCCATATACAAAAGAGTTCAATCTTTTGGCATTTTCTCTTTTTTTTTTAATTTTTTGAAAATCGTCTTTGCTATTTGCTGTCCTCATAAGAGTCTTGATAAGCATTAATGATCTAAACATTACAGGTGATCAATGAAGGTTAAACAAAAGAAAAAAAAATAAAAGAGAGAGAGAGAGAGAGAGAGAGAGAGAGAGAGAGAGAGAGAGAGAGAGAGAGAGAGAGAGAGAGAGAGAGAGAGAGAGAGAGAGAGAGAGAGAGAGATTGTTAAGGCTTTGGAAGCAGGAAACGGATGGGTAATTAAGAGGAAGGAATGCACATGAGAGTAATTATTGTTGCATATTTATTTCTTCTTGTAAATCCCAAATGCAACATTTTTCCTCACTGCAATCACATTGAGTACATGCCGATTCCCAATGATATAAACAATCTCTATTTTTCGCCATCTTTAAATTTATCATTTCATTCCGAAATCTTTTTTTTTTGGCGACGATTTCTTATGTTTTCTCTATTCACATGTCAGATAGGACGACAAAATGATAAGTACGTCTCAAATATCTCACTTCAAGGTTTATTTCTCCGCCCTCTATTTTCTTGCACACAATCAACCGTTCTGCGAGGTCCCTTCCTCCCCTCCCACATTCTTTATCAACTGGTGAAGCATGCGACCACTTTGGACAATTTTCTTTGACGAAGTAAGTCCAGAAAAAACATCTCCAGGCGTCTCGGTAAAAATTCTTGTTTGGGGTAACCCCACTGGGCTAGTCCGCCATGCTTCGGGCCACTCGATCCGAAATTTTGACGACGCTCTCAAGAGGCCGCACCACTTAGCACCGCCAGAGAGAAGTTTGGTCGCAAGTTGGTGCGCACACCTTCCTCGCGACAATATTGGCATTCTCGTGGCTTTTGGGGGGCGGCGTAAAATATGCTCTGGGTGCTTCTTGCGCATACAAGTATTTGGGAAATTCCCGGGGAAAAAAAAGGTGGTGCATTTAGGCAATTAGCCAACCTAAAGTCTATGTAAAGTCTTTAGGCCTATCCGTTTGCTTATGCGTTGCTCTGAAAAGTTTTAAGGAAACAGTTGCGGGGACTTGGTCTTGAGAACAAGCTCTAGATCTATTTATCGCAGTCTCCTGCTGAGCTTTTTTCTTCCTAAAACCATAGTGCGAGCAGTTACAATTGTTGAAAAGCACCAATTCAAAATGCAAGCATCGTGATAATAATAATATTAATAATAATGATAATAATAAATCTTAAAGAATCTGGGCGTGATTTGGGGAATAAAAAACTTGGACAGTAAAACTGTGACTGAAAAAGAAAAATTAAAATTAAGTGTGATACGCAGCTCGGAATTTTGTTCAAATCGGAGTAATTATTTACTGTGCTGAACTAAACTCACTCATTTTGGATTATGAATACCACAAGTGCTTGAGACCTTTTGAGACTCATAACCTTGCATCGTCTGCTCAATATTTTAACATCGGAGGTCACAGTGCCCGCTACATTTAATGATGAAGATTGCCACATAGAGCATCAGTGGTTTTCGAAAATATTTATTTTCATGCTAGGATGGTATAAGATATAGAGTGTGAAATCTGAGCATCTTTTTTATCTTAATAGATATGTCCATTCTGTAATCTCCCCTTAAGTTATGATACTTATTGTTCTCTTATACAATGCTTCTTTAATTTATTCCATCAGTGAGCATTATAGACTGAGAGGTCAAAATTGAATTTCGTTTTACGGCACCCATTAATTGATCACAACAATTTTTGAAGGTCGCCCAAGATACAGCCTCAATCTTGCAAAGAATAGTTGCCTCAACAGTTATACCTAAAAATAACGGCACCAAATTTCCCGAAAGAGCGTCAGCCCTGTAACAATGAGAGCAGTAATTTGGTTACCGTCTTCATAACTGGTCTAGGGTTCGGTCAGAACCGTTTGCGTGTAATACTCACTCTCAAAATAATGGTTGGTAAAGTAGGTCAATACTCACTCCTTGGGATTATGGTACTCTCATAATCGGATTCCGAAGACCGATTGATGATGTTTGGTTAAGAGTTGACCCTCCCTGTGGTCTAAGCATAATTTTCTTTCATCTGACAGCCTTGACAGAATGATTCCTGACAATCATGGTACTTCTTTACTAATAATTTTCGAATCTGTTCCGATTTAAATGACCAAAAAGAAGAAAAAAAAAAGTCTTGACTGTGATCAAAAGGGTCATGTGATCTTCTTAAATTTCGTAATTTTAGTATCAGACGAGTATCATTCTTTTGGCTTATGTTTGCGCTAAATTAGTGCGTGTGTGTATCCCTCCTCGAGGGGGGTAAGGGGGGGGGGGGGAAGAAGGAAGTTTAAAAAAAAAAATCATCATACCACAATCATATATATATATATATATATTTTTTTTTTTTTTTTTTTAAAAGCTTTACGGAATCTTTCTGAAGACTAACACTACAAGAAAGACAGCCTGCCGATATTAAGGAAAAAAATTTCTTCGGAAAGTTAATGTTCCACCTTAAAACTGCACAATACTTTGATTCATACATCCAGCCAAAGTATTGTTGGCACCATTGTGTAAATCTCACCAACACTTTTTTTTCCAATTCCTTCACAGCAATTGCCGTTGTGAACAGAAATAAAATTGAGAAGTGATTCGTTGGAACAAACGGCCCATCCTACCCAAAACTGGAGTTGCAAGAGTCTCCTACAACCTCCTCGGACAAGATAAAGAGGCGCGGAAGCAGATGACTCTACTCACGAGGAGATAGTTGGTCTGTTCTCAGAGAATAACTCCAATGCGCGCTGCAGCTACTGAAAGAGGCCATCTCTGTATGCGAATTAGTCAGCGATAAGTCGCCACGAATCAGGAGCGGTCCTAGTGTCAAGTAATTGAGTCAGCCAAGCCTCGGACTGCAATTATCAAGCCAGCCTGTGCTCTGTCTGCAGTAAGAAGGCCAGCCTGAACTCAGTCTCAAGTAAGCGAACAAGTCTAGCCCTCAGTCTACACAAATAGCCAATCTAGGCTCAGTCTGAAGTAACCAGCCAGCCATACCTCAGTCTGCAGTAAGCGACCCAGTCTAGCCTCAGTCTGACCAAAGCGACCCAGCCCGACCTCAGTCTGCAGTAAGCGACCCAGTCTAGCCTCAGTCTGACTAAAGCGACCCAGCCCGACTTCAGTCTGCAGTAAGCGATCCCGTCTAGCCTCAGTCTGCAGTAAGCGACCCAGCCCAACCTCAGTCTGCAGTAAGCGACCCAGCCCGACCTCAGTCTGCAGTAAGCGACCCAGTCTAGCTTCAGTCTGCAGTAAGCGACCCAGTCTTGCCTCAGTCTGCAGTAAGCGACCCAGTCTAGCCTCAGTCTGGACCCGCTGCCGGAGCGCGCCTTCCACTCGGTCACGGCGGCCAGAAGCGCTGCTGCAGTCGCCGCAGCTGCCGTCGCCTTTGGTGGTGCTCCTGGACATCTTCACGGTTCCTTTGGGGGTGTGGGAAGTGTTCTGGGCGGTGGAGGAGTCGGTGGAGTCGGTGGAGTCGGCGGAGTCCCTTACCACAGCGCCGATCTTCAAGTCGGTGGAAGGAGAAGTGACGCGGGTGGCGTGTTCGGCCTCGAAGGGCCGGCGACTTTTTGCCCCAGCTCAAATTTGGATTTTTTAGCAGGAGCCTCCGAGAAACAAGAGGAGAAAATCTTTGACAGTATGCCAGCTAAAGGTGAGACTTTTAAGTTACTAAATTTTTTTTTTGATTATTCGAAGAGAAGTAGTAAATTTATAGAATCATTGCAGTTAGATGAGTGGTATAAATATAATCTATGCTTCAGAAATGACGTAGTGCTCTGTGCTTTTAAACTAGATAGGATTACATGAAGATTCTGCGAAAGAGAGGATTTTGCATTTTCTTAGAAAAAAAAAAAAAGAGAAAATTTTTTTTTATTTTTACATTAATGCTCCATGTAAGCTATTTTGTTGAGCACTTGTATATGCAAGACACGACTCACGGAGTAAAACAAAAACTAGAGACTGATTTTTTTTTGTTTATGAAGTTATCATACTGGTTACATTAAAACAACCATTATCGAATTGATTTAATAGATAAGCAATACATCTTCAAAAAAAGACATTCCTCAAGAAATAAACTAAAAAGAAAGCAATGCCGATTAAAATTTCGGGAGCGCCAATTTTGCCACGAAACGAAATCTCACTCTTCTCTTGAACTGACAGACCTTCGTCCGGCTTCCATTCCAACTCATTTATTCATCCGGCACCAAAACGAGAGACAAGCTTAAAAGCCCTCTTAATGCCTACTGCTGGGGGATTGTGGGTGTTCAAGACAGCTATCTTGATTAGACCGATGGTCCCTACTACATTACCATGGTCTTCCAGTCAGATCGTTACTAAACATGGGAGATGAATTCCATTTCTTCTCTTTCCCTGTGTATTCGTTTGGTCTTGGGTGTTCTGTGAATAGGACATTCCTCTTGCTCTATCTATCCCTTTTGTTTCTCTCTCTCTCTCTCTCTCTCTCTCTCTCTCTCTCTCTCTCTCTCTCTCTCTCTCTCTCTCTCTCTCTCTCTCTTTCTGTCAGTTTCTCTATTATTTTGTTTGTAATCGGCTGGACCGTTTTTGTTTTTTTTCTCTTCTCTTGTCTCTCTATTCTCATATTTTATCACTATGTCTTTGTCTCTTTATCTCTACCTGTGACAGTCTCTCTGTTCCTCTTTCCGAATCTCTATTTCACCCTTTTCTATTTTGATTTCCCTATCACTATGCCTGTCTATGTGTCTCTATCTTTGTCTCTATCTCTCTCTGTCTCTCTGTCTGTCTGTCTGTCTGTCTCTCTGTCTGTCTGTCTGTCTGTCTGTCTGTCTGTCTGTCTGTCTGTCTGTCTCTCTCTCTCTCTCTCTCTCTCTCTCTCTCTCTCTCTCTCTCTCTCTCTCTCTCTCTCTCTCTCTCTTTCTCTCTCAAAATCTGTCACAAATTCTGACCATTATTTTTGTCTCTCTGGTTCATGTCAGTCTGCCTATCTGCCTGTCTTTCTGTTACTCTTTCTAATCTATCTATCTATCTATCTATCTATTTTTCAATCTATCAGGTGTCTATTTATCTACATATATACTCCTCCTCATCTATCCATTTCTCTATCTTTTTTTCTCACCTACTTCTTTGTCTTTTTCAAATACATACTAAAGCAGTGTAGACAATAGTAAGTTTTTCCTAAAAATCCAACAATTCCGTTCTTCACCTTCTACATCCACATCACTCCCACCCCCTCTTCTTAACCCCCCCCCCCCCCCCCTTTTTCCCCCCCTTTTTTCTCTTTCACTCCATCCCACCCTCTTCCCTATCAGTGTTTTTTCCCCTCCCCGACCAAAATGCATGGCGTGCTAAGATCCCAGGGCCAAGCCTATCTCCGCCAACATCGACTCAATATTCATACGCCCCATCAGTCGGGAATCCTCGCTAAAGCCGCCCCTTGCGGCCGTAAAGACAATAAAATCTTATGGCTCATTACAGGCCAAATGAGCAAAGCTTACCCCCTCCATTTTCAATAATAAGCAAAACGAGAGGGGGAAGGGGGATAAAAGAGGGGGGAGGGGGCGAGAAATCAGAGTTGCTGGTGATTGGTAAAAAAATGGAAGGAGAAAGAAGAGTGGTTTTAAAAGTAAAAGAAGAAGGTGAAGACAAATGGAGTTGTATATAAAATAGAATGGTTATGCACGGGTCCATAAAGTTTGAGAAAATTAATGGTTAGAAAACGCAAAACTTGTCGCTGTATGTAATTTTGATCTGTTTATGGCCGAAAAGAGAAGCATATGACTGCGCATGGAAAAGAAAGTTTTTTTTATGTTTATAGTTTTTTTTGTTTGTTTTTTTTTGTTTTTTGTTTTTTTATTTTGTTTTTTTGTTGTTTTTGTTTTTTTTTTTGGCAGCTGGGGAGCAAAATAATAATAACAACAACAGCAAGAGCAGCAACAAAAAAAAAGAACAATAACAAAAACAATAATAATGATGATGATGATGATGATGATGATGATGAGGAAAATAATAATGATGATGATGATGATGATGATGATGATGATTATCACAATAAGGTGGAAAGGAGAAGGTTTGTGTAACAGAGAATCTTTAGATCATGGTGCTGATTCTTGTGGATCTATAAAAGGCAAAAAAAATCCATCTTTGTTAATTTTACAAAGACGAATAAAAAAATTCTGGAATTCCCTCAACAATCATTAAAATGGGAGGTTAAGAAAGTTTTTTTTTTTTTTAAATCGGCTATCACGAGCATCCATAATCAACAAAAACCCAGCTGATGAGCCGGCATTTGGAGAAGATCGAAGTCTTGCTCTACTTTCCTGGCTTTCTGGCTTTCTTGAGATGTTTTTCGATGTCTTGGAGTTGTACATGTGTGTTTCAGTGTGTGTGTATGTGTGTTTGTGTTTATGTGTGTGTGTGGCAGAAGGAGCGGGGTGGGAGAGAGGAGGGGCGGTGGGTTGTCGCCGTCAGGGGGGAGCCCTTCAGGTGAAGGCTCGCTGTAGATTAGGAGACCTTCATCTTCTGATGGAATACTAGTATGTAGATGTTGATGGTGGCCCTGTGGCCAAGAGAGGGGAAGAGAATGGTGAATTATTATTATCAATATTATTATAATTATTATTATTATTATTATTATTATTATTATTATTATTATTATTATTATTATTATTATTATTATTATAATTATTATTATTATTATTATTATTATTATTATTATTATTATTATTATTATTATTATTATTATTATTATTATTATTATTATTATTATTATTATTATTATTATTATTATTATTATTATTATTATTATTATTATTATTATTGTTATTATTATTATTATTATTATTATTATTATTATTATTATTATTATTATTGTTATTATTATTATTATTATTATTATTATTATTATTATTATTATTATTATTATTATTATTATTATTATTATTACTATTATTATTATTATTATTACTTTTCTTATTACTAATGTTATTAGTCTCACCAATAATTACCATAGGTCGATGATTTGAAGGTAGATAAAAATATCCAATATCTATTTTTACTGATAATGCTATTTTATAAGAACATTAGATAGTTCAAATTACAAAATAACAAACAAACAACCAAACAAACAAAAAATCCAAAAACAAAACAAAAAAAACCTATCACGATTATTCTGGATGCAACTGACGATGGAATAAATTTTCAAACAATCTATGCAACGACGCAGCCAATTTGGATATGATAACGAGGTCAGTTTCAAACTTAACATTTTCAAAAAAAAAAAAAAAAAAGAAAATGATTTCCAAAAATTACCCCATAATTTCTATCCTTGACTGATCAGAAGGCATGCTGCATGGGCTATACTCTTACAGCATGCCCGAGCTCGCATCTTTCCTCCGTCGAGGTCCCAGGGTGAGCAAATTTCTTGTACCTCGGCGCCGAGCTCTCCTCCCCACAGAGTGAGCAATCAAAAAGCGGCGGCCGTCTTTAATAGCCTGGAGGTATTCTCCCTTAAATTTATTGCGATGACTATAATTTCCTTTCATCATACTTCAAAGACAGACCTAAACTATCCAAATACGACGTGTGCTACGCTACGGAAAGGCAGAGCGCCACGGCTAGTTTAAGGAACCGCTATTGATTTTAGCTTCAGAAAGGAAGGGGGATTGGACCGTAATAACACAGAGGTGTCTCTTTGAGCCTGCGCCTGTTACGCCCAGTCGCTAAATGCAATATAAGGTAAAAAAATGAAGAGAGCGATATGGGAAATTGTAATAAGGCACAATTTAAAAGTAAATCAATTGAAAAAAAAAAAAGAACAAGAATGGTTGGAAGAGGAAGAATTGATTATATTTGAATAAAGCAGGGTTAATTTGAAACCATGACCTGGTAAATCTTTTAAAATAGTGGATATAAAGACCAACATCTTTCAATGTTGGAGATGTTACAATGTAATAACGGCATTTAGAAAAAAAAAAGAGGACAAATAATATCGATTCAGTATCAATAAAAACTATGCACCATTCGCAAAATCTGTTTGTCTTAAAATTTAGCTCAAAAGCTGCATAACAACAATCATGAAGCCAGGAGTTTTAATAATTTTTTTTTAATAATCGTTTGCCATGACGATAATAATTATTGTTCAATTAATATTCCAGATACTTTTTTATTATAATAAAGGTTTTAAAAATGTAAGATAAAAACTCGAACTCGAAATTATTTTAAAGAATAAAATCTGGAAAATGATTAAGAATAAGAAAAAGGAGAAATGAACATTTAATATAGTTTTAGAATACCATTGTACTGAAAGTATCCTTGCGCTTTATCAGGGAGAAAGAGAAAGGGGAATGAGAGCGATAGATAAAAAGATAGATAAATAAATAAATAAATAAATGGATGGATATATAGATAAATAGAATCTGATAGATAGATAGATAGATAGATAGATAGATTGATATGGAGATGGATGGATAGATAAAGAGGGAGAGAAAGAGAGAGAGAGAGAGAGAGAGAGAGAGAGAGAGAGAGAGAGAGAGAGACAGACAGACAGACAGACAGACAGACAGACAGACAGACAGAAAGAGACAGAGACAGAGACAGAGAGACAGAGAGACAGACAGACAGAGAGCCAGAGAGAGAGAGAGAAACTGATCTACAGACATACTAAAGGCAAAGACAGAGAGTGGAGTAAGAAAGCCAGCAGAGTAAGTTGCAGATCCACTTGAACCAAACTCTGCCAAGTTCCTGTAGATACAGATTCTGTCACAAAGGATTTGTGAAAGTTCTGTGTACTGAACCCGTCCATGTTCTAGCATGTAGGTATGTCAGCTTGAATTTCTTCAAAAATCAATTTACTATCACTAAGGGCAGGTTCGGCTTTTAACAACTTCGTACTGTACTAGTCTGGCACTATTTTTTATAAAAATTAAAAAAAAAAAAAAAAAACAGCGCTACACAATCATAATCATTAAAGCAAGGATGATCAAAAAAAAAAAAAAAAAAGAAAGAAAGAAAGAAGATTTGGATTGATTGGTTTTTGATATAACCCGTCCGTAACACGACGATCTCAGAATTTCTCGCATATTAAAATAATAAAAGACCCCGTCGAGCAGGGCGGAACTGAAAAGATGGGGTCCAAAATTCTTGCTCCAACGCTGTGAGGTTCGAACCCACAAAGAAAGTTTCTGTGGTTATAAGGGCGGACGCTCTATCTACACAGCCATCGGTGATTCTATCAACTATAGTCCTGAAGAGAAGAATTTGTTTTTTCTTAAATTTCATATATTTTTCGAAGCTTGCAAATGATCGTATTCTTTTCGCAATCTCTCTCTCCCTCCCTCTCTCTCTCTACCTCTCTCTGTGTCACTGTCTCTCCCTCTCTATCCCTGTCTCCCTATGTCTTCCTCTCTCTCTGTCTCGCTATGTCTCTCTCTCTCTCTCTCTCTCTCTCTCTCTCTCTCTCTCTCTCTCTCTCTCTCTCTCTCTCTCTCTCTCTCTCTCTCTCTCTCTCTCTCTCTCTCTCTCTCTCTCTCTCTCTCTCTCTCTCTCTCTTCATCTCTCTCTCTCTCTCTCTCTCTCTCTCTCTCTCTCTCTCTCTCTCTCTCTCTCTCTCTCTCTCTCTCTCTCTCTCTCTCTCTCTCTCTCTCTCTCTCTCTCTCTCTCTCTCTCTCTCTCCCTCCCTTCCACTCTCTCATCCTGTTCTTGTCGCCAACTTCCGGAATGGTGGCTCAGCGAGAAGACGTTGCCTTCGGAAGGAACAATTTGGCGCGGAAAATTATCACGCAAGATCGGACGCGATGATGATGTGAACAGAAGAACAACACAGTGAAGAGAAAAAGAACGCAGTGAAGAGAAAAAATAACACAGCCGAGAGAAAAAACAACACAGTAAAGAAGAAAAGAAACACAGATGAGAGAAAAAAAAACACAACACAGATAAGAGGAAAAGAAAAACAACACTGATAAGTGGGAAAAAAATTATCACAGTTTTAAAAAAAAATCGGACAAGAGGGAAAAAAACACAGCAAAATACCAGCCATAGAGACATATCCATACAAGTGTGTGCATCTATTATGCGTGGTATATAATATGAAGCACATGCGGTATAAGTCTAAAGACCTAGTTTAGCCAGTATTTTCCTTGAAAAGCTTACTTTGTTAGTCTGATTTTTAATATAACATCGCTGTCTTCGAATATTTCCAGTATGCTGTTAATTTTCATTAAATAATTGGCTGTCCTTCTCTGCCTTGCTAAGTCCCGTACATTCATGAAATATAATAATAATAAAATATGGAACATTCATCATTGAATTCCATCTTTCAATATCATATCTATGTATATGACTGTGTATTATTTGATAGCAGCATGAAAAGGTAGGAATGTAAACAGAGTGATAAAGAGATAGAAAGATAAATATAAACTAAGGAAAATATAGGGGACAAATAGAACAAAAAAAAAGAGAAAGTACAAAGAAGAGGCAGACAGGTAAAGAGAAAGGATGAAAAATTGGGGGAAAAGAGGATGAGACCAAAAAAAAAAAAAAATAAATAATAATAAAATAAATAAATAAATGAACAGAACAACAATAAAATAAAACAAAAAAAATGCAGAGATAAAGAGAGAGACAACATGTATGCGGTGAGAGAGCAGACAGAATAAAGCGCGAGTGTTGCAGTGTCAACACAACAAAACAAGTTGTATAACGAATGGGCGGCTTGTACGACACTTCATCATGCCAGCCGCCGTAAACCGTCAGAGCACTGTGTGTCCCGGGCACTCTCTACAGTTCCAATGTGTTGGGGAAGGGGGGAGGGGGGAGGGGAAGAGAGGGGAGAAGAGGTTGGGGGAGGGGGGGGGGGGAGTGCTATTGTAGTGTGCAGTATTGGTAGGAAAACCATGGTATTTTTTCGTCTCTTGATTTTTTGGAGGAGTTTTCAAATTAATTTGATTTATCTCGAAAAAGCTGAAGGGGATAATGATGATGCTTTTGTCATGTCTGTATGCCTGTCTGTCTGACTGTCTGTCTGAATGTCTGTCTGACTGTCTGTCTGACTGTCTGTCTGGCTCTGTGTCTTTGTCTCTGTCTCTGCCTGTCTGACTGTCTCTGTCTCTGTCTCTGTATCTCTCTCTCTCTCTCTCTCTCTCTCTCTCTCTCTCTCTCTCTCTCTCTCTCACACACACACACACATCTGCTATGTTTCTAAATTCTACCCCTGTCTCTTTCTCCTCTCTGCTAAGTCTCACAACCCTTTTACTTCGAGCATGCGCATATTATCTCTTTCTCTGACTCTTGTCACTTTCTATCTCCCTCTGTCCCTATCTCTGTCTTACTTCTCTCTGCTAAGTCTCACAACCCTTTTACTTCGAGCATGCGCATATTATCTCTTTCTCTGACTCTTGTCACTTTCTATCTCCCTCTGTCCCTATCTCTGTCTTACTCCTCTCTGCTAAGTCCCACAACCCTTTTACTTCGAGCATGCGCATATTATCTCTTTCTCTGACTCTTGTCACTTTCTACCTCCCTCTGTCCCTATCTCTGTCTTACTTCTCTCTGCTAAGTCTCACAACCCTTTTACTTCGAGCATGCGCATATCTCTTTCTCTGACTCTTGTCACTTTCTATCTCCCTCTGTCCCTATCTCTGTCTTACTTCTCTCTGCTAAGTCTCACAACCCTTTTACTTCGAGCATGCGCATATCTCTTTCTCTGACTCTTGTCACTTTCTACCTCCCTCTGTCCCTATCTCTGTCTTACTCCTCTCTGCTAAGTCTCACAACCCTTTTACTTCGAGCATGCGCATATTATCTCTTTCTCTGACTCTTGTCACTTTCTATCTCCCTCTGTCCTTATCTCTGTCTTACTTCTCTCTGCTAAGTCTCACAACCCTTTTACTTCGAGCATGCGCATATTATCTCTTTCTCTGACTCTTGTCACTTTCTATCTCCCTCTGTCCTTATCTCTGTCTTACTTCTCTCTGCTAAGTCTCACAACCCTTTTACTTCGAGCATGCGCATATTATCTCTTTCTCTGACTCTTGTCACTTTCTATCTCCCTCTGTCCCTATCTCTGTCTTACTTCTCTCTGCTAAGTCTCACAACCCTTTTACTTCGAGCATGCGCATATCTCTTTCTCTGACTCTTGTCACTTTCTACCTCCCTCTGTCCCTATCTCTGTCTTACTCCTCTCTGCTAAGTCTCACAACCCTTTTACTTCGAGCATGCGCATATCTCTTTCTCTGACTCTTGTCCCTTTCTATCTCCCTCTGTCCCTATCTCTGTCTTACTTCTCTCTGCTAAGTCCCACAACCCTTTTACTTCGAGCATGCGCATATCTCTTTCTCTGACTCTTGTCACTTTCTATCTCCCTCTGTCCCTATCTCTGTCTTACTCCTCTCTGCCCGTTTTTCTCCCTCCCTCTCTCCTCTCCAACTGCATTAGTCGAAGTATCCATCGAACCCAATTTTTTTTTGTTCTCTTTTAACCAGGATTCTCACAACTAAATCCCTTTTTATTACTCTCCAAGCTATAGAATCCGGTTTATTCACTCTGTATACATCATTTTAACCTCACCCGTACACGAATTGCTAATTAAATGCCCGACAGTTTACGCCATGTTGTAAGGCATTCATCACCAGCAATGTTATGTCCGAACATGGGATTATCGGCTCTTCTATAATTACAAAAAAAAGAAACAATAAAAAACAATAACTAAAAACGGCTTTTGTGTGTGTGTGTTTGTGTAAAAGCGGGGGGGGAGGGGAGGTGTTTAGGATAATTGAAATATAAAACGTGAACATGCAGTACTGGTTTCAGAGATACAGACTGGTTTATCTGTAGATGGTCAATGAGATTCTCCCTTTAGGACTGGGAGTAAATTGTACTCTAACGTACCTAGCGGTTAACTTTAGAGTAATATAGTTCTGTTGTGATAGTTATCGTCAATAAAAGACTGTTAAATCAATTCACTGGGGACTGCAGAAATATTCTGTTCTCTAAGGTATTTTGGATTTTTAAATTTTTTTTTTAAGGTAAATTGTAAAGAAAAATTTAAGTTGTGGATTCAATATATTTTGGTTTAGCCGTGTAATTTCGTTGAATCGTTTTTAGGTGTAAACGTAAGATTTTTTGCTTGAAAATATAGAATTTATGCTTTGAATTTTTTTTCTATTATTTAACGGTTTTAATAAAGGAAAATTTTCAAGAATCCTCTTTTAAAATTAGATAATGCCTCTCAGCAAAATTGCAACAAAAAGTAAGCATTTCTAGTAAGATGTGTTGATTTTAAAGATCGCAGCACTGTGAAAGGATTGTTTGAAGGTAAATGCTTAGCCGGCAAACTGCTTATCTTTTTCTATAAATATTATTCATTTCTTTGATGATCAATTTGCAACTAATTTGTTTCCTTGGATTCTAACGCTTTAAATTATCTACGAACGTCCTTACTTCGCTTCCCTTCTTTTTATTTTTCAAATTAATTTAGTTTGGTCTTTAAAAATCTTGAGATCAGATAGAGATATAATACCAAAAACAGGCTTAACGCTCAATTACTTTTTAAAAATGTTGGTTTGGCATTATTGAGCAGGTTTTTAAATTTTGTAATGATAAAAGTTTAATTCTACGGTTAGTTGTGATGCGGTACGCGTGTTATTGTAGAAGAGGGCGTCGCTAAGATATAGATAACTTGCCCATTTCCTGTGAAAATAGAGGCGACTCATTACATAAATAGTAAATTATAAACCGGTCAGAGACTTGTCATCATAATGAACGTGAATGACAGGACAACTCGGTAAATGAACATTTTAATTTTAAATTGTTCTTCTTTGAAATAATCGGTCAGTTTTCTTTGCTTTTCATGGTTTTTGTTTTTGATTTTCGTTTGCCTGATTTATTTATTTATTTATTTGATAAAAAGTAAAGAAAAGGAAAAGGAAAATAACATAAAGCAATCGATACCATCTGATCATTGTGGCAGGCGCGCTAACCACTGTGTCACGTTGTCCCACATCAATCAATTCATTGATTGAACCGACAATCCATATTATTTAAATCTTCAGATTGTATGTGAATGCATGCTCGTTTTTGAAAGGAATAAAAACGACGCATAGATTTTTTTTTAAATTTCCATACGTTATTTTAACACTGGTATTACAATTTCAACAGTACCTTGCTCCATGTGGACACAGTTGATTTTTGAATAGTTTTTTTTTCCGTGCTTTTGATAAACTCTGGATTTGCAGAATTTTGGGCTTAACTGATACAAAAATGAAACATGTTTTGTCTATGACTTAAAAATAATCAATATTCTTCTAACTTTAAATTTATCGCCCTGCAATGTAGGTTTTCTGCCATCGCACTGGACCAAATCTTAAGAATCCAATTACACTTTTCGTGTGGGACCAAATCTTAAGAATCTGGTTACACTTTTCGTGTGGGACCAAATCTTAAGAATCTGAGTACACTTTTCGTATGAACTAAATCTTAAGAATCTGGTCACACTTTTCGTGTAGTTTTAAGGATCCCATACGAAGTTAAGGGTGTTGATGATTGGAAAGCCTGATAGCTGAAAAAAAGCCATGTACGAGAAAAATTATTGAACACATTGTATAAAGATTTAGGTCTCCAGCTGCTGTGTAATTTATTTCGCGACAACAATCCGTGATTTATGGATGGATTTAGAAAAAAAAAAAGATGAAAAAATATAATGAACTGTTTACAGAGCTGATTTCAGATTAGTGAGAGATGTAAATGTTTCATACTTTTTTTTAAGTGTATGTGTTTCCATTTTAATTCCTTTACTTAAATCTGGCAACGATCTCCACAAAAAATTGATACCCTATCACAGTAATAGTAATTGATTACAGGATGTAAAAATTATGCGAGAAAATTCTCGAATTAGGAAGAAATACCTTTCCATTAAAGTTAAATGTATCAATTCTACATCATTGAAATGATTTATAAAAAAACA